>JASVEL010006821.1:0-221261 GCA_032618575.1 Nicotiana noctiflora | reverse complement strand
CCTGCGGAAATGGGACCGCAGAGGCGAGGCCGCAGGAGCGGAACTTGGGGCGCAGGAGCGCCTGGGTTCGCAGAGGCGGATCCCATTCCGCTGAGGCGGAGTCGCGGGTGCGGAAGCCTCGTCGCAGAAGCGACCTTGGGTCGGGGATTGAGAACCGCAGGAGCGGAGGGGAAATCCGCTTAAGCGAGTCCGCAGAAGCGGACTACTAATCGCAGAAGCGGGAAGGATCGCAGGAGCGGTTGTCCAATCGCGGAAGCGGACGCGCGGAAGCGGTCCTTTTCTCGCAGAAGCGGATTGGGCCAGCCAGGCCTAGACTTCGTAAAAGCGACATTTTGTCGCGGAAGCGGATCCGCAGAAGCGGAATTTTGTCCGCAGAAGCGGAAATCGCAGGGAGTTAATTATGTCAGAAGTTAGAAATTTCAGAAACATTTCCAAACTTCGAGGGCTCGGCTTAAGGGGCGATTTGGGCGATTTTGAAGGGAGATTCAAGGGGTTTCTTCAGGGTAATCAACTATGGACTCAAATTATGATTATTGTTGACAATATTATGCAATTATCTCATGAAAATGGAGGAATTTGGGGTGTTTTATGGGGGTTTTTCACCCTAGTCTTGAACTTTAGAAGATCAAGGTTTTGAGTGGGCAAATGGAGTTCGAATTTGATAAACTTTATATGCTTAGACTCGTATTGAGACAAGGGTTCCGAATATATAACTTTCGTGATTTTTCGATAAGCGTACCGAAAGTCGAGTTTTGGCAACTTGTGGGTTTTGGTGAATTTTGAGTTAATTTGATTGGGTAATGCCCAATTGGCCTATTTTGATGTGATTCTATTGATTTTTATCAGATTCTACACTTGTGGAGGCCGACATTCGTGGCAAGAGGGTTATTACTTAGCGGTTTTGTACCAGAATTGAGGTAAGTGGCTTGTCTAACTTCGTGTGGGGGACTTTCACCCCTAGGATATTATTGTGATACTTTAAATGCCTTGTACGCGAGGTGACGGGCGTGTACATGCGCCTGGTTGTTGAACACATACTTTACTCAAAATGTTCAATGAGTGATATTCCTGTTTTTAGTTGTTAAATTCGATATTCCTACCCGGTAGTAGTTAGAAAAGCATGATTAGATAGAATCTAACTGTCTAGTTGCTTAATTGACTTACTTGAGTTTTTCTTGGTAATCGCTGGCGCTGTTTATCGGCGAAGTTATCGTTAAGCATATTATACTTATTTCTGTGTATTCCTTTACTTGCTGTGGTTGTGGACTACGGGTTCAATTCCCGAGATCCTGAGATTATTGAAATATGGACTACGGGTTCAATTCCCGAGATCCTGAGATTATTGAAATATGGACTACGGGTTCGATTCCCGAGATCCCGAGATTATTGAAATATGGACTACGGGTTCGATTCCCGAGATCCTGAGATTATTGAAATGTGGACTGCGGGTTCGATTCCCGGAGATCCTGAGTTATTGAGATATTATTGAGACATGGGCTGCGGGTTCGATTCCCGGAGACCCAGAGGTACTGAGAATGGGACCGTGGGTTCAATTCCCACAGATCCTGGATTCGTTTATTTGAGTTGGTTATTTGTTGTTAGCTTGATTGTAGACAGTTACAGTAATCATCATAATGTTGTTATTTCGGAAATTATTATCATTTAAACTGTTTATTTTGTTATCATCATTATATTATTGTTTTCTCAGTAGGGCCCTGACCTACCTCGTCACTACTCCATCGAGGTTAGGCTTGGCACTTACTGAGTACCGCCGTGGTGTACTCATGCTACTCTTCTGCACACTTTTGTTGTGCAGATCCAGGTACATCAGGGCAGGCTCGTGCTAGGTGATTTCCGCAGCTTTTCCGGAGACCTCGAGGTATGATCTGCTACGTCCGCAGATCCGGAGGCTTTCCTTCTATTCTAGTAGTACTAGTTGACATTTTCTTCATTTCGTTGTTAGATACTCTTTACACATAGAGCCACAATTGTATTTTCTCTTTTAGTCTGTGTTACCGTGGGGTTCCGGATCTTGGTAGTGTTTTATTCATTGTGTGATGGATGTATGTGCCAAGCGGCACGAATTACATATCTTTATGCTATTTTTCCGCTGTTTCTTATTTAAGCATTTATAACTTGTATATTCCGCAACGTGTTAGGCTTACCTAGTCGTGGGGATTAGGTGCCATCACGACATGTTCACAATTGGTGAACTAGGGTCGTGACAGTTGTTCCTTGAGAATTGTTGTTGTGGTTCCTTGAGAATTGTTGTTCTGATTCTTTGAGAACTATTGTTGTTGTTCTTTGTAAAATGTTGTTGTATTGTTTGGGAAACTCTTCATTTCTTTTGGATTCCTTGTCGTGCGACATTTTTGGCATCAAAAATCTAAACTATTGCTTTCTATTCTCTCACAGATGGTGAGGACACGAGCTACTCGCGACGATCAGGTACCCGCGCCCCCTGTTGCCGCCGTCAGAGGCCGGGGCCGAGGTAGAGGACGAGGACGCGCCTGAGATACAGCCACAGCACCCACGCGCGCCGCCGCTGAGGTGCCACGGGTAGACCAGGTTGGAGCGCAGGCACCTGGTACACCGACTACAGCTGCTACTACTCCAGCACTACAGGAGACCCTGGCCCAGTTCATAAGTATGTATACCACTTTAGCTCAGGTAGGATTGCTTCCTCTCGTCGCAGCTACATCCCAGGCAGGGGGAGGGGCCCGACTCCCGCAGCCGTTACACCGGAGCAGCGTGTGCCAGTGGGACAGGTTCCAGATGTTTTGGTTATGCCTCCTGCCGCCCCAGCACAGCCCGGAGGTGGACCAGCTGCCTCTGAGGACGAGCAGCGTAGATTGGAGAGGTTCAAGAAATATGACCCTCCGGTGTTTAGTGGTTTGGCTTCAGATGATGCATTGGGTTTTCTGGAGGAGTGTCATCGTATTCTTCGTACTATGGGGATTGTGGAGACCAGCGGGGTTTCCTTCACTGCTTTTCAGTTTCGTGGGGCCGCTTATGATTGGTGGCGCACGTATGAGTTGGATAGTCCAGAGAGTCTGCTTCATTGACTTGGATGCAGTTTTTGGACTTGTTTTTGAAGGAGTTTGTTCCACAGAGCCTTAGGGATTCTTGGCGCTCGGAGTTTGAGCGGTTGCGACAGGGCTCCATGTCGGTATCGGAGTATGCTATCAGTTTCACCCGCCTAGCCAGGCATGCACCGGCTTTGGTAGCCACGGTTCGGGAGCGAGTGCTGAGATTTATTGAGGGCCTTGTTCCGCCTATCCGATCCAGAATGGCCAGAGAGCTTGAGACAGATATATCTTATCAGCAGGCAGTTAGCATTGCCAAGAGGATCGAGAGTATGCTCCCTAGAGAGCGGAGAGAGAGAGAGAGGCCAAGAGGTCTCGTGAGTCGGGCCATTTCTCCGGTGCCCGCACTTCATCAGCCGGTCGTTTTGGCAGGGGTTATTCCGGTCGACCAGTTCACTCGGCATTGCCCGCAGCCGGTAGTACTCCAGGTCTTCCAGCACCTCAGGAGCCTTATTATGCTCCCCCAGTTTCCAGTGCACCTCCTACGCGTGGACCTTCCAGGGGTCAGACTAGTGGGGGTGAGGCCGGTCAGTCACAGCCACCGCGTCCTCCCCGAGCTTGTTTTGAGTGCGGGGATACTCGCCACCTGGTTAGGGAGTGCCCTAGGCACAGGAGAGAAGCCCCTCATCAGTCATCACAACATTCGCGTGGTTCTCAGGGCCAGCAGGCTATCATTCCAGCCCCAGCTGCCACTCCACCTGCCCAGTCATCCAGGGGCGGGGGTCAGGGTTTCAGAGGCCGCCCTCGAGAGGGTGGACATGCCAGATTCTATGCTATTCCTGATCGCGCTGCGGCTGTTACATCTGACTGTTATCACCGGTATTATTATGGTTAGTCACAGGGAGGCATCGGTTCTATTCGACCCTGGTTCCACTTTTTCATATGTGTCTTCTTACTTTGCTTCTCATCCGGGTGTGCCTCGGGATTCTTTGAGTGCCCCCATTTATGTTTCCACTCCGGTGGGTGATTCTTTTGGCTGTGGACCACGTATATCGGTCGTGTTTGGTTACCATTTGTGATTTTGAGACCGGAGCGGATCTATTGTTGCTCGGGATGGTCGATTTTGATATTATTCTGGGCATGGACTGGTTGTCGCCCCATTATACTATTCTTGATTGTCACGCCAAGACCGTGACGCTGGCTATGCCAGGCATTCCACGTATTGAGTGGAGTGGTACTCTAGATCACACCCCTAGCCGTGTTATTTCTTTTCTCAGAGCTCAGCGTATGGTTGAGAAGGGGTGTGCTGCTTATCTAGCCTATGTGCGGGACGTCAGTATTGACACTCCCTCTATTGATTTTGTTCATGTGGTACGTGACTTTGCTGATGTATTTCCAGCTGATCTTCCGGGCATGCCGCCCGACAGAGATATTGACTTTGCTATTGACTTGTTGCCGGGCACTCAGCCCATTTCTATTCCACCGTACCGTATGGCTCCTCCCGAGTTGAAGGAGTTGAAGGATCAGTTATAGGAGTTATTGGGCAAGGGTTTTATTCGACCCAGTGTTTTGCCTTGGGGTGCTCCTGTATGTTTGTGAAGAAAAAGGACGGTTCTATGCGTATGTGTATTGACTATCGTCAACTGAACAAGGTTACATTGAAGAACCGGTATCCTTTGCCCCGTATTGATGATTTATTTGACCAGCTACAGGGCGCACATGTGTTTTCTAAGATTTATTTGCGCTCTGGGTATCATCAGCTGAAGATTCGGGAGCCAGATATCCCGAAGACTGCTTTCAGGACTCGGTATGGTCACTATGAGTTCCTCGTGATGTCTTTTGGGCTGACTAATGCCCCAGCAGCCTTTATGCATTTGATGCACAGGTGTGTTCAGGCCTTATCTGGACTCATTCGTGATTGTTTTCATTGATGATATTCTAGTATATTCCTGGAGCCGGGAAGAGCACGAGCAGCATTTGAGGATAGTGCTTCAGATTCTGAGGGAGAAGCAGCTTTATGCCAAGTTCTCTAAATGTGAATTCTGGTTGAGTTCAGTGGCATTTTTGGGCCACGTAGTGTCGAGTGATGGTATTCGAGTAGATCCGAGGAAGGTGGAGGCCGTGCAGAGTTGGCCCAGACCCTCCTCCGCTACTGAGATTCGCAGTTTCCTTGGTTTGGCGAGCTATTACCGTCGTTTCGTAGAGGGGTTCTCTTCGATTGCAGCACCTATGACTAGATTGACCCAAAAGGGTGCCCCTTTTCAGTGGACAGACGAGTGTGAGGCGAGCTTTCAGGAAGCTCAAGACAGCGTTGACTTCGGCCCCTATATTGATGTTGCCTACAGGTTCGGGGTCCTATACTGTATATTGTGATGCCTCACGAGTTGGACTCTGTGCGGTATTGATGCGGGATGGTAGGGTGATTGCCTACGCGTCGAGACAGCTGAAGGTGCATGAGAAGAATTACCCTGTTCATGATTTGGAGCTAGCTGCCATTGTTCACGCCTTGAAAATTTGGCGTCATTATTTATATGGGGTTCCTTGTGAGATCTACACTGATCACCGGAGCTTGCAGCACTTGCTTAAGCAGAAGGACCTGAATATGCGTCAGAGGAGATGGTTGGAGCTACCGAAGGACTATGATATTACTATTCTCTATCATCCGGGCAAGGCTAATGTGGTTGCCGATGCCTTGAGTCGTCGGGCAGAGAGTTTGGGGAGTTTGGCATATCTACCAGCTTCGGAGAGGCCTATGGCGATGGATGTTCAGGCTTTAGCCAGACAGTTTGTTAGATTGGATCTTTCGGAGCCCAGCCGGGTTCTAGCTTGTGTGGTTTCTCGGTCTTCTCTATTTGACCGCATCAGGGAGCGTCAGTTCGACGACCCTCATTTGCTTGTCCTTCGGGATAGAGTTCGGCGTGGTGATGCTCGAGATGTTACCATCGGGGATGATGGAGTTATGAGGATGCAGGGGCGTATCTGTGTGCCTAATGTGGATGATCTTCGAGAGTTGATTCTAGCAGAGGCCCATAGCTTGCGGTATTCCATCCATCCGGGAGCCGCGAAGATGTATCAGGACTTGAAACAGCATTACCGGTGGAGGCGGATGAAGAGGGATATAGTCGATTATGTTTCTAGATGCCTCAACTGCCAGCAGGTGAAGTATGAGCATCAGCGTCCGGGTGGATTGATGCAGCAGATTGAGATTCCCGAGTGGAAATGGGAGCGCATTACCATGGACTTTGTATCTGGACTTCCACGGACGGTTAGGAAGTTTGATTCCATTTGGGTCATTGTGGATCGGCTGACCAAGTCCGCCCATTTTATACCGGTGAGCACTACATATTCATCGGAGCGACTGGCGGAGATCTATATCAGGGAGATAGTTCGGCTGCATGGTATTCCAGTTTCCATCATTTCAGATAGAGGCACTCAGTTCACTTCACGGTTCTGGAGAGCCGTACAGCAGGAGTTAGGTACTCGGGTGGAGCTGAGCACAGCATTTCACCCCCAGACTGATGGGCAGTCCGAGCGCACTATTCAGATTTTGGAGGATATGCTCCGTGCGTGCGTGATTGAGTTTGGAGGTTCATGGGATCACTTCTTGCCACTGGCGGAGTTTGCTTATAACAACAGCTACCAGTCCAGTATTCAGATGGCACCGTACGAGGCCCTATATGGTAGGAGGTGCAGGTCTCCCGTGGGTTGGTTTGAGCCGGGCGAGGCCAGGTTGCTAGGTACTGATATGGTTCAGGAGGCTATGGACAAGGTCAAGGTGATTCAGGACAGACTTCGTGCGGCCCAGTCTAGACAGAAGAGTTATACGGACAAGAAGGTTCGCGATGTGGCTTTTATGGTTGGTGAGCGGGTTCTGCTTCGAGTCTCGCCCATGAAGGGCGTTATGAGGTTTGGAAAGAAAGGGAAGCCGAGTCCTAGATTTATTGGCCCTTTTGAGATTTTGAGGCGTGTTGGGGAGGTTGCTTATGAGTTGGCCTTACCTCCCAGCCTAGCCGGAGTTCACCCCGTATTTCATGTCTCCATGCTCCGGAGATACCATGGTGACCCGTCGCATGTGTTGGATTTCACATCTGTTCAGCTAGACAAGGATCTGTCTTATGTTGAGGAGCCAGTAGCCATTCTAGACAGGCAGGTCAGAAAGCTGAGGTCAAAGAACATCGCATCGGTAAAGGTTCAGTGGCGAGGCCAGCCGGTCGAGGAGGCGACTTGGGAGACCGAGCAGGATATGCGCAGTCAGTACCCTCATCTTTTCACTACTCTAGGTATGTTTTCTATGCTCGTTCGAGGACGAACGAATCTTTAAGTGTGGGAAGATGTAACGACCCGACCGGTCGTTTTAGAAAATTACGCCCCAATCCCTAATTTAACTGTTCCCTAAGTTCATTTCTGCTATTGTGGGTTGCCGGGAGAGTCGGTTCTGAAAATTTGAGCATTTTGGGACACTTAGTCCCTAAATAAGAGCTTTGAAGCTAGAAAATGGCCCGTAGTCGGAACAGTGTTAAGACGATCTCGGAACGGAAATCCGATGGTTCCATTAGCTCCGTTAGGTGATTTCGGGGTTGGGAGCGCGTTCGGAATGTATTTTGGAGGTCCGTAGCTCAATTAGGCTTGAAATGCCGAAGGTTGAAATTTTGGCGAATCCGAACGATAGGTGAGATTTTGATCCGGGGTCGGAATGGAATTCCGACAATTTCTGTAGCTTCGTTATGTGATTTTGGATATGTCCGCAAATTTTCAGGTCATTCGGAAGTCGTTTGGTCGGGTTTTAGATCGAATGTGTAATTCGGAGAGTTTTAAGAAATTTAGGCTTGAATTCGATGTGAATTATGGGTTTTGATGTTGTTAGACGTGTTTTGAGGATTGGAACAAGTTCGAATAAGGTATTAGGATGTGTTGGTGTGTTTGGATAAGATCCCGGGGGCCTCGGGGTGGTTTCGGATGGTTAAACGGGAGAAAAATCATGGAAATTGCAGGTTAGGGAATTCTGCCTCTGTTGTTTTCGCCCCTGCGGAAATGGAACCGCAGAGGCGAGTCCGCTGAAGCGGACAATGGAGCGCGGAAGCGGACTGGAGCGCAGGGGCGGTCCTTGTCCGCATGAGCGGCCTCGCAGGTGCGAGGATGGGGACCGCAGAAGCGGTCAGGAGACGAGTGGGGAATCTCGCAGAAGCGGACAAGCCTCCGCTTAGGCGAGTCCACAGAAGCGGATTTTTGTTCGTAGGAGCGGACCTTTGTCCGCAGGAGCGGCCTCGCGGAAGCGGCTTGAGGCTCGCAGAAGCGGAATGGGCCAGCCAGGCCCGGGCTTCGCAGAAGCGACAAAATGTCGCGGAAGCGGATCCGCAGAAGCGGAATTTCGTCCGCAGAAGCGGAAATCGCAGGGAGTTAATTATGTCGGAAGTTAGAAATTTCAGAAACATTTCCAAACTTTGAGGGCTCGGCTTAAGGGGCGATTTGGGCGATTTTGAAGGGAGATTCAAGGGGTTTCTTCAGGGTAATCAACTATGGACTCAAATTATGATTATTGTTGACAATATTATGCAATTATCTCATGAAAATGGAGGAATTTGGGGTGTTTTATGGGGGTTTTTCACCCTAGGCTTGAACTTTAGAAGATCAAGGTTTTGAGTGGGCAAATGGAGTTCGAATTTGATAAACTTTATATGCTTAGACTCGTATTGAGACAAGGGTTCCGAATATATAACTTTCGTGATTTTTCGATAAGCGTACCGAAAGTCGAGTTTTGGCAACTTGTGGGTTTTGGTGAATTTTGAGTTAATTTGATTGGGTAATGCCCAATTGGCCTATTTTGATGTGATTCTATTGATTTTTATCAGGATTCTACACTTGTGGAGGCCGACATTCGTGGCAAGAGGGTTATTACTTAGCGGTTTTGTACCGGAATTGAGGTAAGTGGCTTGTCTAACTTCGTGTGGGGGACTTTCACCCCTAGGATATTATTGTGATACTTTAAATGCCTTGTACGCGAGGTGACGGGCGTGTACATGCGCTGGTTGTTGAACACATACTTTACTCAAAATGTTCAATGAGTGATATTCCTGTTTTTAGTTGTTAAATTCGATATTCCTACCCGGTAGTAGTTAGAAAAGCATGATTAGATAGAATCTAACTGTCTAGTTGCTTAATTGACTTACTTGAGTTTTTCTTGGTAATCGCTGGCGCTGTTTATCGGCGAAGTTATCGTTAAGCATATTATACTTCTCTCTGTGTATTCCTTTACTTGCTGTGATTGTGGACTACGGGTTTGATTCCCGAGATCCTGAGATTATTGAAATATAGACTACGGGTTCGATTCCCGGGATCCCGAGATTATTGAAATATGGACTACGGGTTCGATTCCCGAGATCCTGAGATTATTGAAATATGGACTACGGGTTCGATTCCCGAGATCCTGACTTATTGGTAGGGACTGCGGGTTCGATTCCCGGAGATCCTGAGTTATTGAGATATTATTGAGACATGGGCTGCGGGTTCGATTCCCGGAGACCCGGAGGTACTGAGAATGGGACTGTGGGTTCAATTCCCACAGATCCTGGATTTGTTTATTTGAGTTGGTTAATTGTTGTTAGCTTAATCGTAGACAGTTGCAGTAATTATCATAATATTGTTATTTCGGAAATTATTATCATTTAAACTGTTTATTTTGTTATCATCATTATATTATTGTTTTCTCAGTAGGGCCCTGACCTACCTCGTCACTACTCCATCGAGGTTAGGCTTGGCACTTACCGAGTACCGCCGTGGTGTACTCATGCTACTCTTCTGCACACTTTTGTTGTGCAGATCCAGGTACATCAGGACAGGCTCGTACTAGGTGATTCCGCAGCTTTCTGGGAGACTTCGAGGTATGATCTGCTACGTCCGCGGATCCGGAGGCTTCCCTTCTATTCTAGTAGTACTAGTTGATATTGTTCTTCATTTCGTTGTTAGATACTCTTTACACATAGAGCCGCAGTTGTATTTCTCTTTTAGTCCGTGTTACCGTAGGGTTCCGGATCTTGGTAGTGTTTTATTCATTGTGTGATGGATGTATGTGCCAAGCGGCACGGATTACATATCTTTTATGCTATTTTTCCGTTGTTTCTTATTTAAGTATTTATAACTTGTATATTCCGCAACGTGTTAGGCTTACCTAGTCGTGGGGAACTGGGTGCCATCATGACATGTTCACAATTGGTGAACTAGGGTCGTGACATATATAAGCATGCGCAAATATGCCGAGGCGATGGTCCAAACCAACAGAAATAAATTGTGCACTTGGCAAGGGTCAACGACGCACCTATAGATGCATCTATTCATATTGAGGCGATCGACCCGATCCACCAATAAGTAAGAATATCAAGTTACACACAAGGCACATAAATAGTCATAAATGCCAAGCAAGGTTTAGATAATTATACAAGTACATCCTTACAACTCTCTAGCATATCCTAGGTGCTCGTATTAACAAGATAGTATAGAGAGTTATAAATATTAAGCATGTTGTGGGGCCTAAGCTACCCGGACAATTCACATAGTAGTAGCTATGCACAGACTCTTGTCACCTAGTGCGTGTGTAGCCCCCGCATTTAGCAAAAAATACTCAATCATTAATCCTAGGGGGACATTTCCCTCTTACAAGGCTAGAAAGAAGACTCACCCCGCTCCAAAGCGTGCTCCTGATGTCAAGAAAAAGCCCAAGCTCTTAATTCGTAGCCGAACGATCACAAGCTAGGTTAAATAGGTAAGAACTAGTCAATAAGGGATTAAAAGGTCGAATTCTAACTATTTAAATATTTTTCCAACCTTTTCCACAAGTTTTCTAAATTTTGACCATAGGCCCATGTGCTCGGATTTTGACATTTTTCGAAGGAAATTGTTCTCTAGAACCTAAGGATCAATAACATATGATTTCTAGTTAATTTCATAACAAGTTCCATGCTTAAATCATAGTTTTGCTAAAACCCTAGGTCTAGCTCTAACCCTTGATTACTAGATTTTAGTGTTTAATCTGCCTAATGTTCATGTAATTTAACTCATAATGGAGGGAGATTACTTACCTTGCAATAATATGTTGAAACCACCAAAATCGCCCAAGTGTGGAGTAATGTATGGGGGAAATTACTTTGAACTCGGATTAAATGCATTCACTTCCTTCCAGCGATTTCTGCTTCTGCAGTTAGGGGACCGCATCTACGTAAATGTGGTTGCTTCTGCGGAAGGTCTGAGGCCCTCACATATGAAACTGCTCCTACGGTTACCTGGCCGCTTCTGTAGCTTGGGCCTTAAATAGCTGGAACGCATTTGCGACGTGGGGATCGTATAAGCGGGACCGCTTCTGCGGCTTACCCTTGGCCTCCCCTTTGCCGCTTCTGCGATGGCATGACCGCATCTGCAGTCCCGCTTCTGCGGCGCAAGAACCATAGATGCGGTTATGACAGAAGCAACAACCTCCAGCCCTTTTCTAAGTTTTTACTTTGCTCGAATCTCGTTTGTTTGACGCTCTGGGCTCCCGAGCACCGCCCAAACATACCGAAAAGTCTGAATCACGAGGCGGACCTACTTGAACGCTCGAAACTCCCTAAACAATGCTAAAGCTCGAAATCACCCCCTAAAATCAAATGAATCAAACTATTAAATCTTCAAGTTCTTAACTCTCCTCTAATGGGTCAAAATGCCCTTAAACTACTCAGATTGACACCAAAATTTACGGAAAAGTCTTAATGACATTACAGACCTGTACCAAGCTTCGAAACTAAAATCCGAGCCTGATACTTAGGGAATCAATGGTTTCTTAGTTTCTTTAATTCTTTAAAGCTCCAATTAAACAATTTTAGATAAAAATTCATTACTCAGACTAGCAACCTTGGAATTCGATTTCGGGCATATGCCCATGTTCCATATTATCCCATGGACCCTCAAAAATAATCAAATCACAATTTCGGGTCCGTTTTTCCAAAATATTGACCGAAGTCAAACTTGGTCTTTTAAGAAAATCTTAAAGAAGCAATTGAGCATATTTTTCTTTAAACCTTTCCAACTTCCGAATCACTCGCCCTCGCAAGTCGTAATTTTGTTGAAGCAAGTACTAAAGGCTTAATTTATATGTTCAAAAAATTCATTAAATATCTATAAATATTTTAATGTGAAACCAATTACTATTGAAAATTTCGGATCCGCTTCTAGTGTAATGGTTCCTTTACATAAAAATATATTATTTTATATATACTTTTAAGACTTTTTATAGAATTTTCTTTAAAAAATGTCTGAAAATATTTGCGATTCTCTTAGGTAAGCCTAACAAATGTGCGGAATAAAAGAAATAACGACTAAACCTCAACATAAATAGATATATGTATAACTTAAATCAACCGCTAGGCATGTACAAGTAAAATCTACAACTCTGAGTATAAACAATTTCCGAAACCCAGCAGTTACAAACCATAAGCTCTAAGGAAGTACTAAATAACTCTATACATTAGAGTCTAAGAGAATAAAGAAAAGATAACATAATAAGGATAGAGGGGGACTCTGAGGTATACGAACACTGGAAGATATACCTTAAAGTCTCCAAGCAATGACCCACGCTCTACTATCGAGACTAATAAGATATACCTGGGTGTGCACAAAAATATGTGTAAAAATATAATATGAGTACACCACAACGGTACCCATTACTACCAAGACCAACCTCGACAGAATAGTGACGAGTTTTGGGACCTACTGGAATATAAGAAATAAGGTAGAAGGTGAGATGATAAAAGGAATGGTAGGTTAATGAAACAGTAAAAATGTACTGAAAAGCAACAACATAGGAAAACAAGAAGACAATTACAACACGTAAAGAAACGAACATTTTAAGGAACAACAACAACAACAAACAACACAACAAATAGAGATAAACATTAATCGTACGACAGAAACCTCATGCCACAATAACACTTCGCACGGTAGAAACCTCGTGCCAATAGCACTCCGCACAGAAGAAATCTCATTCCAATCACTGTCACAATCCAATTCTAAAATAGGCCATGATGGCGCCTAACGCTGCCGCTAGGTAAGCCAACTGTGAACTAGCCACGTGATTTCATCTTTTTAATAAATTCTTCCAAGTAACTGAACTTTCCTTAAATTAAAAAGATTTAAGAAACAATAGATTTAAAATAAATAACACGAAAGCAACTGAGTGCAATCATAATCATGGTACAAAAACCAAAATCACGAGTCTACTAGTATGTGTGTCAAGACCTGGTGTCACAAGAGTATGGGCTACTGGTTGAATATACAAAAAAAAAAGATTACTACTCTACTATTTAAAATAAAATAGATAAAACAATAACAACAAAGACTTCGGCTGCTGTAGAACGGCTCGGAAGGGCAGCTCATCGTGTAGTCTCGTTCCAAGAGTCAAGCGTGCACGCGAGACTGATATCCAGATGCACCTGCCTCAGTTCTTACACATTTAAGTGCATAAGTGTAGCGTGAGTATATAAATAATATGTACCCAGTAAGTATCTAGTCTAACCTCGAAAAAGTAGTTACGAGGGGTCGACTTTGACACTTACTATGGGCTAACAATAATTTGTCAAAATTATAATAGTAAATACTCCTTTCACAAATATTAAGTCCTAAATTTATTTTCATCATTTAACAATTTATAGCTCAATACTTTGAAGCAATATCAATTATGAATAATTTCAAAGATTTATCATGCACAAATTATGCTGAGGTCGTACGACTCAATCCAACATAATAATATTTAAATTATGCACCGATGAGGGTCGAACGACACGAACCATAGATGCATCTATCTTCTACCAAGCCATTCGACCCGCTCCGCAAATAGAAAATACTTTAAAGAAACACAAATTTTAATAACAGTCAAATGTTTCATTCACAACTTCAAGTAAGTGAAATTTAACTTTTTACAATTTTTTTAGTCAATTTTAGTTTAACTTAAGCAATTAAACTAACAAGTAGGGGTGCAACCATTTCAAGTATAGCATGCATGATGTGGGTCCTAGACTACCCAGACAATAGCATAATTATATGTACGAAATCTCATCACCTCGTATGTATGTAGCCCCCCAAAAATAGAAACACATTAATTAATTCACCTATGGTATTAATTCCCTCTTACACGGTTATAAAAGAGACTTACCTCGTCTCAAAGCCTACTTTCCGGTACAAGATTGTGCTCAAACCCCCAAATTTGGTGCCAAACGACTCGAAACTAGTCAAATATTATATAAAATAATCAAAACATGCTAAAAAGTTTATATCTTAAACATCAAAGGGATTCCAAGCCTATTTGAAGAATCCCTAAAATTTACCCCAGGCCCACAAGCTCGGATTTCGAAAAATATTGAAGATTATTTTTTACCAATGTTAGATTATGTTTTAATGATGCAATTAATATGCATGTGCATGAGTTCAAAGAAGTAAAGAAAAACGATTGTCATGGCCTCTATCGAACAAAGAAGGAACTCATTCACAAAGGAAGCTACATGAACAATTCATGATGTACAAGGAAAGCTATTAATCTATATTAGCAAATCAGGATTAGCCCCGTAGAATAGGAAAATCAGATCAATTATAACGAAGTGATAATAATCAAGGATTTGAGGAGATCGGTGATTAGTGAAATCTTGGAAGAATAATTGATAGAAGATCTGGTCAGTTATTATGTTTGGAAAGTCCAGCAATCAAGGAAGAATCTCACTGAATCAATGGTCTACCGAAGAATCATCACTTATTTTATTAATCATTTCGAGCTTCTGAGGCCTTGAAAACCTCATTCTATGTTGCCTCGATTTACGTGCACGATCCGAGCATGTAGTCGGAAAGATTTTGTGATAGAAAATATGAATTCTATGAGAAATTTGGATAAAAATGATATTAATATTGATATGGTTGACTTCGGTCATTTTTGGTAAACGGATCCGGACCCGAGATTTGATGGTCCCGAGAGGTCCGTAGGAAAATATGGGACTTGGACATGTGTCCGGAGTCGAATTCTGAGGCCTAGAGCCCAAGTTATGAATTTTTATGTGAAATTGTTTTTGATGCAATTATTAAAGGAAATAAATTAATAGACCTTGGTATCGGGCTTGTATTTTGGTTCCGACGCCCGGTACAAGTCTTAAATATTATATATGTGATTTCCGTAAAGTTTGGTGACATTTGGATGTCGTTTGAGATGTTTTGGACCTTGAGTTCCAAGTTAAGAAGTTTTGAAAATCAAAAGTATGAAAATCATGAGTTTGAGGCTCGATTTGATTAAAACGAAGTGATATTGGCGATATGATCGCACGAACAAGTCCATAATGTGTTTTTGAGGTTGTGTACATGTTTGGTTTGGAGCCCGGGGGCTCGGGTAAAGATTTGATAGGCCGTTGGATGAAACTCTGAATTTTTGAACTGCTGGTTTTTCACCCAGCTTGTTGGCTTCGCAATTGCGAAGAATTTCTCGCAATTGCGAAGGGGACAGTGTAAGGCAAGGCTCGCAAATGCGAACCTTGATCGCAAATGCGAAGCCAACCTTGTTCGCAAATGCGAACAATTGTTCGCATTTGCGAAGCTCCCCAGTGCCTGCCCATGTTCGCAAATGCGAACAAAAGTTCGCAAATGCGAACATTCCCCATACTGCCTTGGTTCGCAAATGCGAACCATTGTTCGCAAATGCGAACACTGCCTTATACAGCATGTGTTCGCAAATGCGAACATTAGTTCGCAAATGCGAACTGTTCGCAAATGCGAACAAATGTTCGCAAATGCGAACTTCCCACCCTTAGCTTATTTTTCAAACTCCAGAAATTGGTCGGGGTTCGCAATTGCGAACCCATGTTCGCAAATGCGAACACAGAGACCTGAAAAACACGAATTTCAGTCATTTCTTCACATTTTACAAAACCAAAACACCCATTTACGATTCTTCAAGGATTTCTTCTTCATCAAAACGATTGTAAGTCACTTTTTACTTAATTCTTTCAATTCCTAACATCATTAAACATGTTTTTCATTAGAAATCAAATGTTTTCATGGTAAAATTCTTGTTTTTGTTAGAAAATAGGGTTTTTCATAAATTGGGAATTGGACCTCGAATTGAGGTCCGATTTTGAAACAAATTATATATATGAACTCGTGGGGGGATGGGTAACCGGATTTTGGTCCTAACCCCGAATTCCGACCATGTGGGCCCGGGGTTGAAATTTACTATTCATGGCAGAATGTTGTAAAATTGTTATTTGGTATTAAGAATTAGTTTGTTGAGTAGAATTGATGATATTAAATCAATTGTGTATAGATACGGTTGGATTGGAGCCAAATTGAAAGAAAAGACATTTCCACGGATTGAATTGTTCATAAGCATTCGAGGTAAGTGTTTGTTCTATCCTAGCTTGAGGGAATAGGATTATGTGTTATGTGTTATGTGATCGAGTGCGGTGTATGGGGTGTGGTGACGAGCATCCATACACTGGCGTCTAGTATGACCGTGAGTCGTTGGAAAATGATTATTTTGAGATATATTACAGATGAATTGTTATTGTTCTCCCTTGTTGAGACTTGTTGTGAAGATAATTATTGATTGCCCTTGATGGGACGGTTTATGAATTGCTGTTTCTTTCTTTCTTTGCCCTTAACTGTGATTGTTATTTGGGTGAGGAAGAGTGATAATGCACGAAGGGTGATGCCGTGCCATGTTTATTTATTTATGCACGAAGGTTAATGCCGTGCCATGTTTATTTATTGATTATGCACGAAGGATCATGCCGTGCTCTGTTATTGAACCATGTACGAAGGATCATGCCGTACTATGGATGTGAGGATGAGAGTAAAAGCACGAAGGGTGATGCCGTGTACTTTATTTGTTTATTTGGTGAGGATGAGAGTAAAAGCACGAAGGGTGATGCCGTGCAACTACTTGCTATTCCTTGACTTGATATTACTTGTGTTTCCATTATACTTTGTTTTCCTTGTGAACTTATTAACTGTTGTTTAATTGTTGAGTTCTTTTGAGATATTCCTTATTGTGTTATTACTTGTTTACTTCTCGTTATTTTGTGGTATACATATATATTGAACTGCACAGGTTTATGTGGGTGTATGGTCCTAGGCTTGTCACTACTTCGCCGGGATAGGCCAGGCACTTACCAGCACATGGGGTCGGTTGTGCTGATATTACACTTCTGTGCATTTTTGCACATGTCCAGGTTACGATCAGGAGCAGCAGCAGTAAATTGATTGCGTGGGAGTTGATCATATTTGAGCCCGAGGTAGCTTGCAGACATCCGCAGGCCTAGCGTCTCTCTCTTTATTTATGTCATTAGCTGTAGTCTCTTTATTCCGAGACAAACAGAATTATGTTATATTTCCTTCAGACTTTTATGTGTAGTATTCCATAGTAGTTTGTGAGTTGGTGACTCCACGTCTTGGGTAGAGGATTTCAGTATGATTTTCATCTTGTAATTAGTTATTTCTATTTCGATAAAGTATTCCGCATTTATTTAATTAAAATTGTGTTAAAAACAGGATAGTATGAATACGGTGGCTTGCCTAGCTACCACGAGTAGGCGCCATCACGATCCCGATGTTGGGGGAAAATCCGGGTCGTGACAAGTTGGTATCAGAGCTCTAGGTTACATAGGTCTCACCACTCACGAACAAGCTTAGTAGAGTTTGAGAGGTAGGTACGGAGACGTCCGTACTTGTCCTCCACAGTCTATTGAGTTAGGAAAAAGTCTCTCATTTGTTCTTTCTTGTCGTGCGACTTGTTCCTCAATGCGATTGAATTTCTATTCCGTCCTTTCGCGAGATGGTAAGGACACGCACCTTCGTCCGTCGACCGGCGGCCGAGCCCCGGACGGCTCCGCGAGGGCGGGGGCCGAGCGTGTCGAGAGGCCATGGTAGGGGTAGAGCTCAGCCCCGGGCAGCTACCCCGGAGGTGGAGCCTCGTATTGAGATCGACGAGGAGGTTCCGGTTCCGGCGGCTCCGGTGGGCCCAGCTCAGGTCCCCGGAGAGGCTTTGATTACCCGGATCTCCGGGATGCTTTGGTCAAAATAGCGGGATTTATGGATAGCATTGCCGGAGCGGGTCTATTATCGGTTGCCCCGGCCACTTCTCGGGCTGGAGGAAGGGGCCCAGACTCTATTGCTCGTACTCCGGAGCCGGTAGCTCCTCGGCCTCGGGCTCCGGTAATCCGACCAGCTGTGGCCACTCAGTCCGGTACCACGGCTCATGCCGGAGATGGAGCGGCCATGACTTCTGATTCATTATGGAGGCTTGATCGGTTCTCCAAGTTATTTACCACTACATTCAGTGGAGCCGCATCAGAGGATCCTCAGGACTTTTTATTCGGTTGCCATGAGATTCTCAAGACTATGGGGATCGTGGAGACAAACGGAGTTGATTTATGTACCTTCAGGACTTGCAGGATCCGCCAAGACTTGGTGGAGAGATTATTGCCCGACTCGACCAGCAGGGTCCCAGCTCTATCATGGGACCGGTTTGCGGAACTATTTATGGAGAAGTTTCTCCCTGCTGCTCAGCGGGATGTACTTCGGAGGCAGTTCGAGCGCCTCCATCAGGGCACTATGACGGTTACACAGTATGAGACGAGATTTATCGACTTGGCTCGTCGTGCAGTGGTGATACTTCCCACGGAGCGGGAGAGGGTCCGCGGATTTATAGATGGGCTTAATCAGCCGATTAGACTCCGGATGGCTATGGGCGTGGGGAGTGACATATCATTTCAGGAGGCAGCCAATGCAGCACGCAGAGTTGAGATGGCTCTCGCTAGAGGAGGCGGTTATTCTTCGGATAAGAGGCCTCGTCATTCGGGTAGGTTTGGTGCTTCTTCCTCTGGTAGCAGAGAATCCTTTGATAGAGGCCAGTCCTCCAGGCCTTTTCATTCCGCCCTTCAGGCTTCACAGGGTGGATCAGGTGATCGTGGTTCTCGGGGGCATTATTCAGACCAGTCTCCTATTAATGCTCGGCCTCTTCAGAGTGTTCGTGGAGGCCATTCGGGTCGTCAGGGCCAGCAGCCCTATCGGTCTAAGAGTTGCTACGGTTGTGGTGACCCAGGTCATTTTATCAGGAATTGCCCTATAGCAGCGGGCAACTCTCAGCAGCGAGGTCCTCGTCCTATGATTCAGGCCCCAACTGACCCTCAGCCTGCCCAGCCAGCCAGAGGCGGGGGTAGAGATTATAGAGGTGGAGGTCGAGACCGTAGAGGTGGAGACCGTCCAGCGAGAGGTAGAGGTCAGCCAGTTGATGGTCGTCCTAGAGACGCAGCTCAGAGGGGAGGTGCAGATCCCCGATTCTATGCTTTACCAGCCAGGCCAGAGGCAGAGGCATCAGATGCCGTGATTACAGGTACTATTCTTGTGTGTGGCGGAGGTGCTTCAGTATTATTTGACCCTGGATCTACATATTCCTATGTGTCTTCCTACTTCGCACCGTATTTGGCCGTGCCCAGCTATGCTCTGGATATTCCAGTTTATGTGGCTACACCAGTGGGTGACTCCATTGTAGTCGATCGGGTGCATCGTTCGTGCGTAGTTATATTTGGGGGTCTTGAGACCCGTGTTGATCTGTTGCTCTTGGATATGGTAGATTTTGATGTCATTTTGGGGATGGACCGGTTGTCCCCATACCATGCTATTCTTGATTGTCATGCTAAGACTGTCACCTTAGCCTTGCCAGAATCACCCCGATTAGAGTGGAAGGGTACCTCAAGCCACTCCGTTCGCACCGTTATTTCTTATGTTAAGGCTCGACGTATGGTCGAGAAGGGGTGTCTAGCTTATTTGGCTTATGTTCGTGATTCCAGCGCAGAAGTTCCTTCCATTGATTCAGTCCCTATTGCACGGGAGTTTCCTGAGGTTTTTCCTTCAGACCTGCCGGGCATGCCACCCGACAGGGATATTGATTTCTGTATTGATTTGGCACCGGGCACTCGGCCCATCTCTATTCCACCCTATCGTATGGCCCCGCCGGAGTTAAAAGAGTTGAAAGATCAGTTGCAGGACCTTCTTGAGAAGGGCTTTATCAGGCCCAGTGTTTCCCCCTGGGGAGCACCTGGTATTATTTGTAAAGAAGAAGGATGGCTCGATGCGGATGTGTATTGATTACCGGCAGTTAAACAAAGTGACTATCAAAAATAAATATCCACTGCCGAGGATTGATGATTTGTTTGACCAACTCCAGGGAGCGAGGGTATTCTCTAAGATAGACTTGAGGTCAGGCTACCATCAGCTGGAAGATCAGGGCGGCTGACATTCCTAAGACATCCTTTCGCTCTAGATATGGGCATTATAAGTTCTTGGTCATGTCCTTCGGGTTGACCAATGCCCCGACAGCATTCATGGAGTTGATGAATCGGGTATTCAGGCCTTACTTAGATCTGTTCGTGATAGTCTTTATAGATGACATCCTGGTGTACTCCCGCAGCCGGGAAGAGCACGAGCAGCACCTCAGAGTGGTTCTTCAGACTCTGAAAAATAACCAGCTATATGCCAAATTTTCTAAATGTGAGTTCTGGCTGAGTTCGGTAGCATTTCTGGGTCACATTGTATCAGTGGAAGGTATTCGGGTAGACCCAAAGAAGATTGAGGCAGTCCAGAATTGGCCTCGACCAGCTTCAGTGACTGAGATCCGGAGTTTCTTGGGATTAGCAGGTTACTACCGTCGTTTTGTAGAGGGGTTTTCTTCTATTGCAGCCCCGATGACCAGGTAAACCCAGAAGAGTGCCCACTTCCAGTGGTAAGATGAGTGTGAGGCGAGATTTCAGAAACTCAAGACAGCTTTGACTACAACACCAGTGCTGATACTACCTACGGGTGCAAGGCCTTATACAGTTTACTGTGACGCGTCCCGTACAGGGCTTGGAGTGGTATTGATGCACGATGGTAAGGTTATTGCGTATGCTTCGAGGCAGTTGAAAATACATGAGAATAATTATCTAGTTCATGATCTTGAGTTGGCAGCGGTGGTTCATGCCTTAAAGATCCGGAGGCATTATCTATATGGTGTGACATGTGAGGTGTACACCGATCACAAAAGCCTACGGTACTTGTTCAAACAGAAGGAGTTGAATCTACGACAGCGGAGATGGTTAGAGTTGCTAAAAGACTATGATGTTACTATATTATATCACCCAGGTAAGGCCAATGTGGTGGCCGATGCATTGAGTAGAAAGTATGCCAGCGTGGGTAGTCTTGCATATATTCCGGTCAATCAGAGACCATTAGCTCTAGATGTCCGGGCCTTAGCCAACCGGTTCGTGAGATTAGACATTTCTGAGCCTAGCAGAGTGTTAGCCTGCATGGTCGCTCGTTCTTCATTATTAGAGCGTATCCGTGAGAGGCAATTTGATGATCCTCATTTGCGTGAGTTGAGAGATACAGTACGGCGGGGAGGTGCCACACAGGTAAATCTAGATGATGATGGGGTATTGAAATTGCAGGGTCGAGTTTGTGTGCCCAATGTCGGAGGGATTCGAGAGTTGATCTTAGCAGAGGCCCACAGTTCGCGGTACTCTATTCACCCAGGTGCCGCGAAGATGTATCAGGACTTGCGACAGCACTATTGGTGGCGCGGAATGAAGAAAGATATCGTTGCGTATGTCGCTCGGTGTCTAAATTGTCAGCAGGTGAAATATGAGCACCGGAGACCTGGTGGTGTATTCCGGAGGATTGAAATTCCCGAGTGGAAATGGGAGCGGATCATATGGACTTCGTTACTTGGACTTCCTTTGACTCGGAGAAAATTTGATGCTATTTGGGTCATTGTTGATGGACTGACCAAATCAGCACACTTTATTCCGATATCTGTCTCTCTACTCGTCGGAGAGGTTAGCGGAGGTTTACATTAGGGAGATTGTTCGTCTCCATGGGGTGCCAATATCTATTATCTCTGATCGGGGTACGCAGTTTACCTCGCGGTTCTGGAGAGCGGTTCAGCAGGAGTTAGGCACCCAGGTTCAGTTGAGTACAGCATTTCATCCTCAGACGGATGGCCAGTCAGAGAGGACTATTCAGATTCTTGAGGACATGCTTCGAGCCTGTGTTATTGATTTCGGAGGCTCGTGGGACCAGTTTCTGCCATTAGCAGAGTTCGCCTACAATAACAGTTACCAATCTAGCATCCGGATGGCCCCGTATGAGGCGTTGTATGGTAGGCGATATCGATCACCAGTTGGATGGTTTGAACCGGGAGAGGCTTGGTTGTTGGGTACAGACTTAGTTCAGGAGGCCTTAGATAAGGTCAAGACTATTCAGGAGAGATTGCGTTCAGCTCGGTCTAGGCAAAAGACTTATGCGGATCGTAAGGTTCGAGATGTAGATTTCATGGTTGGTGAACGAGTATTGCTCCGGGTGTCGCCTATGAAGGGCGTGATGAGGTTTGGGAAGAAGGGCAAGCTCGGCCCTAGGTATATTGGTCCATTTGAGATTCTAGACGAGTGGGAGGGGTGGCTTACAGATTAGCTTTGCCGCCTAGCTTATCAGCCGTGCATCCGGTTTTTCACGTATCTATGCTTCGGAGATACCACGGCGATCCCACACATGTGTTAGACTTCAGTATTGTCCAATTGGACAATGATCTATCTTACGAGGAGGAGCCGGTGGCCATTCTAGACCGGCAGGTTCGACAGTTGAGGTCGAAGAGTTATCCTTCTGTGCGTGTTCAGTGGAGAGGTCAGCCTCCTGAGGCATCGACCTGGGAGTCCGAGTCTGATATGCGGAGCCGTTACCCACACTTGTTTCCTGACTCATGTACTTCTTTCTTTTGTCCGTTCGAGGACGAACGGTTGTTTTAGAGGTGGAGATTGTGACGACCCAAAGGGTCATCACTTATTTTATTAATAATTTCGAGCTTCGGAGGCCTTGAAAACCTCATTCTATGTTGCCTCGATTTGCGTGCACGATCCGAGCATGTAGCCGGAAAGATTTTGTTATAGAAAATATGAATTCTATGAAAAATTTGGATAAAAATGATATTAATATTGATATGGTTGACTTCGGTCAACATTTTTGGTAAACGGATCCGGACTCGAGATTTGATGGTCCCGAGAGGTCCGTAGGAAAATATGGGACTTGGACATGTGTCCGGAGTCGAATTCTGAGGCCTAGAGCCCAAGTTATGAATTTTTATGTGAAATTGTTTTTGATGCAATTATTAAAGGAAATAAATTAATAGACCTTGGTATCGGGCTTGTATTTTGGTTCCGACGCCCGGTACAAGTCTTAAATATTATATATGTGATTTCCGTAAAGTTTGGTGACATTTGGATGTCGTTTGAGATGTTTTGGACCTTGAGTTCCAAGTTAAGAAGTTTTGAAAATCAAAAGTATGAAAATCATGAGTTTGAGGCTCGATTTGATTAAAACGAAGTGATATTGGCGATATGATCGCACGAACAAGTCCATAATGTGTTTTTGAGGTTGTGTACATGTTTGGTTTGGAGCCCGGGGGCTCGGGTAAAGATTTGATAGGCCGTTGGATGAAACTCTGAATTTTTGAACTGCTGGTTTTTCACCCAGCTGTTGGCTTCGCAATTGCGAATTGCGAAGGGGACAGGCTCGCAAATGCGAACATCCATCGCAAATGCGAAGCCCCCTTTGGCCCAGCCTTGTTCGCAAATGCGAACAATTGTTCGCATTTGCGAAGGTCCCCAGTTCTGCCTTGGTTCGCAAATGCGAACCATTGTTCGCAAATGCGAACATCCCAGTGACTGCCTTGGTTCGCAAATGCGAACCATTGTTCGCAAATGCGAACACTGCCTTATACAGCATGTGTTCGCAAATGCGAACATTAGTTCGCAAATGCGAGATGTTCGCAAATGCGAACAAATGTTCGCAAATGCGAACTTCCCACCCTTAGCTTATTTTTCAAACTCCGGAAATTGGTCGGGGTTCGCAATTGCGAACCCATGTTCGCAAATGCGAACACAGAGACCTGAAAAAAACACGAATTTCACTCATTTCTTCACATTTTACAAAACCAAAACACCCATTTGCGATTCTTCAAGGATTTCTTCTTCATCAAAACGATTGTAAGTCACTTTTTACTTAATTCTTTCAATTCCTAACATCATTAAACATGTTTTTCATTAGAAATCAAATGTTTTCATGGTAAAATTCTTGTTTTTGTTAGAAAATAGGGTTTTTCATAAATTGGGGAATTGGACCTCGAATTGAGGTCCGATTTTGAAACAAATTATATACATGAACTCGTGGGGGATGGGTAACCGGATTTTGGTCCTAACCCCGAATTCCGACCATGTGGGCCCGGGGTTGAAATTTACTATTCATGGCAGAATGTTGTAAAAGTGTTATTTGGTATTAAGAATTAGTTTGTTGAGTAGAATTGATGATATTAAATCAATTGTGTATAGATACGGTTGGATTGGAGCCAAATTGAAAGAAAAGACATTTCCACGGATTGAATTGTTCATAAGCATACGAAGGATCATGCCGTACTATGGATGTGAGGATGAGAGTAAAAGCACGAAGGGTGATGCCGTGTACTTTATTTGTTTATTTGGTGAGGATGAGAGTAAAAGCACGAAGGGTGATGCCGTGCTACTGCTTGCTATTTCTTGAATTGATATTACTTGTGTTTACATTATACTTTGTTTTTCCTTGTGAACTTATTAACTGTTGTTTAATTGTTGAGTTCTCTATTCCTTATTGTGTTATTACTTGTTTACTTCTCGTTATTTTGTGGTATACATATATATTGAACTGCACAGGTTTATGTGGGTGTCTGGTCCTAGGCTTGTCACTACTTCGCCGGGATAGGCCAGGCACTTACCAGCACATGGGGTCGGTTGTGCTGATATTACACTTCTGTGCGTTTTTGCACAGGTCCAGGTTACGATCAGGAGCAGCAGCAGCAGTAAATCGGTTGCGTGTGAGCTAATCATATTTGAGACCGAGGTAGCTTGCAGACGTCCGCAGGCCCGGCGTCTCTTTCTTTATTTATGTTATCAGCTGTAGTCTCTTTGTTCCGAGACAAACAGAATTATGTTATATTTCCTTCAGACTTTTATGTGTAGTATTCCATAGTAGTTCGTGAGTTGGTGACTCCACGTCTTGGGTAGAGGATTTCGGTATGATTATAACGAAGTGATAATAATCAAGGATTTGAGGAGATCGGTGATTAGTGAAATCTTGGAAGAATAATTGATAGAAGATCTGGTCAGTTATTATGTTTGGAAAGTCCAGCAATCAAGGAAGAATCTCACTGAATCAATGGTCTACCGAAGAAAAAAGATATCAAGAGAAGCAACAGCTCCTTCCTTATTCTTGGAAAGAATCAATTCTTTCCAAGGATCAAACCCATTGGGTTGACAAGCCTTCCCTGTATATCTTAGTATAAATTCTCTCTGTAAAATCATCCCTAGATATATTTTGATCGAACCAAATAACTCTCTTCATTTCATTGCAAACAAGCATAGTTGGCCACATAGATCTGCTGTGTAACAAGTCAAGGATAGAAAAAGGGTACACAACTGGTGAGGCATTGTATCAAACGGGTGCTTGATAACTTGAGTGATATACATCACATCTGTACTCGAAAGAAAAAATATTTACTCGAAGAGAACTCCCTTGCAACCCAAGGGGACAAGATTAGGATTCATATTGAATCCAAACTAGTATAAAATTCCTCGTGTCTTTAATTCCTGCTTTTACTTTGTACATATTACCTTCAATTATTATATCTGCAATACTGTCACATTCAGTCAATTATCATAATTATAAGTTAACTCATTAACGATTAATTTTAATTATCAACAATTCACTTCCATTTTGCACTTTCAATTGGTATTAGAGCTTGGCTCACATTTATCTTTTGCTTAACAGCTTGTGAGAAAAGATCATAGCAAATAAGGTTATCATAGGAGCTAAGTTTTAGGAAGGAACTTCACAAGTAAAACCACCTTACTTCAATGGACAACATTTCTCCCACTGGAAAATCCGAATGGAAATCTTCACCAAAGCATACGATGTTAAAGTATGGAGAGTTATCAAGAAAGAAAACTACCCACTGCCTGCCAGCACTCCACCACTCACTGTCCCTGATGATATAGACTCATACTCAAAAGAGCAACTAGAAGCTGTGAAAATAAACAACAAGGCAAGAAATCTGTTGCACAATGCAATAAGTGGTGAAGAATATGAAAAAATAACAAGATGTGATACAGCCAAAGAAATGTGGGACAAACTTGAGGTCACCTATGAAGGTACCAGCAAAGTAAAGGAAACTCATATCAATATGCTAGCTCACGACTATGAACTCTTCTCAATCAAGGAATGTGAATCCATTGAAGAAATATTTTCCAGATTCAGTAGGATAATAAGTTGCTTAAAAGAATTTGGCAAACCATACACCAATGGATATCAGGTTAGAAAAATTCTCAGAAATCTACCAACCACTTGGCATACTAAACTTGTCACACTGGAATCTCAAGATCTTAAAAAATTATCATATGATGAACTATGAGGAGAGCTCATTGCTTTTGAAAGAATGCATCTGAAGAAAACAAATCAAGAGGAGAAAAAGAAAATTGTTGCATTCAAAACCACTACTGAATCAACTAAAAATAAATTTGATGATCCTGAAGCTCTACAAGAAGAAATTGCTATGATGTCTGGAAACATGGATGGCCTAGTGAGAAGATATAGAAACAAAAAGAAAGGAAGATTCCCACCAAGAAGATTTAGGCAATACAACGAACAAGAGAATAACGATGGAAAACGCTTCGAATGTGGAAAGTTTGGGCACATCCAAGTAGAAGGTCCAGAACTAAAAAGGAAGAACTCTAGAAGTTTCAACAAGAACAAATCATTTGGAACCTGGAGCAAAGAGGATGACTCCGACCATGAAGAAATAGCATATCTCTGTTTTATGACAATTCTAGAAAATGAGATTAACAAAAATTCAGGATGCTGGACAGATGATGATGAATCAGACAATAAAAACTGTTTCATGGAACAAGGAGAAACTAGCGAGGTAAGATCTTTTGACTATGAAAGATGTAATGAATTGCAGGACGTGCTTGATTCCACCTTAAAATAGTCTAAAAAAATGATGAATGAGCTTAAGACACTCACTAAGGAAATCAAAGACTAAAAACTCAAACATGAGGTATGTGAAGTTAAAAAGAAGTGCTTCAAGAGGAGTTTGAGGAATTGCAAATGCAGCTTAACGGCTTGTGCAAATCCACCTGTCACAGTTCTCAGATCAAACCAGATGACTTACAAGTCAACTAGAAAAGAACCAATCAGAACTAAATCGACCAGTCAGTCAGACTAGTCGACTCATAAGTCAACTAGAAAGGAATCAACTAATATTATGTTAGCCAGTTCCAACTCTTATGGAAGACCTGAAAACAGGTCTACATGTAAATGTCATTACTGTATTAAAAGCGGGCATAAATATTATGGTTGTCACTTTTGTAAATCCCATTTGTCGGGATGGATTTGGAAACCAAAAAATTCTGAACCTAGTAACACTAACTCACCAGGACCCAAGCAAGCTTGGGTACCTAAAAGAAAGTGATAACTCTGTCTTGCAAGAACACTATAGAGTAAGCTACAAAGGAAATGGTATCTCGATAGTGAGTGTTCCAGTCACATGATAGGTGACAATAACTTGTTCAAGAAAGTTAAAAAGATTGATGGAGGAAGTGTCAAATTTGGAGATGATTAAGAGGCAAAATAGATATGAGGTAAAATGTAAAAGAACATGGTGTGCCATCAAAGAGGAATCAGGTAAAATAATTCTTCCGGAGAAAAAGTATGGAAATGTTTATATTCTTGATGGATTCGAAAATATAGATGGTCACATTTGCTTAACCTCTATATCTGATGATCCCTGGTTGTGGCACATAAGACTAGGTCACGCTAGCATACATTTGATTGAGAAATTATCCAAACATGATTTAATTATTGGATTTTCAAAACTAAATTTCTCTAGAAATTATATATGTGGTGCATGTCAGATGTGTAAGCAAACTAGAAACTCTTTAAAAAACAAAGACATGGTGTCTACCTCAAAATCATTGAAATTACTTCATATGGACTTATTTAGACCTACTAGAACTACTAACATATGAGGCAAGAAATATGCCTTTGTTATTGTTTATGATTTTTCACGTTTCACCTGGATAATTTTCCTGTCTCATAAACATGAATCCCTAAGAAATTCTGAAGTTTTCTACAAAAAGGATTGAAAGAGAAAAGGGATATCTGATCTTAAAAATTCAAAGTGATCATGGAGGCGAGCTTGAAAGTAGAGCGTTTGAAGACTTATGTAATGATCAAGGATACACTCACAATTTCTCTGCACCACGCTCACCACAGCAAAACAGAGTTGTGAAAAGAAAAAATAGAACTTTTCAAGACATGGCAAAAACCATGCTGCTAGAACATTTTCTGCCAAATTTTTTCTGGGTTGAAGGTGTGAGTATTGCATGCCAAATTCTAAATCGATTTCTCATAAGACCCATTCTGAAAAAGACTCCATATGAACTCTAGAAAGGTAAGCTTCCTAACATCAGCGACTTTCATCCATTTGAAAGTAAGTGTTTTATCCATAACAATGGTAAGGATAATCTCGAAAAATTTTATCCAAGAAGTGACGAAGGTATTTTTATTGGTTATTCATTAAATAGCAGATCATTTAGAGTTTATAATAAACGTACTTTATGCGTAGAAGAATTTGTTCATGTTGTGTTCGATGATAATAATCCCTTGGTCGAGAAAGGAATTAGTGTAAGTGATGAAGATCAAACTCAAGAAGCTCGTGACAAAGAAAAATCACAGGAGTCAACTAATGCAACAGAAAGGATCGAGGCGATTGAACTAATCACCAACAACTCTCCATATCAACAAGAGCCGACTACAAACACTGTCCGACTAAATGAGTGGAGGAGCGAAATAGAATATCCTCAGAAATATATCACAGGGGATCCAAATAAAGGAATAAAAACCAGAGCCGCCCTAAAAAAGAAAGCAAATATTGCACTGATTTCTCAAATAGAACCAAAAGGGTAGAGAAAATATTGAAGGATTCAAGATGGGTACGATCCATACAAGAGGAAATAGATCAATTCAGCAAGAATCAAGTATGGAAGTTAATACCTAAACTTGATAATGTATCTGTTATTGGAACAAAATGGGTATTTAGAAATAAATTGAACGAAGATGGACAAGTCATAAGGAACAAGGCTAGATTAGTTTCTCAAGGGTATTTACAACAAGAAGGAGTCGACTATGACGAAACCTTTGCACCAGTAGCTCGACTAGAGTCCATACGAATTTTGATAGCATAGGCATCTTTTAAAGGATTAAGGTTGTTTCAAATGGATGTCAAAAGCGCTTTTCTGAACGGATTCATCGAAGAGGAAGTCTTTGTAAAATAGCCTCCAGGCTTTGAAGATTC
This sequence comes from Nicotiana noctiflora, assembly GCA_032618575.1. Classification (NCBI taxonomy): domain Eukaryota; kingdom Viridiplantae; phylum Streptophyta; class Magnoliopsida; order Solanales; family Solanaceae; genus Nicotiana; species Nicotiana noctiflora. The sequence continues at coordinate 191,771 of JASVEL010006821.1, read as the reverse complement.
AAAATTTCCATATCACGTGTACAAGCTTACTAAGGCACTGTATAGATTGAAACAGGCTCCACGTGTTTGGTATGACAGGTTAAGAACTTTTCTTGTTGATCATGGCTTTACGAGAGGTAAAATAGAAACTACTCTATTCATTAAACGACCAACAGAAAGTAATCTTATTATTCAAATTTATATTAATTATATTATCTTTGGTAGTGCTAACTCTCTTATGTGTAAGGAATTTGCAAACCTTATTTAAAACGAGTTTGAAATGAGCATGATGGGTGAACTCACGTTTTTCCTTGGGCTTCAGATGTAACAAACCGAAGAAGGAACTTTCTTTTTCTAGACTAAATATTCACAGGAACTAATTCAAAAGTTTGCCATGAGCAATGCAAAATCAATTGGTACTCCTATGAGCCCCACTACAAATTTGGATAAAGATGAACATGGTACTCAAGTAGATGAAAAAAATATAGAGGAATGATTGGATCACTACTATATCTGACAGCAAGTCGACTAGATATTATGTTTAGCATATGTAAATGCGCCAGCTTTCAGTCGGCTCCCAAGGAGTCATATTTGACTACTGTAAAAATAATCATTTGATATGTCATTGGAACAGTATCTCATAGATTATCGTATCCTCATTCTAACTCTTTTAAATTAGAAGGTTTTTCAGATGCAGATCTAGCAGGTGATAATGAAGACAGAAAAAGCACGAGTGGCACATGTCAACTACTAGGAAAGGCTTTAATTTTGTGGAAAGAGTAAAAAGCAAGCATCAGTCGCCTTGTTCATTACTGAAGCTGAGTACATTGCCATTGGGCAATGTTGTGCATAACTCCTATGGATGTCTCACCAATTGGGTGACTATGAACTTTTCTTTAAGCCTATAAATGTTTTTTGTGATAATTCTAGTGCAATCCGTCTCTCAAAATATCCTGTGCATCACTCTAGAGCAAAGCATATAGACATTAAACATCATTTTATCAAAGACCACGTTTCAGGGTGATATAGAACTAGCTTTTCTTGGCATATCTGCTCAATTAGCTTATATTTTTATTAAACCTTGGAAGAAAGATTTTGCAATTTCCGAAAATTACTTGGTATAATTTTTTTTTTCTAAAAACCTTTAGGACCTATTTGTCCTTTTTGGTCAAAACCTTCCATAATTGCACTTTTCAGAGCATTAATTACGCGTGCAATTATTTCCCTCTCTTTCTATTTTGTTCATATCAGTTTGCAGTCGAAGATGGAAAGCCAATCAACATATCTCTTCAACTGACACCCTACATTTTTTGTACTCAACCGTCAATCTTTTGCTTGAAGTAAGCCCCTTTTTGGTCACTCTCATATCCATCATCTCTCCAACCTGTGAAAACCCTTTCCTATCCTATGGCAAAAACCTATAAGAACCCCTCTGCTTCCACCAAAAAAAGCACCCGCTCTAAAAAAGCTCTTTTACGCCTCCTGAGAGAGTCGACCTAGGGTCTGATCACTCTGAGGGCTTTGCTTCCTCTCATGGTGATTTCTCTGAACATTCTCAAATCATAGGAGATAAAGCTTCTGGCAAGCATCCCATGGAAGATCCTCCTGTCTCATCCACTCCAAAGAAATCGAAATTTGGTTTCTCTACTTCCATTGATTTCGACCTAAATTTATAGGATAGCCCAAATAGGGATATTTTCATCTCTCTTAAGGATAGACCCATTGTCCATGGAAGAGTAGTGGATATTGATGATATGGAAGCTCTCAACTGTAAGGTAAAGGATCTTTTTGTGTATCATGGGTGGAACAATTTCTCTCTATTTCTTCCCCTAAAGTGTATGAGCCCTTAGTTCGTATGTTCTATGTTAATCTCCATTTTAGTAAACCTGATAAGTTAGAAACTCTTGTCCTTGGAAAGCATATTTTTCTTGACTGTGCCTTATTCGATTCTATATTTCAATGTCGTTGCTCTGGTTTCCCGACTCTCTTTAAAAATGTTTGGCCTGAGGACTTTGAAATCTCCTTTGACCAATCCAAACAGTGCATTGTTGACTATCCCTCTGAATCTCTTCCTAACCAGTTGGGGCCTAGTGATGTGAGTTTTGAAACTCGGGTTCTCTCCCACATTGTTGCAACCACCCTTTTTCTTAAACTAGTTCCTTCCCCACCTTCTCTCAAAGGGACACCTTCTTTGTCTACTAGATCATCTTGAATATCAAACTCAAGCTATCCTCATGGGTCATAAATTTTATGATTGAGAGTGCTGAATATCACCAGTTTACCTTTTGGTATGGAAATTACCCACATTCTGGACACACATCAAATCTCACTCTCTGCCTATCCATTAGTTACTGTTTCCAACTCCTACAAGAGCCTTCTCCAGTATGGGTTATGTGAATGTCAAAGGTACATGGGTTAAGAAAGGTGAGAGTGAAGCTAAACAGGCCCCTATGGAAACCAAGCCCTTATCTGTTGTTCCTCCTCCTATTATCAGTTCTGATCTGAGTGAAAAGCTTAGCTCCTTTGACTCCCACCTCTCATCCATTAAGACTCTTCTTTCTGCTATTCAGTCCATTATGGGTGACATTCATGCTATTTCTAAAGAAATAAGGTCTGATGTGTCTAAAATCAGAGTGGCTGTTCACCGGGTAAGGGAGAATGCAATTAAAGACTTCAAGGAGGTCCACGACAGGCTGGATGGAATGAGTGTCACTGCTAATACCTACTTTGATCAGTTGAAGGAGGCGATATGCAAGACTCTTACATACTTTCTGTGTTGCTAATATGGATTTTCTTTCCAGACAATCTTTGTTTTTTTGGCTATGTTTTGGGTTGTGCCCTTGGATGGTTTTTTTGCTACTGTGGATAGTACAGTCAGTTTTTGTTTGCTAATCCCTCTTTGCTAATGTCAAAAAGGGGAAGAATATATACATCTATTGCTTATGATAACATGTTGATGATCAAGTCGAATTATGCATAGAGATTATGCATAGATAGAATATACTACTCTTTGAACAGGTTAAGTCGACTATGCTACATGCATAGATGGTATTCTATACGTATTACAAAGGAACAAGTCGACTATGCTACACATGCATAGATGGTATTCTTTTTATAGGTATAAGTCAACTGCACACATTGAAGGGGAGATCAAGTCAGGTTAACTACACTCATTGAGGGGGAGCCAAATCGGCAAGTAATAGGGAAGTCACATGTTGTTTACTTCTTCATTTATAAGTATATGATTTTGCCATTATCGAAAAGGGAGAGATTGTTAGATTATGTTTTAATGATGCAATTAATATGCATGTGCGGCAGTTTGAAGAAGTAAAGAAGAATGACTGTCATGGCTCGTGTCTAACAAAGAAGGAACTCATTCACAAAAGAAGCTACCTGAACAATTCATGATGCACAAGGAAACCTATTAATCTATATCAACAAATTAGGATTAGCTCTGTAGAATTAGGAAATCAGATCAACTATAACAAAGTGAGAATAATCAAGGATTTGAGGAGATTAGTGATTAGCAAAATCTCGGAAGAATAATTGATAGAATATTCGACCAGTTATTATGTTTGGAAAGTCCAACAATCAAGGAAGAATCTCACCGAATCAATGGTCCGCTGATGGAAAAAGATATCAAGAGAAGCAACGGCTCCTTCCTTATTCTTGGACAGAATCAATTCTTTCCAAGGATCAAAACCCTTGGGTTGAAAAGCCTTCACCGTGTATCTTAGTATAAATTCTCCTTGTAAAATCATCCCTAGATATACTTTGACGGAACTAAATAACTCTCTTCATTCCATTGTAAACAAGCATAGTTGGCTACATAGATCTGCTCTGTAACAAGTCAAGGATAGAAAGAGTGTATACAACTGGTGAGGCATTGTATAAAATGGGTACTAGAGAACTTGAGTGATATATGTCACATCTGTACTCAAAAGAAAACTCATTTGCTTGAAGAGAACTCCCTTGCAACCCAAGGGGACTGGATTAGGGTTCACATTGAATCTGAACCAGTATAAAGTTCCTAGTGTCTTTATTTCCTACATTTACTTTTTCCACATTACCTTCATTTATTATATCTTAAATACTGTCACATTCTGTCAACTATCATAGTATAAGTCGATTTATTAACGATTAATTTAATTATCGACAATTCACCCCCTCTTGTATTTTCAACCCATAACCTCATGGACTCAAATATATGATTTTTACTAAATTTCATAACCAATTTTGTGGTCAAATCCTATTTTATCCAAAACCTAGGTCTTTCATCTAAATCCTTGATTTTTACCAATTTTTAAATCTTAATCTACTCATAATCTATTTATTTAACTCATATTACGTAAAAATTACTTACCTCAAAGTGCTAGGTAAAAACCCTCTTTCAAAAGCTCCAAAAATCGCCCAAGAGATAAAAGGAAATGAGCTAAATGGTCTAAGTCACGCATTTAATATGCTGTGTACAGGTCGCAGATGTCGCATTTGCGACACCTGGTTCGCAAATGCGAAGGTCTCAAATGCGACAAAGTCATCACAAATGCAAACTTGGGCTCCCACTGCCAAGGTCGCAAATGCGACACCGTCAAGGTCGCAAATGCGATTAAGATGTCGCAAATGCGAACACTGTCCAACTCAGGCTTCTTTGCAGTTGCGAAGCCTTTCTCGCAAATGCAAACAAATTCTCGCATTTGTGAGACCTGCAACAATGGCTAAGAAATGCCAAAAAAACCGAAGTTTTTCTCATCCTCACGAACGTTAGAAACTCACTCGAGCCCTCGTGGTTCCACATAAAACACTTACACAAGTCTAACAACATTCAAACTCGCTCGAGCGATCGAAACATTGAAATAACATCAAAAATCCTGAATTGGATGCCAAAATGCATGGATTAAATCATGAACTCAAAAATGTCTAAAAATACTTTCGCGCGTCTGATTCCTATCAGATCAACTTGGAATGGCGCCAAATTTTTTGTGCAAGTCTTAAATGACATTACATAAATATTCTCGATATCGAAATTCCATTTAGGCCTCGATATCACAAAAACCTACTCCAAACCAAATTTAAAGAGCTTCAAAAACCTTCTAAGAACCAACTTTCACTATTAGGCACCAAACCACGCTCGAGTCATCCAAAACCCAATCCGAGCATACAACCAAATCCGAAATCAACATACAAACCTATTCGAAGTGTCAAATCCCGATTCCGAGGTTGTTTACTCAAAACGTTGACCGAAGTCAAACTTAGCCTTTTAAGGCCAACTTAAGGAACCAAGTGTTCCGATTTAAACCCGAACTCTTTCAAATCCCAAACTAACAATCCCCGCCAGTCCTAAAATAGTAAAATTAACATACGATTAGTCTTATTTAGGGGAACAATGTTCTAAAAAGCAAAAGCACCGGTCGAGTCATTACATGCTCCACCTCTTAAACAAATGTTCATCCTCTCACAGGTCTAGAACCATACCTGGAGCATTGAATAAATGTGGATATCTGCTCTGCATGTCCTCCTTGGACTCCCAAGTCACCTCCTCAATTGATTGACCGACCCCTTCACTGAACCTTTACTGTAGAAATCTTCTTGGATCTGAACTAGCGCACCTGCCTATCAACAATGGCAACTGGATCCTCCTCATAACCCAGACTCTTATCTAACTGAATCATGCTGAAGTCTAACACATGTGAAAAGTCGACATGATACCTCCAGAGGATAGACATGTGGAAAACCGGATGAACGCCCGATAGACTGGGAGGAAAAGCAAGCTCATAGGCAACCTCTCCAACTCGTCTCAACACCGCAAATAGGCAATAAACCTTAGGCTCAACTTGCCCTTCTTGCCAAATCTCATAATCCCCTTCATGAGTAAGACTTTCAGGATAACCTTCTCACCCACCATAAACAATACCTCACACACCTTCTAGTCCACATAGCTCTTCTGTTTGAACTACACTGTGCGAAGTCTCTCCTGAATCAACTTTACCTTTTCCAAGGCATCCTTCACCAAAATAATACCATATGACTTAGCCTCGCTGGGCTCAAACTACCCGATTAGAGAATGACATCGCCGACCATATAAAGCCTCAAATGGATCCATGTCGATGTTGGACTGATAACTGTTGTTTTCAGCAAACTCGGCTAAGGGCAAGAATCAATTCTACTATCCCACAAAGTAAATCACACATGCTCAGAGCATGTCCTCCAATATCTAACTATCTACTCCAATTGTCTGTCAGTCTGTGGATGAAATGTTACGGTGGGCTCTACACGGGTTCCCAACTCACTCTATACTACTATCTAGAAATGCGAAGCAAACTAAGGACCTCTATATGATATGATGGAGACAGGCACACCATGCAACCTTACTATCTCTAGAATATTAATATGGGCCAATCTCTCTGAAGTATACGTAGTCACAATTAAGATGAAGTGTGCTGACTTGGTCAATCTGTCAACAATGACCCAAACTGCATCAAACTTATGCAAAGTCCACGACAACCCAACTATGAAGTCCATAGTAATATGCTCCCACTTCCACTCATGTATAGTCATCTGCTGGAATAGGCCACCCACTGGCAATTTAGGCACCTAGCCACATACTCAACTATGTCTTTCTTCATTCGCTGCCACCAATAATGTTGTCTCAGGTCGCAAAACACATATCAAGAACTGTGTGTCTTCTCTAGAATCCTCTGCCTCAAGCCATCAACATCTACCAAATGTGGATCATCAAACTGTCGAGCCTTGATCTGCCCCAATAATGAAGACCGAGCGACCACACATGCTAAAACTCGGCTGGGCTCTGAAATGTCCAACCTCACAAGTCTGTTAGCCTAGGAATGAATGTCCAAGGCTAGGGGCCTCTCCTTTGTTGGAATGATACCCACACTCTCCGCCTTTTTGCTCAAGGCATCCAGGACCACATTCGCCTTGCCCGGATGATAAATAATGGTAATGTCATAATCCTTTAGTAACTCAAGCCACATGTGCTGCCTTAAATTGATATCTCTTTCATTGAACAAACGTTGTAAGCTGCAATGAACTGTGTAAAGCTCACATGACACCTTATAAAGGTAATACCTCCAGGTCTTAAGAGTATACACAATCGCGGCTAATTTTAGATCATGCAAATGGTAATTCTTCTTATGAATATTCAAATGACGTGAAGCATATGCAATAACTTGCCCCTTCTGTATCAATATACAACCGAAGCCAGCACGTGAAGCATCGTAATACACCGTATATATCCCAAAACAGGAAGGCAACACTACACCTGTATTATAGTCAAAGCTGTCTTGAGCTTTTAAAAGCTCACCTCACAATCATCGGACCAACAAAATGGAGCACCCTTGTGGATCCATCTAGTCAAAAGATATGCAATAGAATAAAATCCCTCCACAAAACCAACGATAATAAACCACTAACCTTAGTAAACTCCTAATCTCAGTTGCCAAAGTGGGATGAGGCCAACTCTAAACTACCTCAATCTTATTAGGATCTACCTTAATACCCTCGCCTGATACAATATGCCCCAAGAAGGCCACATAATCTAACCAAAACTCACATTTTGATAACTTAGCATATCGCTTCTTTTTTCGCAAGGTCTGAAGCACACTCTCAAATTCTGCTCGCGCTCATCAAAATGGCATCAATAAAGAAAACAACAAACGAATCAATATATGGCTTGAACACCCTGTTCATCAAATCCATAAACACCGTCAGGGTATTAATAAAATCGAGGATATCACTAGAAACTCATAATGGCCATATCTAGTTCAGAAAGAAGTCTTCAAAACATCCGAGTCTGAAATCTTCAGTTGATGATACCCGATCTCAAGTTTAACTTAGAGAACACCCCTAACACCATGCAACTGGTCAAACAGATTATCACGATTTGGTGGCATGATCGGAAGATCAAAATGAAACACATCAGAGGACTCCTAGACTATTGGTACTGAATTAATCGCCGGAGTCTCTGCGGTAGTATCCTGAACAAAAGCTAGATAAGCCAAACAATCCTTCTTGACCATATGTCGAGCCTTCAAAAAAGAGATAACCTGACTAGATATACTGCCATATGAACCCCTCGACTCCAATCTATCCAATTCTGGCATCGCTAAAGTAACAGTCTTGGCATGACAATCAAGGACGATGTGACATGGGGATAGCCAATCCATCCCCAGGATGACCTCAAAGTCAGTCATATCAACCAACAAAAGATTCACTGTAGTCTCATAACCAAAAAATGTGACCACACATGACTAGTAGATCTGATCCACAACAACAAATTCGCCCACAAGAATGGACACAAACATAGGAGTTCCCAAGGACTCACAAGTAATATCCAGTAAATGAGCAAACAAAAATGACATATATAAATAGGTAGACCCTGGATCAAATATTATCGAAGCATCCCTATGCAAACAGAAATAATAACTATGATCACGGTATCTAAGGCCACTACATCTAGTCTGGTCGAAAAAGCGTAGAACCTAGCCAGAGCGCCAACTGGCTGGCCTCCGCCTGACTGAATGGTAGTTGGCTGACCTCTCTAGCCTCCACCTCTAGGACAACCTCTACCCGCCTACACTCTGCCCCTGGGCGGCCGGACAATTGGTGTTGTAATCATGAGCTGAGGACCCAGCTGTACTGCCTTGCCCTGAAGCTTGAGGTAGAACCTCTGCACATGACTAGGATCCCCACACTTGAAATAACCTCTCATTATGGAGATAAGTTGTCCTGAAGTCTGACCCTGATGGCCTGAATACCCACTGGAAGAACCCTGAATGGTTGGTGGGTGGTACGAATTCTCTAGCATAGCACTAAAGTAGGTGTTGGAAGAACCCTAATGGCCTGAGTACCCACTAGAAGGACCTTGAATAACTGATGGGCGGTAAAAACTCTCTGGCATGGCATTGAAATAAGGTCATGCTGGAGCACCCCGAGGAGGCAACAGTGCTGGATATGATGGACTACTGGGCTGACCCCTCATGAACTGACGTCTTCCCCCTGCCGGGGCACCTCTAAACTCTTCGGAATAACGGAGCCTCTTGTCCTGCTGCATCTGCTCTCTAACCTTTTGATCGTAACCTTCAATCCTCCAAGCAATCTCCCCTACTAGCTGGTAGGAAGTCCTTATTCAGAACCTTCCGGGCCATAGTAGCATGAATAACTGAGTGCAACCCCGCAAAAAGCCTCTGCACTCGCTCTGCCTCAGTAGGAAGTATCATAAGTGCATGGCAAGACAACTTAGAGAATCTTGCCTCGTAATCGATCATTAACATCTGACCTTGTCGGAACTTCTCAAACTGGAACCGCAACTCTTTAGAGGGTGGAATATACCTGTCCAAGAATAGGCGTGTAAAATGGTCCCAAGTCATGGGATGAGAACCTACTAGCTCCCCAAGAAGATAAGACTACCACCACCTACGAGCCCTACCCTCCACCTGGAAATTAGTTAAATCCACCGCATAGGACTCCAATATCCTCATGTTGTGCAGTTTGTCCCTGCACCGATCAATGAAGTCCTGGGGATCCTCATGTCGCTCACCTCCGAAGATATGAGGATGTAGCCTAGTTCATCTGTCCAATAGCTTTTACAGCTCGTCGACCGTAGATGGTCTAGGCTCACGTACTGCTGCTGCCATTAGCTGGGCACCTCTCATGGGTAGTGCGCCTGGGGTCTAATATACTACAATTGCATGCCCAGGAGCCTGAGCAGTAGGGGTCTATGCTCCTTCTGCTTCCTGAGATGTCCCTGCTAGAAATAAACTGGCATGGGTCATAGAATCCACGAATCGTAGAATATAGCCCAAGACCTCTAGAAACCTTGACGCTGACATGAAATTGACCGAGGCTGGCTCTATTGCGGGTACCTCGCACTACTCCTCAATAATGGTATCCTCCACTAGATCCACTAGTGGTGCCACTGGGGCCACTCTGGGACGTCGTCATCTCCTACCTCGGGCCGGTACCCTCTCCCGACCTCTGGCTCGACCTCTAGCAAAAGGGGGAGCATCCCTTCTTGGGTCTAGAACGTCTCCCGTGTCCGTTCTCACCATCCGTGAGAGAATAAAAGATGAAACTTAGTACACCATCAGCGGCACGATAGGAGATGAATAAAGAGTAGTTTCCTAACACACTATAGCTTCTCAAAGATAAGTACCAACGTCTCCGCACTGATACGCAAGACTGTATTAGACCTGCCCATAACTTGTGAGACCTACGTGAACCTAGTGCTCTAATACCATATTGTCACGACCAAATTCTAAAATAGGCCGCGATGGCGCCTAACACTGCTGCTAGGCAAGCCAACTATGAAATAGTCACGTGGTTTCCTCCTTAATAAATTTTTCCAAGTAATTAAACTTTCCTTATTTTAAAAAGATTTAAGAAACAATCGATTTAAAATAAATTACATGAAACCAATTGAGTGCAATCATAATCATGAATTAAAAAACAAAACCACGAGTCTACTAGTGTGTGTGAAGACCTCGTGTCACAAGAATATAGTCTACTAGCAGAATATACAAAAAAAGAATACTACTATACAGTCTGAAATTAATAGACAGAACAATAACAACATAAAGACTTCAGCTATTGTAGAACAGCTCGAAAGGGCAGCTCACTGTGTAGTCTCGTACTAGGAGTCAAGCGTGTGCACCAGACTAATACCTAGATGCATCTGCCTCAGATGCTGCACATTTAAGTGCAGAACTGTAGCGTAAGTACATAACATCATGTAACCAGTGAGAAACCAGTCTAACCTCGAAGAAGTAGTGACAATGGGTCGACTTTGACACTTACTATGGGCTAACAATAATATGTCAAAATTATAACTAAGCATGTATTACATGGATAATATTGAAAACTCAACAACAGGAAATAATAAATACTCCTTTCACAAATATTAAGTCCCAAATTTATTTTCATCATTTAACACTTTATAGCTCAAAACGTTGAAGCAATATCAATTATGAATAGTTTCAAAGATTAATCATGAGCAAATTATGACGAGGTCGTACGACCCGATCCAACATAATAATATTTCAAATATGCACTGCCGAGGTCGAGTAGCACGAATCATAGATGCATCAATCTGCTACCGAGGCATTTGGCCCGCTCCACAAATAGAAAATACTTTAAACAAACATAAATTTTCAATAACAGTCTAGTGTTTCATTCACAACTTCAAGTAAGTGATATTTAATCTTTTACAATTCTTTTATCAATTTTCAATATGGATTAATAAATTAAATTAACAAGTAGTGGTGCAACCATTTCAACTATTGCATGCATGATGTGGGTCCTAGACTACCCGAACAATAGCATAATTAGTAGCTACGTACGGACTCTCGTCACCTCGTATGTACGTATCCCTCCACAAATAGAAACACATATTAATTAACTAACCTATGGGTTTAACTCCCTCTTACAAGGCTAGAAAAGAGACCTACCTCGTCTCAAAACTGACTTTCTGGTCCACAATTGTGCTCAAACCCCCAAATTTGGCGCCAAACGACTCGAAATTAGTCAAATATTATATAAAATAATTAATACTTGCTTAAAAGTTCATATCCTAACTACCAAAGTGATTTCCCAATCCAATTTGAAGAACCCCTAAAATTCACCCCCAGACCTACGTGCCCGGATTCCGAAATATTTGAAGAAAATTGTTATCCATAACCTTATGGACTCAAATATACGATTTTTACTAAATTCCATAACCAATTTTGTGGTCAAATCTTATTTTATCCAAAATCCAGGTTTTTCATCTAAATCCTTTATTTTCACCAATTTTTATATGTTAATCAACCCATAATCTATGTATTTGAATAATTTTGTATTGACATTACTTACCTCAAAGTGCTAGGTGAAAACCCTCTTCCAAAAGCTCTAAAAATTGCCCAAGAGATAAAAAGAAATGAGCTAAATGGTCTAGTACCACATTTAATAAGCTGCGTACAAGTCGCAAATGTTGTATTTGCGACACCTGGTTCGGAAATGCGACAAACTCATCGCAAATGCGAACCTGGGCTTCCCTTGCAAAGGTCGCAAATGCGACCAAGGAGTCCCAAATGCAAACACTGTCAAGGTCGCAAATGCGATCAAAGTATCGCAAATGCGAACAATGCCCATCTCAGGCTTCTTCACAATTGTGAATCCTTTTGGGAAATGCGAACAAATTTTTGCATTTGCAGACCTACTACAGCTACCAAGAAACACTAAAAAAGCTGAAGTTTTTCTCATCCTCCCGAACGTCCGAAACTCACCGAGCCCTTGAGGCACCATACCAAAAACCTACACAAGTCTGCTAATATCATACAAATTTGCTCGAGCGATCGAAACACTGAAATAACATAAAAAACCATGAATCGGACGCCAAAACGCATGGATTAACTCATGAACTCAAAAACTTCTAAAAATACTATCGCGCGTCCGATTCCTATCAAATCAACTCGGAATGATGCCAAATTTTTCATGCAAGTCTTAAATGACATTACCGGACTATTTCCGATCTCAAAATTTCATTTGGACCTCGATATCACCAAAACCTACTCCAACCAAATTTAAAGAACTTTAAAAACCTTCAAAGAACCAACTTTCACTATTAGGCGTAGATACGCTCCCGGGTCATCCAAAACACGATCTAAGCATATGCCAAAGTACGAAATAATCATAAGAACCTATTGGAATGGTCAAATCTCGATTCAAAGATCATTTACTAAAAATATTGACCGAAGTCAAACTTAGCCTTTTAAGGCCAACTTAAGGAAACAATTGTTACGATTTCAACCCGAACTCTTGCAAATCCCAAACTAACCATCCCCACAAATTATAAAATAGTAAAAAAATATACAGGGAGTCTTATTTAGGAGAACAAGATTCCAAAAAGCAAAACGAATGGCCAGGTCGTTACAATAACATTCTGCACAAAAGAAACCTCGTGCCACATAACACTTCACATGGAAGAAACCTCGTGCAAATAACACTTCGAACAGAAGAAACCTCGTGCCACAACCAAATAGGCATCTCAACATGAATCAAGAAAGTCAACACGTAATAAGTGAAACAATGATATTGTAAGCAAGGAATCCTTCAGTTAATTAACAAACACAAAAATCAAGGAAAATAGGTAATTCAACTAAGTATATTGTACAAATTGCAATTAAGAGATGAGACACATAGACATGTGAAATTTGGCTAAACATGATAACTACATGTGCTAGAATTACTCAATTAAGGCATGAAAAAGGAACTACTTAGCAAAGACCGGAGTTTCAATATTTAACCTGTGTATGCACTCGTTACCTCACGTACACGCTCACATATCATAAATTTATATATCAGTACCAAATCGTAAGGGGATTTTCCCTCACACAGGGTTAGACAAGTCAATTACGTCAAACCAAGCTCAATAAGTCTATAAGAATACCTTTCCCTCAATGTTTTGACTCCAAACGGTCCAAATCTAGCCAAAAGAAATTACATACTATAAATATAACTATAAGGAACTAATCTAAATAATGAAATCATGACTTTAACAATAAATTAGAAAATCACCCCAAATAATGGATCCGGGCCCATGTCTTCTAATCGGGTCAAAGTCACAAAATCCGAATACTCGTTCAACCACGAGTCTACCCATACCAAAATTACTCAATTCTGATAACAAAACCTCGATCAAACGTCAAAATTCGGTCTATGAACTTTACACCTTTCCCCCAAGTTTCACAATCCAAATCCTTAATTAAGTGAAAAAAAATAATGATAGGTTAGTGAAGTATAACAAAAAATGAGTCAAGAATCCTTACCCAAATATTGTCTCTGAAAATCCCTCAAATTCTCGCCAAAACCCGAGCTGTCAAGGTCCTAAAAATAAAAATGAGAGAAAACCTTCAATTTTGAATATTTAAGTTCTGCCCCAGTATTTCTTCTTCGCAAATGCGGAAGTTTCCGCGCGCTCGTGAAGCACAAAAAGATACTACCAAAATAACCTCTTATGCGAATGCGAGTGCCCACTTATGAACGCGATGTTCACTGCACCCAGGCCTTCGTGAACGCGGAACGTTTCATGCAAACGCGTAGGCCAAGCGTGAGGTCCACCCGTCTGCCACTCTTCTTCATGAACGTGTGGGATCATTCACGAACACGAAGAGAATTCCCCACCTTCCTCCTAGAACCCCTTCGCGAACACGAGATCCCTCTTGCAAATGCACTAAAGGGAACCAGATATCAGAAGCATCAGCGGTTTCAGTAATTCATCAAGACTCGAAATGGTCTGAACATGATTCGAAACCCACCGAGGCTCCCAGGACCTCAACAAAATATACCAGCAAGTCCTAAAATACAATACAAACTTATTCAAGCCCTCAAATCACATCAAACAATACTAAAACTATGAATCGCACCCCAATTCAAACTTAATGAACTTATAAACTTCTAACTTCCACATCCGGCGCCGAAACCTATCAATTAAGTCAGATTGACCTAAAATATTGCACATAAGTATGAATTGACATTATCGATCTATTTCAATTTCCAAAATCGAAATCGGACCGCGATATAAAAAAGTCCACTCCCAATCAAACATTCCAAAAATTATCCAACTTTTGCCAATTAATGCCGAAATGAACTACGGACTTCTAAATTAATATCTGGACACGCTTCTAAGTCCAAAATCAACTTATGGAGCAATTGGGACCATCAAAACTCCATTCCGGAGTCATCTTCACACAATTCAAACTACGGTCAACTCCTACAACTTAAACTTTCATTTTAGGGACTATGTGTCTCATTTCACTTCGAAATCAATACCCAAACCTCCAGGCAAGTCATGTAACCATAATATAACATAAAGAAGGCAATAATTACGGGGTCATGGCTAATACACTCAAAATGACTGGCCGGGCCGTTACATTTTGCCTGTAATTCTTCATTTTCTCTTTATGTTTTTTTTCATAATCGATCCAATCGATTGAGCAAATTAGAATACGGTGGTAGAGTTCCCCAATCCCCACCAACAGAAAAGAATGTCCTCGAGGGGAGGGCTGAGGAGGGGGCGGGGGAAGAAATAAAGGAAGAGAAAATGAAAGACGATTTTACTCGGTGACGATTGAGAAGGTATTCGCTATAAAATTCAAAATATAGCTATGTATTATAATTATCTTAAAGTGTATTTATTTATGGTAAAAATAATGTATAAGTTAGTTATACCATGTAAATTTTTCTTTATTTATTTTGTTTGAGTTGTAACTATGCGGCCCAATAAAACGTTGCCAACACACTAAAAGGGAAACCCACATTTTCTATCATACAAGGGGTAGTTTTAGGAATAGTAATAACGTTGAGTGTACTTTGGGACCGAAAGGTGGACGGAGAATAATTTTAAATCATTTTTCAAACGATATGGGTAATTTTGACCCATTTAGGTTGAAAAAAGGCATGTTTTATAACATCACGTTAAGGTGTTACGACTAGTTCATTTACTTATATAAATTTCCAGTTGCAACATTAGTGACAGAAGGTACAAAATCGTAGCATTTTGGAGGAGAGAAGCCAAGAGGGCCATGGAAGCTAATGTGAAAAGTGATTTAATTGCAACCGCTTAGATTTTCTTTTCAAGAGTAAAGATAGAGTTTGAAAAGAAAATGTTTACTTATAAATATTTCCCATTCAATCCCTTATTTAGTAGAGTACTAGCGTTTAAATTAAGTTTGCTATTATATTTAAAAAATTTAAATGCTATATTTGTTATAAAATCTGCCTATTTCTGTAACAGTAATAAAGATATGCTATTTATTTAATCTCAATCAAATATATTTCGATCCAAATATATATTATGAGTTAATATATTTGGGTTAATTATTCAAATACAATATATATAGATTCAATAAATAGGTCCAAATGCATCGGGCTAACCAGTTGATTTGGATATTGTCATTTTAGTTATTTGCAATAGCTGTATGTTGTGAACTCATTCGTTCCCATTGAGTTTTAAATTAGGATTTGGATCAAAACCTACAAAATCCAAATGTCATCAACAAGTCAAGGCTGGTAAAAGCTATTCCCTTGCAAAATGTGTTAGAAATCCTTGATAATATGGGCTTATGAGGTGAATTGTTTTGTTCTGGAGACTTATAAATTTTAGTTCTATTTATTTAATCTCAATCAAATATATTTCGATCCAAATATATATTATGAGTTAATATATTTGGGTTAATTATTCAAATACAATATATATAGATTCAATAAATAGGTCCAAATGCATCGGGCTAACCCATTTAATTGACTAAAAGTGATGAACACGCTTTGTTAGTCCCAAGATGTCATCTTCCTAAAAGCCCAGTTTGGTGCCACATGTCAAATGATGTAGCACGCCAAGTCAAAAGAAAGAGCCAATAGTGTCATGCCACGTGTCAAAATGACAATGCATGAAAAGTCACATTAAAAGGCCAATGGAACCGCGCCAAGTCTGCAGGTGACATGTTCTGGTCAATCAAATGCGGCCATGTCTTATCATAACCCATCCATCCACAACTGTGAATGAGTCACAACTACTATACCAAAAATTATGGCAGCCACCAAATAATAAATAAGACAATAAAGCAACAATAAAAGGAACACCAGAATTTACGAGGTTCGACTAATTTTGCCTACTCCTCGGACACAACCAATATTTTATTCCACTCCAAAATACAAGTGAAATAATACTAAAGAGAGAAGATACAAATGCCTTAAGAAGATAAGAAGGCAAATGAGAGGTGTGTTTAAATCCTAAACATTAGGCCTTCTTTTATAGGGGGAAAAACCCCCCAAATCAAATTCCCAACCGATGTGGGTACTAAAATCTTTGCCAAATTCAACAAATCTCCACCTTGGCAAAAATTTCACATCTTCAATTTTCTCTCTATAACAAATTGTTGTATCTTCATCTTCAATCTTCAGTGTTCAACAATGTTGATCAAATCCAAACAATGTTGAAACTTAACCGCAGTCACCACTTTTGTCAGCATATCAGTAGGATTCTCCGTAGTATGAATTTTCTTCACCGTGACTCCACCTTCTTCTATGATTTCTCGTATGAAATGATACCGAACATCAATGTGCTTCGTCCTTGCATGATAAACTTGGTTTTTCGCTAATTGAATAGCACTTTGACTATCACAAAAAATCGTGATACCTTTTTGTTCAACACCAAGCTCCTTTAGCAATCCTTGAAGCCAAATTGCCTCCTTCACAGCCTCTGTAATAGCCATGTACTCTGCCTCTGTTGTAGACAAAGCAACTGTTGACTGCAAAGTAGACTTCCAACTGACTGGTGCCTTTACAAAAGTAAACACATAACCAATAGTTGATCTTTGTTTGTCGAGATCACCCGCAAAATCCGAGTCACAATATCCAACTACAGACTGATTGTCTTCCTGCTCAAAAATTAACCCGACATCTACAATATTATGAATATACCGCAGAATCCACTTCACAGATTGCCAATGCTCCTTTCCTGGATCATGCATATATCTGCTAATAACTCCAACAACTTGTGAAATGTCAGGTCTCGTACAGACCATTGCATACATCAAGCTACCAACAACATTTGCGTATGGTACCTTTGACATATACTCTTGTTCAACTTCATCCAATGGTGACATATTAGTACTTAGCTTAAAATGGGGAGCAAGTGGAGTACTAACTGGCTTAGTCTTGTCATCTATGCCAAAACGTTGTAGTACTCTCTTCAAATATTCTTTATGAGATAAACAGAGTTTCTTTGAACGTCTATCTCTTATTATCTCCATGCCAAGAATTTTCTTCGCCTCACCCAGATCCTTCATCTCGAACTCCTTCTTCAGTTGAATCTTCAACTTATCAATTTCTTCCGAATTCTTGGAAGCTATCAACATATCATCAATATATAGGAGAAGATATATAAAGGAACCATCTTTAAGCTTGCGCAAATACACACAATGATCGTATTTGCTTCTTTTGTACCCTTACTGTAACATAAACATGTCAAATCGCTTGTACCATTGTCTAGAAGATTGTTTCAATCCGTACAATGATTTTTCAAGTTTGCACACCAAATTTTCCTTTCCAGCAACTTTGAATCCTTCTGGCTGAGTCATGTAGATTTCCTCCTCCAAGTTTCCATGTAAAAATGCAGTTTTTACATCCATCTGAACTAGTTCCAAATCCAATTGTGCTACCAAAGCCAACATAATTCGAATGGAGGAATGTTTTACAACTGGAGAAAATATTTCATTGTAATCAATTCCCTCCTTTTGAGCATATCCTTTGTCCACCAACCTTGCTTTGTAGCGAACATCTACTTGATTAGGAAACCCTTCCTTCTTTGCAAATACTCATTTGCACCCAATTGCTTTCTTTCCCTTCGGGAGATTGGCCAATCTCCATGTATGATTCTGATGAAGGGACTGTATTTCATCATTCATGGCAATCCTCCACTAATCTTCTTCTGAACTTTTGACTGCGTCTTTATAAGTGATAGGAACATCATCAGCTACAATTGCGGTTGCACAAGCAACTGTCTCTATAAGACGAACAGGTTTCATAACTTTCCTTTTTGGCCTGCTGGTTGCTATTGGTTCAAGTTGTTGTTGAGGTTCCTGAGTTGGAATCTCCTCTACTGGCTCTCCTTCCAGAGGATAATCTTCATTTGTTTCCTCCTCTGCTTCTTGTGTAGGAAAAATAAATTTTCCCTCAAACTCTACCTGCTTAGAAGCACCATCATCTTGTTTGGTATCTTCATTTGTTACCTTGTTTACCATAGCAGATTCATCGAAGGTAACATCCTTGCTGAATATTACTTTCTTTGTCATAGGACACCATAAGCGATATCCTTTGACTCCAGAAGTAATCCCCATAAAAATAGCCTTCTTTGCCCTTGGATCCAATTTTGACTCCGTCACGTGATAATATGCAGTTGAGCCAAATACGTGCAAAGAGTTATAATCTACAGCAGGATTTCCATACCATTTTTTAAATGGTGTCTTGCCATCAATAGCAGCAGATGGTAAGCGATTAACTGCAGATGGTGTATATGTTATTGCCTAAGTCCAAAATTCTTTGCCCAAGCTAGCATTGAACAACATACACCGAACCTTCTCTAGTAAAGTCCGGTTCATGTGTTTTGCCTCTCCGTTATGTTGTGGTGTATTTTTTACGGTGAAATGTCTGACAAAATCATTGTCTTTGCAAATCTTATTGAAAAGATCATTTTTGTATTCTCATCCATTGTCTGTGCGAATACACTTGATCCTCTTGCCTGTTTGATTCTCCACCATCGTTTTCCATTTGAGAAAAATTCTCAAACACTTCATCTTTGCTCTTCATTGTATACACCCATACTCTTCGGGAAAAATCATCAACAAAGGTCACAAAATAGTGCTTCCCATCCAATGAAGGTGTTTTGGAAGGACCCCAAACGTCAGAGTGTACATAATCCAAAATGCCTTTAGTATTATGAATTGCAGTACCAAATTTAACCCTTGTGTGTTTCCCTTTGACACAATGCTCGCAAAACTCCAAATTGCAAGCTTTTACCCCTTTCAATAATCCTTGATCTGATAGAGTTTTCAAGGATTTTCCTCCGGCATGTCCCAAGCGCATGTGCCATAGCCTGGTTGCTTCTGCCTCTTTGTTGTCACTGGACGTCACTGTCGCTGTTCCAATAACTGTACTACCGAGATAACGGTACATGTTATTGTTCTTCCGATTAGCCTTCATTACCACTAGTGCACCGGAGCATACTCTCATCACTCAATTTTCTGCAATAATTTTGAACCCTTTTGATTCTAGGGCTCCCACAGAGATGATATTTTTCTTCAAACCCGGTACATATCGAACATCTGTTAATGTTCTGATCATTTCATCATGGTTCCTTAATCGTATTGAACCAATTCCATATGAGGTAAGAGGGTTGTTATCCGCTGTTTAGACGACTCCATATTCTCCTTCTTGAAAGTCCACAAACCAATCCCTGTTGGGACACATAAGATAGCTACAAGCCGAGTCCATAAACCATATGTCTGATGATGTTGACGGCTCCGTTGTAACTAATGAGAAATCTGAATCATCGCAATCAGCTAAATTTGAATCCATAATGGCCTTTTCATTTTTATATTTGGCCTTATTATTTAACTTCGGACCGTCTTTCTTCCAATGTCCCTTTTCTCGACAAAAAGCACATTCAACTTTGCTGGGTTTAGATCTTGACTTAGATCTTCATTTCCTTGTCCTCGTTTGATTTGAGGATGACCCCTCACGAACAGTGCTTCTCCTTCTCCGTCTTTCTGTTTTTCTTGCTTTCTTTGTTCATAGTTGTACAAAGCCGAACAAACTTCTCCGAGAGAAACTTCATCATTTCCATGGAGTAGAGTAGTTTCAAGGTGCTCGTACTCGTCAGGAAGTGACGCTAACAACATCAAGGCCAAGTCACCATCATCATAAATTGTATCCATATTTTGCAAATCTGTGACTAACTTAGTAAATCTAGTGATATGTTCATTCATCGTGGTACCAGGAACATAGGTGAAATGAAACAGTCTCTTCTTCATGTACAATTTATTTTGACTATTTTTCTTCAAAAATTTATCCTCCAGTGCTTTCCATAATTTACTTGCAGAAGTTTCCTTTGTGTATGGATATTTCTGCTCTCTAGCAAGGTAGGATCGAATGGTACCGCAAGCAACACGGTTGATAATTCTCCAATCTTCTTCTCCAATACCATCCGGTCTCTTTTCTTCAATAGCAAGATCTAGCCCTTGTTGAAAAAGGACATCTAGAACCTCGCCTTGCCACATCCCAAAATGTCCGGACCCGTCAAAAATTTCTACCGCAAATTTCGCATTTGACACAATTCTTGTCATAAGCGAAGATGCCAATGATGACGTATTGCTGACACTTGATGTAGATTCTTCTTGTTTATTGTCTCCCATCTTTGACACAAATATTATTTAATAGGTGACGACACAAATCAAGATTATTTCCTTTCTGATGTGGAAGATCAGACTAAGCTGCAACCACAGAGCATACCGAGAAAGAACCTTGACTCAGTTACCAAGATAAATCTTTTCTGATGTGGAAGATCAGACTATGCTGCAACCACAGAGCATACCGAGATAATACCTTGGCTCTGATACCAATTGTTGCGGAAGCCAAATGTATATAGTGTGAATGAGTCACAACTACTATACCAAAAATTATGGTAGCCACCAAATAATAAATAAGACAATAAAGCAACAATAAAAGGAACACAAGAATTTACGAGGTTCGGCTAATTTTGCCTACTCCTCGGACACAACCAATATTTTATTCCACTCCAAAATACAAGTGAAATAATACTAAAGAGAGAAGATACAAATGCCTTAAGAAGATAAGAAGGCAAATGAGAGGTGTGTTTAAATCCTAAACATTAAGCCTTCAACTTAAGTCTCCTACCGATGTGGGACTGCTGTTTGCCATCTTCAAGAGAGTCTACTCAGATGCAGGGTAACGCCAACTTGCACATGAAATTCATCTTGAAAGATTATAAATATGGGTCTTCATAACTTAAAAAAAACATCAGAAGTTATGATAAGAAGCAAGAAAGAGCCCGTGGATCAAACACTGCAAATTCTTCCACAAGTTTCAAGCTTCAAGCAATCAAGTTCAAGTTCAAGAAATCAAGTTCAAGTGCAAGAATGAAGAACAAATCAAGTATTCAAGCTCAAGAACAAAGAACGATTCAAGTATTCAAGATCAAGAACGAAGTCAAGTCCGAGGCAACCATCAAAGCCTTCGTGACGGAGAAATCAAATTCAAATTCAAGATCAAGCTCAAAGGCCCTTGAATTTTATATTGAAAAAATAATCAATGAAATCATTAAGATTATAACACTCAAATATTTAAAATTAAATACTATAATTGTTACAATATTTTTCGAATTTATTGTCTACATGTGAAACTACTCATGTATGAAGAACCTCGAAGGGAACTGGAATGGACAAAACTCTCAGTCGGGACCTAAACGACAAGCAAACATTCGAACATGAGCGCAAGAGATTACCGACAAATGGACGAGCTCAAAGGAGGGAGAGAGACAAGAGCCATGCTTTGAGAGTAATGGCCGTTGTTTTGTCTCGTTCACGTTGTTAGTCCTAATTAATAAAATATACTAATATATAAGTATAAAATATTAAAAAAATTCACATGGCTAAAAATTAAAAAATGGATTAATGTTCGAGTTAAGATAATAAAAAAATAATTTAATTACTTTTCTCTGTTAGGGGATAATATAGTATTGCCGTAATTGTTTGTTTTTGTGCTTTTAACAATCTTAGGTTGTGCATACTTTACGCATAAATTATAACAACCAAACTGCCTATTTTCGAACCATTTAATATTAACAAACTTTATTCTTATAAATTCTTTCCCTCCCAAATTCCTCTTTTCCTTTTTTTTTTCCCCTTTCCTTTCGTTCCTTCTTTTATCCTCCAAGTTCTTCAGTTTCTTTCCTCTATCAATTATCAACTATATTAATAATGAAGGCTTTCGGTCATTTTCTTTAATAAAAAAAGGTGCATTTCCTCCTCTCTTTCTCATTTCTTTCCCCTCTCTCCCCTGTTTATATAATCCTTTATTAATTTGTATATTTTCCTTCGATGATTTCAAGAAATATTTGATATCGGCAATGGTGAAATCAGATATTTTATTAAAATTTTTTAAAATTTAATATAATCTTGGCCTGAAGTACACTTCATTATATATGCAATGCATATGTTCATAAAAAGTATGCAATGCATTATTATTATTATTATTTTTTTTTTTTGACAAAGAGTATTTAATTGATCACCCTTCTATGTTCAATTCATCACCCTAATGTCAGCATGGCTCTGCCATTATCTATTGGTAATGATTAAAATTAATAGTTGAAGAATGAAAAAATAATTTTTTTTTTTTGTGGACAAATTAAAGTGCATGAAAAAAATGTATTTTCTTTCGAAATTTGTTATGAACTGAACGAGATTTTTAGGAATAATTTTTTCGTCTTTTATTGAGTTTAATTAATTTACATTTATATGATGAAGTTGTTTGTACAATTGTTATTTGAACATGTTGAAGGGGTATTCGGCGCAATTGGTAAAGTTGTCGCCATGTGACCCGGAGGTCACGGGTTCGAGCTGTGGAAATAGTCTTCAGCAATGCAGGCGGTATTACCGGGACGACGGGTCGGGTCATTACAACAATAGACCCTTGCGGTCCGACACTTCCCTAGACCCCGAGTATATTGAAAGCTTAGAGCACCGGGTTGTCCTTGTCATTTGAACATGTTAGATTGGTTAGACTTTTAAAGTTTAAATAAATTTGACCATTTGTCTTGTGATTATTACAATTTATACAAAGGAGAAGTGAAACTTAAAATCCAATTATTAGTCCAACTTGTAAATCTTAGGCTTGTTAACTATTAACCTGTTTGTACATTTTGCAACAATTGCAGGTTCAAGATCTTGTCAAGAACTTGAGGCAAAGGAATGGCAACAAGGACAAGGGACATTGCCCCTCTAGTAAAGGGTAAAAGAAGCCCCAAAACATCTAAATCAAAGTCTCTTGTCCACACACATAATGCCATTAATCCAACTGCCTCAAATAAGAACATCATCCCTAGCTATCTCAAATCCAAACCAGCTTCATCAAGTTATTCCAACATTCACCATAAACAAACTCCAAATCATAAAACATCGATCGATAAGCCTCATTCTAGTCTTGATAATGTTCATGGCAAGAATGCAGCCTCGACGAGTGATGCCAATAGTCACAATAAAGACACCCTAGCTCGTAGATCGTTGGATTATAAGGCTGCCCTAACTTCTAGTCTTGATAATACTCAAGGCAAGAAGCTAGTAGCCTCATCATCAAGTGTTCCTCCCAACATTCATAATACACAAACTCAAGCTCGAAGAAGATTATCGTTGGATCATAGACCTTCCTTATCTTCTAGTCTTGATAATACTCGAGGCAAGAAGCTAGTCTCATCGAGTAGTGATCCCAACATTCATAGTAAACAAAGTCCAGCTCGAAGAAGATTATCGTTCGATCATAGGCCTCCCTCACATTCTGTTCTTGATAATAGTCCTCAAGGTAAGAAGCTTACCCCATCAAGTAGTGATTCCAACATTCATAATAAACAAACTCTAGCTCGAAGAAGATCGTTTGATCATAAGCCTCCCTTATCTTCTCCCCTGCTAAAAAACAGAACAATATCTCCTAATCATAGGGAAAGAATTATCAAACCATCTTTATCATTTTCAGGTAAGATTTCAACTTCTCAAAAACCCCTTATGAATAAATTGTCCAAATCACATTCTCCTGGCCTATATGCTAGGGTAGTGAAGCAAGATAGTCCTGCTGGTTTAACATCAAAAACATTTATAACATCTAATTTGACAGATATAGTTGAGCATATTGATCCTCGGGGCGAAGAGTTATTAAAGCAAGAAGAACATCAAGAACAAGTCAATGAAAGTGATTTAGTCATTGATGAAGATCATGAAGAGCTTAATGACAATATAAGCATAGAAGAATACCTCAAGGCTGCTGAATCCTCATTATATGTTGTGGAAAATCAAGAAACCATTAAAATGGAAGTACAAGAAGAGAAACTACTAGTTGAAGAAACAAGAATCAACAACAATAAAGAAGTAGAAGAAATCAAGAACGAGCCAAGAAAACTTGATGTTGAAGAGATAGAAGAACAAGAAAGTGTGATAAAAGCACTTAATGAGAATCAAGAAAAGAAAGAGGAGGTTCAAGAAAGTGAACTATTATTAAAAGCATTGGATAATTGTCAACAAGAAAAAGAAGAGGGGAAAGAAAATGAGGAAAAAGAAGTGGAAGTGAATATTCAAGAAGAGAAAGAGGAAAATGAAGGAAGAAACAAAGGAAAAGAAGAGAGAAAAATTAGCACTATGGGATTTGCAAAGCCTTATCTTCATTTGGTGCAAGGGAATAAGAAGGAAAGTGTAGTATCTAATGATGTGATTGAAGAAACTGCAAATAAACTTAGAGAGCAAAGGAAGAATAGAGTGAAAGCATTGGCTAGTGCTTTTGAAACTGTCATTTCCTTACAAGATTCAAGATAAGTACTTATACTTGTGTTGTTGTGTGCAAGGACCATTCATTATTGTAACTTGTATGCTTATAATTACCCCAAAGAAGTGGATATTGTAACAGAAACAATTGCTTTTTTGGAGAAATAAAAAGAATTCATACATTATGAGAAAAAGTGGGACATTGTTCCCTATATTTTAATTTAGATAATGTAGTTGGACTTGCCATAAAGTTTAAGAGATTAAAAAAAGGATTTTTTATATTTGTAGTGCAAAAAGCTTAAAAGGAAAAAACTTAGAGGGTCCATAATATTTGTGTGGCTATAAAAGTTTTTCATTAAGGATAAAGTGGTTAGAATGAAAAGTTTAAAGTTGAATTAATTCTAAATATAAATATATATCTTTCTTTTCTTAACAGACTGTCACACCTCCTTTTCACCTACACTCCCGAAAGAGATATAATAATAAATGAGTTATTTCCAACTTGAATTGACATTCGAGACGGGATTATTTTGTTAAAATTCAGAGTCGCCACTTGGGAGATTTATGGTGTCCCAAGTCACCGGTTGAATCCCGAGTCGAGGAAAAGAATGACTCTGTTAAACAGTCCACAAATCATAAATCTGCGTAAGGGATTCTATTAATCCGGGAGAAGGTGTTAGTCATTCCCGGGTTCCGTGGTTCTAGCATGGTCGCTCAACTGTCATAGTTGGCATATTACTTGATTTTAGTACTGTTTCAACCTATGGTGTAATTTTAACTTTTTAATCGCTTTTATTCATATTTTTAAAGAGAATTGCAACGTCGTTAAAACACGTCTTGAACCACGTCACATAAATGCACCCGTGATTTTGAATATTTTAACTTCGTTGGGAATTGGATTTGGGTCACATATATGTGCACCCGAGTTTAGGAAAGTAATATTATTAAACACGAGCCTAAAGCAACTACGCGTTTGCATTTTACGAGGGTCATGGAATTTGCTAGATGGCACGCCTCGAATTCTAAGGTTGAGTTAATTCATCTACTCATTTTACAATAACTCTTTTTGTATTAGATCGCTAAATCTCACTGCAATAAAAATAATTTCATAATCTATTTAAACTATTATTTTCTATCAAAAAAACCGCGCATCGCGCGGGTACTATACTAGTATTAACGAAAATGCCAAATTAACTAACAGGGATCAACAACACGATAACTGCTCGAAAATTAATGGATTTAGGATTCTTATACGATCGGACCAAGAGCTGCATTCTAATAAATGAAAAAGGGCCAAAAGAGTGAAATTAAAATTTGGGCCCAACGTGGAGCCTGATAGCTCACAAATGTGGGCCTGTCGATTTCTAAATCGAGGAAAAAATTCAAAAATAGCCAGATTTACCACTGGTCGTTGAAAACAACTTATAACTACTTTTACCTTTTCTTGAATTTAATAATTGTTTAATTACTTAGTAGTCAACTAGTTATATTTTTATAACCTTTTCTAAATTTAATTATAATTTGATACTTCTACATAATAATAAACTTAAAACTTAATTAACTTTTTTTCTTTCAAATTCTCGGCCCATTCAAATGTCACCCTCCACAAATAGAGTATCAAACTTTTCTGCCTCCCTTCAATTTAGTTAATTCTTTTTTAGTTCTCTGCATCTCTTCTAAATTCGATAATCCTATTTGGTGACGACAACGATGACTGTATTTGAGTCTCTTCTTCTTTGATTTTATTTGAGTCAGTTTTTTCATATTGAAAATATTACGCTAGAAATATATTACAAATATTTGTGTTTTCAATTTATGTAAATTATACCCAAATTAGTTGTTGACTCTTGCATCACTTTGAGGAGAAAGCATTAAATTATATTTCAGGTATGTAAAATACTATATTAGTCAAGGAGAAAAGGTTTGTATTGATTCAATATTAATTTAGTCATAGTGCTTACATATGAATGGTCAATTGGAGCTGCCGATTATGTAAACGCGTGATTTTTGACCCTCCCCGAGATTTTTTATATTTTTAGCGTAAAATATTTAGTTTAGGCCTAATATAGCTATTTTAGCTAATTTTGACTCTTTTACTTTATTTTTACCTTAAAATGAAAAATAACAAAAATATAGTTTTATTAATGTTTCGTAGTCATTTTAAACTTAAAAAAATATAAAAAAATAGTTCTTTATATCTTTATTTTTATATAAAAACAAAAATTATAAAACAAAAAATAATATAATTAGTATTTTGTGGTAACTTTAATCTTGAAAAATATAGAAAATAGATTTGTTTTAATAGTGAGTCTTGTAGTTATTTTTCTTACGTAGGATTAATTAAATAACACCGTGTTCTCATTCTCGATTCCGGGCGAAGAATAATATTCGGGTTCAAACTACCCGGTTTTATAATTTTCGGGCTTAGCCCATAATAATCCGAGTCCACCACACGGGGAACACGGACAAAACGAACCCATACATACACACTACACACACGACACTACACTAAGGGGGAGGGATGGGAGAATGATTAAAAATTGAAAAGAGAAAGAAATATAAAAAAAACAAAATAAAGAGGGGGACAAAATTAAAAGCTCTCACGTGAAAGATGGGGGGGGGGGATTAAAAAGGGCAAAAAAATTGGGTGCTGAACAATGGACAAAATATGGGCATAAAATATATTTTAAAAGGGGGACACACTATATGGGGTGGGGAAAGATATACAATAGGATATAGATATAGAGGAGGCTAACGGTTTTGAAAAAAAGGAGGAGGAGAGACTGTTCGGTCTGGTGGATTTTGAAAAGAAAAAGACAATACACAGGGAAGAGAGGACACAGACACTGTTGCATCGTTTTTGACTGGAGGAGAGACTTGAGAGATTTTTTTTTTAACAAAAGTTATTGTTCATCTTCTTCAAAAGAAGAAAAGAACGGCAGCAAAGGGAGAGCGCTAGCCATCGTCTCTAGCCACTCTCAACAGCTGCAAACCACCATAACTAAAATAGAAAGAAGAAAAACAAAAGGAGAACAAAACAGAAAGAAGAAAAACGAAAGAAGAAAAGGAAACAAAAGAAGAAAAGGAAACAAGGGAAAGGAGAGATACATCTTCTTCTTGAAAAAGAAGAAGAAAAACGAAATTGAAAAAAACAAAGAAGAATTGGAAAAACAAAGAAGAATTCAGAAAACAAAGAAGAAAAAACGAAACAGAAGAATTGAAAACGCAAAGAAAAGAAAAGGTTTCAAAAAACGAAAGAAAATTAAAAAAAAAAAGACATTGTTTTGTTAGCTTCTTCCTAAGAGAGAAGACATATTATTCACTCATCCTCTCCAACAAAGAAAACAGAAAAAAAAACGCTACTACCATCCGTCATCGACACTCACCAAACGACCCCTTCAGCTCGTTATTCTGCTTCCTTTGTCATCGACAAAACCCATAGTCAGCTCCCTAGTGTCAATCACGACCAGCAGCAACACCGCTGCTGCCTCGTCTCCTCTACGAGAGCAGTCATATGTTAGTGACAGCAACGTCCAAACCAGTCCGTTTCTGCTTTGTCCCCATACACACGACGATAACAGCAACGTCGACCACCCCTTTTTGCTTCGTCTTGTTCGTCGTCCGACGAGGTGGGAGGTTGTTATCCGAGGAGTCTGTTTCGGTTGCCGACTTGAGGTTGCCGTATGTTGGTTCCGATCTATGGTTGTGGCTGTCCATTTCTTTTTCGTTGAGCTTGAGTCGTTGAAACTCGACTGTGCCATAAACAGTGAGTATTCTTATTGGGTCAGTTTTCTCCTTTTACCTTTGATTTCTTGCCTTGTTAATTTTAAGTTGCAGTAATATATTTGTTATCCTTTTAATGTAAAGTTGTTTCTTGTATTTGTTATCATGTTTGCGAATTCTATTTGGTTATATTTTGAAATCGATTTCTAATCAAATTTTATAGCCTTTTTGTGTTAGCGTTACCTTGTGTTTATGAAATTTTGGATCTGGTCAGTTTTTACTCATAACATGTAATTATATGTTGTTTAAAATATTGAAAGATGACATTGAATATTGTAACTGAGTTGTTATGGTTTTCGTTACTTAATTGCTACTAGCCTACTAATAAAGAACTCAATAATTTGGCATATATCTCGGACGACATTATAATATTGACGCAAAGGTCCACACTTTTGACTCTCGTTTTTAACTCTTCTGTTTCTTTAACAATCATAAATTGGCAAACTTGATTATTAATATTTTAATATTTGAATTTATATTCTACTGAAGATTGTTTCTCTACGCTACTACTCTATCTACTCATGTGATTGTATTATTTTTAATTTTGTTAGGAATTGTGTTTATGCTTGATTATAAGAATAATAGTGATGCTCATGAAAGTTTGTTGCAATTACCAATATTAGTTGTTTGTTGACCAATCACGTGAATAGGCAGTTAGTTATTACATTTTTAGAAGTTGGATAATTTATCATTTATAATTGATTTGGGATTATTGTAGATGGAACAATTTCAATAAAGTAGTTTAGGAAAATAATTCATAAATGTATATATAAAAATACTTAGACTTCGAGATGTGCTGTTTTAGCGAATTTCACGGCCTTCACAAAATAATAACGCGTTAGTAGCTTTAAGAGCGTATTTAATAATCTTATCTCCCTAAACTCGGGTGCGCATTTATGTGACTCAAATCCAAATCTCAACGGAGTCGAAATGTGTTGACAACCACGGGTGCACTGGTGCGACGTGGTTCGAGATACATTTTCACAACGTTGCAATTCTTTGTTAAAGTAATAATAATAATTCTTATAATAATAATAATAATCAAAAGCGGTTAAAAGTTAAAATTTGCACATAGGTTAAAGCACATTATAAAATCAGATAAAGAGGCCAAATACGATGATTGAGCGACCGTGCTAGAACCACGGAACTCGGGAATGCCTAACACCTTCTCCCGAGTTAACAGAATTCCTTATCCAGATTTCTAGTTTCGCAGACTGTATTACAGAGTCATAAATTTCCTCGGTTCGGGATTAAACCGGTGACTTGGAACACCATTATTTTTCCAAGTGGCGACTCCGAACTAAATAAATAAATCCCGTTTCGATTGTCCTTTAATTGGAAAAACTCCCTTGCGCCCCCGCGGGTGCGGAAAAAGGAGGTGTGACACATAGCACATAGCACATAATCATATTCCCTCAAGCAAGGATAGAAGAAATATTCTTTTTTGATTGAGAAGGAAGGATCCTTCTGTGATTGAGAAGAAATATCCTTAGGTGATTGAAGAAAATATTATTTTACTTGGAATTGTTATTTTTAGGACATTCTTGTTCTTATGAATTTAGATAACGTATTCTTGGCGAAGTTTAATTCTTTTCAGTCAAGTTATAGTTTTAAGAGACAATACCTCTCATTTTATAGATGGTTTTGATGTGAAATCACATAATTCCGGTCCTGATATGAGTTGACGATGTACTTTATGTTTTGTTAGTACCAAATTAATTATATTCGATAATATCGAAGTTTGTATTTTGATAATAGTTATCATTATTATTAAGTTTTTATAGACTTGAACATCGAACTTTATCGCTATCGGGTACTTGGTACACTAAAGATAGTGCACCCGCTATGCTCAAATCCTGGGTCTGCCTCTGTGTGTCATCCAATAATGCATTACCACTTATAGAATAGGTTAAGACTTAATTATAACATATAAATACCTTTTTAAAATTTTACATAATATAATAACATTTTCTATTTTTGTAGCAAAAAATCAAAATTTAATGATTTCCTATATTTAAGCCTTATTTTTCTCAATCCAGTATAACTCCCGTATGATATTCTTTTCTCTTTCATCTTAATACACCTTTTCACAAATTCATATCTGTGTATATGTATTGTTGTATACTACTTTATTTCAATATTTTAAATCTGATTAAATACAAAAAAATACAACTACATACATAAATATATTAGCGTGAAAATAATGATGCTCCAGTTATATATTGTTCCACTGTTAACAACATTTAATTACAAATACGTATGAATACAATTAAATACAATCATGAAAATTGATGCGTTCCATGAAAAGAATGTAAATGCAAAAGCTACTATAAGCAATTGATCAAAAACTAATAAATTTGATGAATAAATAACGTAATATAACTTTGGGTGTTCTTTGACTAGATATAGTATTATTATTTGTTCATGTTCCTCCCACGAAACAGTCTGGTATATGGGGATGATCAAGAGAATACCTTCGGATATTCCGAGATTATTCTTTCTCCAAATAGAAAATACATAGCCCTTTTCAAATAACGTAATTAATAGGAAATTTTACCACCTTTTTAATATAGAGAAGAATATATATGGATTTGGTATATTTAAGTTAGTTAACTATAATAATGGAAATAATTTTTTTTTTGATTTCCTTCCATTTTTATCTTATTCATCTTCCCCAGATTTGTGCTTACCCGTTACTATTTTCACGCTTAATACATATTAATACACTTAAATACAGTTTGACATTTATAGCAATCCCAATTTATGTGGTGGATCTTAATGTTGTATTATTGAATACAACTTGTTTAATACACTAAATACAATATAGAATACCGTAAAACATTTCTATATCATGTAATATTAGAAATGGTTTCTATTTATTGCTAATTAGGATTCTTATACGATCGGACCAAGAGCTGCATTCTAATAAATGAAAAAGGGCCAAAAGAGTGAAATTAAAATTTGGGCCCAACGTGGAGCCTGATAGCTCACAAATGTGGGCCTGTCGATTTCTAAATCGAGGAAAAAATTCAAAAATAGCCAGATTTACCACTGGTCGTTGAAAAATAGCCAAATTTCAAAAGTCATTAAAATTTAGTCACGGTATTCTATAATGTATTT
Source organism: Nicotiana noctiflora (assembly GCA_032618575.1). Lineage (NCBI taxonomy): Eukaryota > Viridiplantae > Streptophyta > Magnoliopsida > Solanales > Solanaceae > Nicotiana > Nicotiana noctiflora. The sequence continues at coordinate 159,798 of JASVEL010006821.1, read as the reverse complement.
AGTGTATTAAACAAGTTGTATTTAATGATACTACATAAAGATTCGCCGCAGAAACAGGGATTGCTATAAATCCCAATATGTATTTAAGTGTATTAATATGTATTAAGCGTGAAAATAGTAACGGGTAAGCGCAAATCTGGGGAAGATGAATAAGATATAAACTGAAGGAAATAAAAAGAAAATTAATTTCCATTATTTTAGTTAACTAACTTAAATATACGTTCTGAGCCGAGGGTCGGCCGGAAACAGCCTCTCTACCCTTTCGGGTAGGGGAATACAAATCTGAACACCGTATATTGAGTATTCATCAGTCGTAGGCTACAATTTCAGAAAATACACTACTAATATATGTTGTATAAAACAGATATAAGTTCATTTATGTAAGATAAATACAGTTGAATACATATACATACTATTATAAATTCTACTAGAATAACAATACTAATTGAAAAAAATATTAGATATGCATACTGTGAATAAATAAAATACAGTAAACATAAATTAATAAAAAATACACACAAATACATATGAATACAATCCCATAAACAGAACATAATAAAATCTGACGGGAGTTATAGTGGTGAGAGAAAAATAAGGCTTAAATATAGGAAATCATTAAATTTAGATTTTTTGCTACAAAATTAGAAAAGGTTATTATATTATGTAAATTTTTGACCAGTGTGAAAACTGGTTATACCATAAAATTTTAACCCAAATCGATGCCAGTCCAAAACTGGCACATGATAGAGCCCAAATCTCCACGGCCTACTTTGATCCTGAGGCACAACATAAGGCATACATCTTCTGCCTCCCATACAAACACAATAATCAACCCCAATGCATATCCAACTTATAACTTAACACCCATCTGAAAATCACTACTGAAACTAACACATGCGTTCTAATTATAAGCTCAATTAATACTCCTTATGTTCCAATTTTTATAATATAGAGAGAAAACCTTTTTGATTATTCTTCTTGAATGATTTACAGTGTACAGTGATGTATATATACTAAACTCTAAGGAGAAAGAATACAAAAAGAGAGTAACAACTCTATACACGTGTCTAATCCTAATTGCCTATCTAATAACAAACAAAAGGAATCTTTACAAACAATGTAAAATTAGATATTATCCATTAGTTATTCTAGAAGGTCCTGGGTCCTTCAGCTGAAATCCATCTTTGTATTTAGTGAACAAGATGGACGTTTGTGATGTGTCCACGTTGGAAGCTAATGAAGGGCTTTGATTATGTTGATTTGTAAAATAAGACTTTGACTGTGTTTGACTTGAACTCTTCTTGTTTCTATCGAATATCAAATCCCTTCTCTCTTCTGAAACAGAGTTCTTTGCATTATCAACCATGGAAAATCTTTCACCAACATCCCCCCTCAAGTTGGAGGGTGGATGAGACACGCCCAACTTGCCCAGAATACGATGATGTTGAGGCCCAGACAGTGGCTTAGTGAATATATCGGCAAGCTGAGATGATGAGGGAACGAAGGAAAGAGAGATGAGACCGGCGAGAAACTGTTGACGGACGAAGTGACAATCCAAATCAACATGCTTCGTCCGTTCATGAAATACCGGATTTTTGGCGATATGAATATCGGCTTTGCTATCTGAATGGAGCGAGACATGAAGCGATGGTTTGACGGTCAGATCTGAGAGGAGACGAACCATCCAAGTGATTTCAGCAACGACCCGGCGCATTGAGCGGTACTCTGCCTCAGCAGATGAAAGAGAGATGGAGGCTTGTTTCTTGGATTTCCAAGAAATTGGAGAGCCTCCTAAGCTGATAAAGAATCCACTAATTGAACGACGGGAATCACGGCAAGCTCCCCAATCGGAATCGCAAAAGGCAAGGAGTTGCAGAGATGGGTCTGAATTGAGGAAAAGACCAAAACTTGGCGTGGATAACAGGTATCGTAGGCAGTGTATAGCTGATTCAAAATGAGGACGCCGAGGCTGCTGCATATATTGACTTAAATATTGGACAGCAAATGAAAGATCCGGTCGAGTATGAGTCAAATAGTTGAGTTTTCCAACAAGACGCCGGTAAATTGTAGGATCAGAAAGGAGCTCTCCAGATTCAGCAGTCAATTTGCAATTGGGGTCCAGTGGAGAGTGGACAGGCTTCATTTCCGTGCAACCAAAATCAGAAAGGAGATCGAAGGTGAATTTTCTTTGACTAAGGATCAATCCTTGTTTTTCACGTAGAATTTCCATACCAAGGAAGTAACTTGCTTCACCAAGATCCTTAATTTGAAACTCCAAATCAAGAAATCCCTTTAGTAGACGAATTTCAGTTAGATCATTGCCCGTTATCAAAATATCGTCTACATAGACTGCTAGGATAGTGATACCATTGTCTGAATGTTTGAAGAACAATGAATAATCATTAAGAGAGTGAGAGTACCCTTTGAAGTTGAGAGCGGCAGTGAGTCTTGCGTACCACTGTCTTGAGGCTTGTTTAAGCCCATAGAGAGACTTTTTTAATTTGCAAACGTGGTTGGGACTGGGAGAAGGTAATCCGGCAGGGAACTTCATGTAGACTTCCTCTTGCAAGTCTCCATGAAGGAAAGCGTTGTTCACATCTAATTGAAATAATCTCCAATTCTTTTTAACTGCTATGGCCAATAGACATCGCACTGTGGTCATTTTGACCACCGGAGAAAAAGTCTCAGTGAAATCGATCCCCTCTCTTTGTATATCCCCCCTCACAACAAGCCTTGCTTTGTACCTTTCAACACTCCCATCCGAACGATACTTGACCTTATATACCCACTTGCAAGGTAATGCCTTTTGCCCTTTGGGTAATTCAACAATGTCCCAGGTACCATTGGACTCTAAGGCATGAAGCTCCTTAGCCATTGCTTCCTGCCAGCTAGGGTGTAGTACAGCTTGGGAAAAATGTGTGGGTTCTATAATGTAAGAAATGGAGTGAAAAAGGGTTTGGTTGGTAGAGGATAGGGCTGAAATAGGTAAAGTCTGAGGTGTAGCAGATGCTGCAAAGCAGGAATTAGTGAGGTCTGCCAAATAAACTGTGTTACAGACATAATCTTTTAAATATGTTGGAGGATTATGTGGGCGAGAAGACCTTCTAAGATTGTCTTTTGTTGAGTTTTATTTTAAGAGTGAATGTGAAATGAGAGTGTATTGCACCAACAAGCAACAAGTGCCTCTCCCACCAAGTAAGTGTACATTCCACCATGTAAGTGCCTCCTCCATGATAGCCTAGTGCTTGTTACATCATGGAAGGGGCGGATTTATCTCAAACAACTGCTATAAATAGAGCATAAGTTGGAGAGAACGAGATAGATCAGAAAAAACACTTGAGATACTCTCTGTATACACTCGATATACACTCTGTATACACTCGATATATACACTGTATACACTCGATATATACACTGTATACACTGGAAAAACGAATTGCAATCTCTTCGGTAAGAATTCAACATTGGCTATACATTGCATTCCTTCCTCTCAGAATTTCCATTCGACTTCTGAGTTGTCCTTCTTTATTCTGCATTGTTTTAACCACAAACAAAGCATCCGTAAGTGTGATTTGTTGCCGAACTTTGTGTTCGCTGAAACACTGGGGTTTGAAGTACCGCTACACCAGTGTGTAATTCGTTCTATCCTGGGAGTAAATAATCCATAACCTTGGGTACTAGGAGGGGATTAAATTCCTTAAGGAAACACTGTGAATTCAGTGGGCTCGAATTAATTATTGCTTTATTTATATTTACGTTTTATACGCTAACATTTTTATTGTCCAGAATTGTTATTTAAAAAATATAGGATAACAACCAAGGAACCAACAAGCTTAAGGAATTTAATAATTTTTATTTCTATATTTGTGTTATCCTTATTATTCAGAAAATTAAAACCTTTGTGGTTTTGTGTACTCCCGCTTTGGAGAGTAAAGCCTTCGTGGCGGTTTGTTGGAGATTAAAATCTACGTTATATTTTTAACTCCAGTTTTAAACGTTTGTTTAACGTTTGTTTGTGTCATTTTTTTCTCCAGAAAATGACTAACGAGAATGAGAACCAGGTTGTTCCAATGGTGACTGCTAATGCCTCAACAAGCCGAACGACTCCGGCAGCATTGGCACCGGCGGAGAAACCCGGAAAATTTTCCGGGATTGATTTCAAGCGCTGGCAACAAAAGATGTTCTTCTATTTGACTACTCTGAGTCTCCAGAAGTTCATCAAGGAAGATGTTCATGTGTTGTCCGACGAAACTCCAGAAACTGAACGCTTTCTCGTCGTTGAGGCGTGGAAGCATTCAGATTTTTATGCAAGAATTATATTCTAAGCGGGTTGGAAGATTCTTTGTATAACGTCTACGGTGGCGTAGAAACGTCAAAGGAACTGTGGACTGCGCTTGAAAAGAAATACAAAAGTGAAGATGCCGGGTTGAAAAAGTTTGTTGCTGTAAAGTTTTTGGACTACAAAATGGTAGATAGCAAATATGTTATTACCCAAGTCCAGGAATTGCAAGTGATTATTCACGATCTCCTTGCTGAAGGTATAAATCAAATTAATATTGATGTTGAAAGTAGTAACCTTAGTATTTTTACTAATGAAAATTTAATTGAAGGTCTTGTTATCAATGAAGCATTCCAAGTAGCAACAATGATTGAGAAGTTGCCTCCTTTGTGGAAGGACTTCAAAAACTACTTGAAACACAAACGCAAGGAGATGTCCCTTGAAGATCTCATTGTTCGGTTGAGAATCGAAGAGGACAATAAAGTTGCTGAAAAGAGAGGCCGTGGAAACTCAACAATAATGGGAGCAAATATTGTTGAAGAGAACAAAAAGAGGAAGAAGGCTTCTGGACCAAAATACAACCCAAGCAAGAAGCGGTTCAGTGGAAACTGCTACAATTGTGGAAAACCGGACACAAATCTACGGAGTGTCGTGCTCCGAAGAAAGGCAAGAAGAAGGGTCAAGCAAACATGGTTGAAAAGCATGATGATGTTGATGACTTATGTGCCATGCTTTCCGAATGCAACTTGGTAGGCAATCCTAGAGAGTGGTGGATTGATTCTGGAGCCACTCGCCATGTTTGTGCAGTTAGAGAAGCGTTTGCTACTTATGCTCCTGTTGGACCCGACGAGACGATTTCTATGGGAAATGCTTCTAAGGCCAATATTGAAGGATGTGGGAAGATATTTCTCAAAATGACTTCCGGCAAAGTGGTGACTTTGAACAACGTCCTTCATGTTCCCGAGATTAGGAAGAATTTAGTCTCTACTGGACTTCTTGTTAAGAATGGTTTTAAATGTGTTTTTGTTTCCGATAAGGTTGTAATAAGTAAGAACGAAATGTTTGTAGGAAAAGGTTACCTCACTGAGGGCCTTTTCAAGCTGAATGTAATGGTCGTTGAGAATAATAATAAAATTTCAGCTTTGTCTTACTTACTTGAGTCAAATGAATTATGGCATATACGTTTGGGTCATGTCAATTATAAAACCTTACGGAAAATGATTAATTTGGAAGTATTGCCTAAATTTGAATGTGAAAAATCTAAATGTCAAGTATGTGTAGAATCTAAGTATGTTAAACATCCTTATAAGTCGGTTGAAAGGAATTCAAATCCTTTAGATTTAATTCACATAGATATTTGTGACATGAAGTCAATACCATCTCGTGGTGGAAAGAAGTATTTCATAACTTTTATTGACGACAATACTCGATATTGCTACGTTTATTTACTTAATAGTAAAGATGAAGCAATAGATGCATTCAAGCAATACAAAAATGAAGTTGAAACACAACTTAACAAGAAAATCAAAATGATAAGAAGTGATAGGGGTGGTGAATATGAATCTCCTTTTGAACAAATATGTTTAGAATATGGAATTATTTATCAAACAACGGCCCCTTACACGCCCCAATCCAATGGGATTGCAGAAAGAAAGAATCGTTCATTAAAGGAGATGATGAACGCATTATTGATAAGTTCTAGTTTGCCACAGAACTTGTGAGGGGAAGCTGTACTTACGGCTAGACGAATACTAAATCGAGTACCCCATAGCAAAACACAATCCATTCCATATGAAAAATGGAAAGGAAGGAAGCCCAACTTGAATTATTTTAAAGTGTGGGGGTGTTTGGCAAAAGTGCAAGTTCCTAAACCCAAAAGGGTAAAAATAGGACCGAAAACCGTTGATTGTGTTTTCATAGGATATGCGACTAATAGTAAAGCATATCGATTTATGGTTCATAAATCAGAAAATCCAGACATTCATAATAATACGGTTATAGAATCAGATAATGCTGAGTTCTTTGAAAATATATATCCGTACAAAAAGGAATGTGAGTCGATTAGTGAAGGATCTAAACGACCTCGGGAAGAAGCAAAAGAAAGTACACTTAACCAGGAAGATCCAAGGCGTAGTAAACGTCAAAGAACGTCTACTTCATTTGGACCAGATTTTGTGACTTTCTTATTGGAAAATGAGCCTCAAACATTTAAAGAAGCTATGTCTTCTTCGGAATCATTGTTATGGAAAGAGGCGGTCAATAGTGAAATAGAATCTATATTGAACAACCATACATGTGAATTGGTTGATCTTCCTCCTCGAAACAAACCGTTGGGTTCTAAATGGATCTTTAAGAGGAAAATTAAAGATGATGGCACTATTGACAAATATAAGGCAAGACTTGTGGTCAAAGGGTATAGACAACGAGAAGGTCTTGATTATTTTGATACATACTCTCCAGTTACAAGAATTACGTCCATACAAATGTTAGTAGCGTTAGCTGCAGTTTATGGTCTTGAAATTTATCAAATGGATGTTAAGACGGCCTTCTTAAATGGAGAGTTGGAGGAAGAAATCTACATGGAACAACCAGAAGGGTTTGTGGTTCCAGGTAAAGAAAAGAAGGTCCGTAGACTTGTTAAGTCCCTTTACGGATTAAAACAAGCACCCAAACAATGGCATGCTAAATTTGACCAAACAATGTTGTCAAATGGGTTTAAGATAAATGAATGTGATAAATGTGTGTACATTAAAAATGTTCCAAATCACATAGTCATTGTTTGCTTATATGTGGATGATATGCTTATAATGAGTAATGACATTGCCAATATAAATGCTACTAAGCGTATGCTAACTAGCAAGTTTGATATGAAAGACTTGGGAGTTGCTGATTTAATTCTAGGAATTAAGATCCATAAGACTTCTCAAGGTCCGGCGTTGTCACAATCTCATTATATCAAGACATTACTTGAAAAATTCAAGCACTTGGGCTTTAAAGTTGCAAAGACTCCAATTGACGTGAATCTTGCATTAGCAAAGAACAAAGGCCAAAGCATATCACAATTGGATTATGCTCGTGTGTTGGGTTGCTTAATGTACATCATGAACTGTACACGACCGGATATAGCCTGTGCTATAAGTAAATTGAGTCGATATACGAGCAATCCAGGTCAATCTCATTGGATGGCCATGAAACGAGTTTTGGGGTACTTAGTACATACCCGGGACTTTGCTTTGCACTATAATAAATATCCTGCGGTCATTGAGGGATATTGTGATGCAAATTGGATCACCGGATCAACTGATTCCAAGTCCACAAGTGGATATGTATTCACCATTGGTGGAGGAGCGGTATCTTAGAAGTCGTCCAAACAAACTTGTATTGCCCGCTCTACAATGGAGGCTGAGTTCATAGCCTTGGATAAAGCCGGTGAAGAAGTTGAATGGCTCCGGAATTTCTTGGAAGATATTCCATTTTGGCCCAAACCCTTGGCACCAATATGCATACACTGCGATAGTCAAGCGGCAATTGGAAGGGTTGGGAGCGTTATGTATAACGGTAAATCTCGTCATATACGACGAAGACATAAAACCGTTAGACAATTACTCTCTAGAGGAATTATCACGATTGACTATGTAAAGTCAAGTGATAATGTGGCGGATCCACTTACAAAAGGCCTAACTAGAGATGTAGTTGAGAAATCATCAAGGGGAATGGGACTGTGGCCGAGAATAAGTCATAGTGGCGGTAACTCTACCTAGAAGACTGGAGATCCCAAGATCTAGGTTCAAGGAGATCAAACAAAGTCATTTTTGACGGTTCAACATTGTCAAATAAACTTTTGGTCCATTCTCTTATAAGACAATGTTCGGTACCAAGGATAAAGCATTAAGGCTTTTTAATGATTTCTAAATTTGATACGGGGTATATCAAATAGTGTATCTACGGGATGACACGTTTAGGAATCACCTATATAAGTGTGAAGTATTAGCCGCTTCAAGGAGAAGTTTGTAAGGCCAGTTCTCTACGCACTTATGAAACCAGGCAGTGTTCATGGCTGAAACGAACACAACAATGAGAACCAAAGACGGTTAAGGGTTGGTTGTGTGACTTGTAGTTGTCTAGGTATACACCAAAGTTCGACGGTTCAAAGATATCAAATCTACCGATTGATCGAGTATATCCGACATAAGTTCACTACGGAAAGTTCAAAGGGAAACCTACTTATCCAGATGCAATTAATCCTTACTTGTGAATCACACTATTTTTCATGCATACTTCCATGATATAGTCATTCCCCATTCATGTGGGGGATTGTTGAGTTTTATTTTAAGAGTGAATGGGAAATGAGAGTGTATTGCACCAACAAGCAACAAGTGCCTCTCCCACCAAGTAAGTGTACATTCCACCATGTAAGTGCCTCCTCCATGATAGCCTAGTGCTTGTTACATCATGGAAGTGGCGGATTTATCTCAAACAACTGCTATAAATAGAGCAGAAGTTGGAGAGAACGAGATAGATCGGAAAAAACACTTGAGATACTCTTTGTATACACTCGATATACACTCTGTATACACTCGATATATACACTATATACACTCGATATATACACTATATACACTGGAAAAACGAATTGCAATATCTTCGGTAAGAATTCAACATTGGCTATACATTGCATTCCTTCCTCTCAGAATTTTCATTCGACTTCTAAGTTGTCCTTCTTTATTCTGCATTGTTTTAACCACAAACAAAGCATCCATAAGTGTGATATGCTGCCGAACTTTGTGTTCGCTGAAACATTGGGGTTTGAATTACCACTACACCAGTGTGTAATTCGTTCTATCCTGGGAGGAAATAATCCATAACCTTGGGTACTAGGAGGGGATTAAATTCCTTAAGGAAACACTGTGAATTCAGTGGGCTCGAATTAATTATTGCTTTATTTATATTTACGTTTTATACGCTAACATTTTTATTGTCCAGAATTGTTATTTAAAAAATATAGGATAACAACCAAGAAACCAACATGGATTTGCACCGAGTAGAATGAGAGGAAGGCAGGATAGGAGAAGGTGAAGAGACAGGAGTAGAGAGTGGAATAGAGGGCAGAGATGTTCTGGGAGAAGGAGCAGGGGAAGTGGAAAAATCCGGGGAATCAGAGGGAAAAGGGGAAACAGATTAGTGGACTGGTCCTTTGTAGAAAAATGGAAAATGTGCTAAAAAAATATGACATCTCTGGAGATAAAAACTTTGCGGGATGTGAGATCAAGAACCCTATACCCCTTTTTACCAAACGGATATCCCAAGAAAACACACTTCGAGGACCTAGGCTCAAGCTTTGATCTATGTGCACACTTTGTAGAAACATAACAAAGACAACCAAAATTTTTAAGAGAATCATAAGAGGGTTTCTTTCCAAACAAAACCTCATAGGGTGATTTGAAATGCAAAACCTTGGATGGAAACCTATTAATCAAAAAGGTTGCTGTTAACAAACACTCACCCCAATAGGTGATAGGAACATTAGATTGAAATAACAAAGCTCTAGAAGTTTCAAGGAGATGTTTATGCTTTCTTTCGACAACACCATTTTGTTGTGGTGTATTTACACAAGTAGTTTGGTGTAGTATCCCTTGTGAAGAAAAAAATTCAGAGGTAAAAGAACTTGTTCCTAACTCAAGTGCATTATCGGATCTGATAGTCTTAACCTTTGTATTGAATTGAGTGTTTACCATAGCTAGAAAAGATTTTAACATACAGAAAGCATTACTTTTAGTCTTGAGAAGGTAGGTCCATGTGGCTCTACTATAGTCATCTACTATAGTAAGGAAGTATTTATAACCTTGATGAGTTGATATCTTATATGGTCCCCATGTGTCTATGTGAATAAGCTCAAAAATTGAAGTACTGGAGATGTTGCTAGATGAAAAAGGTAATTTGGATTGTCTAGCTTTAAAACAAACATCACATGGATAATTGAATTTAGACACTGAAAGATTGTGAAAACTAGAAATATTCTTCATATTAGATAATGGCATATGCCCTAATCTCATGTGCCATAGGCTTACATCAGAGTTTGATTTGGAAACTGAATGAAAAGCTAAGCTATCCTTGCATTTATTACAAACAGAGAAAGACTTAGGAACTGGTGGAATGACTAGCTCTAAATGATGTTTGGCTTGAACAGGCTTGAGTAGATAAAGACCATCCTGAACCCTACCAAGAACCACTGGCCTCTTCATTGAAGGGGCCTGTAAAATTGCAGCAAAAGAAGCAAAGAGTAAGAGACAATTAAGACATTTTGTGAGCTTATGAACAGATAAGAGATTGTATCTAAAATCAGGCACATAAAGGACATTTATCAAAGTTAAGTCTGGTAGCACTCGAACACTTCCTATTTGATGAACCTTGATCCTGTGAGAGTTAGGAAGATTTACATAAACTGGTTTCGTTAAGGGCTTTATATCAAAGAGAATGGAATAGTCGTAGGTCATATGTTCTGTTGCTCCAGAATCCAATATCCAATAAACAGAATTGATGTGAGAGAAACAACTAGAAGGGTTAAGATCAGGTTGTATTATACCAGCACAATTAGCAGTAGTGTTGGCTTCAGAAACCTGTTCTCCTTGTTGTCCTATTTTCACCTGCTGAAGCAACTGAAAAAGTTGAGAAAACTGATCCCGTGTGATGGAATTCCCTGACAATTGTGTGTCTGATCCTGCAGGTGTTGTGACATTATCTTCAGAAGTCATTACTTGATTGCTTTGAGCTCCACCTTGAAATTTTCTGGACTTTGTGAACTTGAAGGAAGATGGGAATCCAATAATCCTATAACATTGATCAATAGTGTGTCCGGGCTTCTTGCAGTAATTGCAAAACAGGTTGGACTTTTTCTCAAAATGTGCTTTGAATTTCATGTCTGTTCTTCCTATTTTCTGAGTATTTCCTTGCTGATATGAGGCCAAGAAGGCAGATTCAGCAGGATGTTGAGCGACACGAATTTCACGCTGCTTCTCATCTTGAATGAGCAGAGAATTGGATAAGTCGACCATCTTGAAGAGATTTGAGAGCTTTTGTCTTACCTCCACAGCTGCAAGTGCATGTACAATGATCACAGGTATTGAGAGCATCAAGCTCATCCCAAATCCTCTTAATTTTGGTATAATATCCTGGAATGTCTGAGTTCCCCTGAACAAGGTCGCTTAATTCCTTTTGAAGATGGTAGAGTTGTGCTCCATTTGACTGACCAAAGCAATCCTCTAAGTCAATCCAGATTTCTTTTGCAGTCTTGGAGTACAAGACACTTTCTGCTATATCCTTGGAGAGGGAATTCAAGATCCAAGAGATTACCATATCGTTGCAGCGGTTCCATGATTTGAATAGAAGATCAGAAGGATCTGGCTGGGTGAAACTCCCATCGACAAAACCAAGCTTGTTCTTGGCTGAGAGTGCAATAACTATGGCTCTTCTCCATCCTCCATACCCTTTGCCATCAAACACAGTGTTAACCAGTAACATCCCTGGAGAATCCGAAGGATGAAGATAATATGAGTGAGTTGTGTCATTGAAAGCTGCTGTCCCTGCTGCTGCATCAGGTGAAGAAGAGCTGACTGTAGAAGCTTCAGTACCAGGAGCCATAGAAGAGGGTTTAAGAGAAGCTGAGTTTGATGAAGAAGAAAGCAAAAAAAAATATCGTGATCGATCCTATCGCTCTGATACCATGATGGAAATCAGAGAATATAGAGAGAAAACCTTTTTGATTATTCTTCTTGAATGATTTACAGTGTACAGTGATGTATATATACTAAACTCTAAGGAGAAAGAATACAAAAAGAGAGTAACAACTCTATACACGTGTCTAATCCTAATTGCCTATCTAATAACAAACAAAAGGAATCTTTACAAACAATGTAAAATTAGATATTATCCATTAGTTATTCTAGAAGGTCCTGGGTCCTTCAGCTGAAATCCATCTTTGTATTTAGTGAACAAGATGGACGTTTGTGATGTGTCCACGTTGGAAGCTAATGAAGGGCTTTGATTATGTTGATTTGTAAAATAAGACTTTGACTGTGAGCAACTTCATCTCAAGTATATTGACTTGTGTGTATGGTCAAAATTAAAATTCAAGAAGTTTGGAGTCAAATTTAAATGAAAATTCTCATTTCCAAAGCTTAAAATTGAAGAAATGAACTAGGATTGGAATTTTGAGTATACGACCTCGGAATTGAGATTTGAAGGTTCCAACAGGTTCATATGATGATTTCGGACTTGGGCGTATGCCTGGATCGGGTTTTGGATAACCTGGGAGCGTTTTGGCGCATATTATGGAAGATAGCATTTTAGAAGAAATTGCATCAATTTGGCTTAAAATGCATTTTAGTGTTATTGATGTCCGTTTGGGATTCGGAGACTGGGAGTAGCTTCGTATGGTTATTCTGGATTTGGGAGCGCGATCGGAAGTGAATTCGGAGGTACGTGGGTCATTTTGGAGTCGTTTGGCTAAAGATAGAAAATTGAAGGTTTTTGAGAAAATTTGTCCGGAAGTGGAAATTTTGATATCGGACTCAAAATGCAAATCTTATGGTTCGGATAGCTTCGTTAGGTGATTTGGGACTTAGGAGTGTGTCCGGAATATTTTTGTGATGACCGGTGTAGAATTAAGCTTGAATTGGCAAAGTTAGTATTTTGGCGAATTTCGGTTGATAGGTGAGATTTTGATCCGAGGGTTAGAATGGAATTCCGAAAGTTTCTGTAGCTTCGATATATCATTTTGGACGTGTGTGCAAAATTTGAAGTCAATCGGATGCGATTTGATAGGTTTCGGCATCGGAAATAGAAGTTGGAAACTTCAAAGTTCATAAAGTTTGAACCGGGGTGTAATTCATGGTTTTAGAGTTGTTTGATGTGGTTTGACGCCTCGAGCAAGTCCGTAATGTGTTTTGGGGTTGGTTGGTATGATTGATTGGGGTCCCAGGGGCCTCGGGTGTGTTTCGGGTTGTGATCACACTCTTATTTGATGTTTCAACCTTTGCTTCTTTGAACATAAAGGGGTACTATATTAGGTAAATGATCTCCAAATTCAGTTTTGTTTGAACCATTAGATCCGTATCGTAATTTCGGAGCCATAGCAAAAAGAATCGCCGAATTTGGACATCGTATGAGGAAGTTATGCTCATTTCCGTGCCGAGAAAAGTGCTGGTGTCTGTCAGAACCGCAGAAGCGGAATTTGACCGCGGATGCGGAACCGCAAAAGCGGAAATAGAACCGCAAAAGCGGTCCCGCCTATGCGAAAATTATCCGCAAAAGCGAAAAATAGGCCTGGTTAGTGTTTAAAACCGAGAAGTTTAGTATTTTGGGCATATCTTGAGTTCTAGAGCTCCGATTGAGGTGATTTTCGCGGTGTTGTTCTCGTCTCATCAAGGAGGTAAATATAAGAACTTTATTTTGATGTTTCTCCATGATTATTTCAATGTTAATGGAGGATTAATGGAGGGTTTGAGCCCTAGGCCTAATTTTTAGGAAATCTTTGATTTGAATGGACAAACGGAGTCCGATTTTGATAAATTTTATATGCACGGACTCGTGTTGAGATAAGGAACCCGAATATATAACATTCGTAATTTTTCGAGAGGCGTACCGAAAGTCGGGTTTTGGCAACTTGTGGGTTTTGGTGTATTTTGAGTTGTTTTAATTGGGTAATGCCCAATTGGCCTATATTGATGTAATTCTATTGATTTTTTATCAGATACTACACTTGTGGAGGCCGACATTCGCGGCAAGAGAGTTGTCTCTTAGCGGTTTTGTACGGAGTCGAGGTAAGTGGCTTGTCTAACCTCGTGTGGGGGAACCTTCACCCCTAGAATATTATGTGATGGTTGAAAAGCCTTGTACGCGAGGTGACGGGCGTGTACATGCGCTGGTTGTTGTAACACACACCATACTTGAATTATTCGATTAGTGATATTCCTGCTCTTAGGTGATAAAAGCGTTACTTTACCTGGTATTAGTTAGAAAAGCATGATTAGCTAGGATTCAACATGTTTAATTGCCTAGTTGACTTACTTGAACTTCTTGATAAATAGTTGGCACTAGCTTCGGTGAAGTTGTAATTAAACATATTATACTCTCCCTGTGTGTTTTCTTGATTTGATATGTTGGTGGACTGCGGGTTCAATTCCCGGAGATCCTAGGGATGTGGGTTCGATTCCCAGAGACCCGAAGTGATATTTGTAGGGACTGCGGGTTCGATTCCCGAGATCCTGAGTTATTGGTAGGGACTACGGGTTCGATTCCCGAGTTCTTGATAATTGTTGGCACTAGTTTTCGGTGAAGTTGTAGTTAAGCATATTATGTTTTCTCTGTGCGTTTTCTTTAGTTGTTGTGTTGGTGGATTGCGGGTTCAATTCCCGGAGATCCAAGGGCTGCGGGTTCGATTCCCGGAGACCCGGAGTTTATTGATATATTATTGGTAGGGACTACGGGTTCGATTCCCGAGATCTCGAGTTATTGGTAGGGACTGCGGGTTCGATTCCCGAGATCCTGAGTTATTTGTAGGGATTGTGGGTTCGATTCCCGAGATCCCGAGTTATTTGTAGGGACTGCGGGTTCGATTCCCGGAGATCTCGAGCTATTGATATATTATTGAGATGTGGACTGCGGGTTCGATTCCCTGAGCTATTGAGATATTATTGAGACATGGGTCGCGGGTTCGATTCCCGGAGACCCAGGGGTGCTGATGGGACTGTGGGTTCAATTCCCACGGGTCCTGGACTTATTAATTGAGTTTGTTATTTGTTGTTAGTTAATTGTAGACGGTTGCGGTAATCATTTTATTGTTGTCATTCGGAATTATTATCGTTTAAGCTGCTTATTATTGTTATTATCATTTTTGTAATTGTGTTCTCTCAGTAGGGCCACGACCTTCCTCGTCACTACTCCATCGAGGTTAGGCTTGGCACTTGCCGAGTTACTGCCGTGGTGTACTCGTGCTACTGTTTCTGTACACTTTTGTTGTGCGGATCCGGGTACATCAGGAGAGGCTCATACTAGGTGATTCGGCGGCACGCTGGGAGACCTCGAGGTATGATGCGCTACGTCCGCGGATCCGGAGGCCATCCTTATATTCGATAGTTCTAGTAGATGTTTTTCCTTTATCTCGTTGTTTAGATACTCTTTACACATAGAGCCACGGTTGTATTTCTCTTAGTCTGTGTTACCGTGGGATTCCGGGTCTTGGTGGTGTTTATACGGTGTGTTTGACGGGTGTATGTGCCAAGCGGCACAGAGATTACATTCCTTTTTATATCGTTTTTCGCTATTTCTTATTTAATGTTCATAAACTTGTATATTCCGCAACGTGTTAGGATTACCTAGTCGTGGGGACTGGGTGGCGTCATGACATGTTCACGATTGGTGAACTAGGGTCGTGACAAGTTGGTATCAGAGGCTCTAGGTTCATAGGAGTCACGGGACACAGACCGGTTACTTAGATTCTCGTTGATCGATACGGAGACGTATGTATTTATTTACGAGGGGCTATGTAACTGTTTAGGAAACTCTTCAATTCTTTGAATTCTTTATCGTGCGCCATTTATTCAGTTGGAGCCTATGTCATACGTTCTTTTGCATCCACTCGTGTATTGAAATTTGTGCGCTCGGTATCGAGTATGCGCCGACGGTTCATGATGCTGCAGAGGGACTTCAAGGGAGTCAAGAATTTACTCAACCATTGTTACAGCGTGTCATCCATATCGATAATGCAAGAGAATTGAGAAATCTTCAATTGTGCACATGGGGGTGCACTAGGTTCTGACATTCGGTTGATAAGTACGATCTTGAGAAGGTTTACTTAACTGCCTAATCCTCACAGTAAAGGTAGAATCACAAGGTGGATGTAGATCTAAAGATAGTTAGTGGTAATAAAGACTATATGGTTCATATAAGATATCTATTTAGCGAAGAATTCAGCCAGCAGAGATACTGGGGGAAATAAGTTTAACTGTCTTAAGAAGGACATGTACCAAACCAATGTCTTGGGCTATCTTATGATGAAGACGTACATATGATAAAGGCTATTGTCGTGGATTAGCAAAATGTATCTTTAAGGCTTCGTGCTAAGTGAAAGGATTTCACTATCAACGATCTAATTATGGGTCATGTGTCATATCAGATTTGGCCTGCGATGTATTTAGGTGCTATTCAAAAAAAAAGTTCTTGAAAACTTGCGGATGGGCAAGAGTTGAGGCTCGTATGGTATGATGTTGGGACTTTGGATGTTCCTGTGTCCCTAATAAACTCTACATTTTTTTTTATCGGCAGGGAAATATTCGACAAGGGCTACATGGTGCTTCGTAGGTGTGTGAGAATCATAGTATGTTTTAAGGTGTCGTTGGTAGAGAATGCTCGGTGCATGGAGCGGGGTGATGTTTGGTTGTATTGGAATGAGGTCATACCCTATGGGGTCAGAGTGCTAATAGGGCACAAGTGATTATGTTCGTAGGTTCAAGTGAATTGCAGTTGAATAAGAGTAGATGACTTGAGTGAATGTTTCTAATGTGCTCGAGAGTCGTGTAATAGTGGTTTTGAGCTAGTGGGAGAGCCTCATCGCTTATGATTTGGGTCGCATGGCTAATTACCTGCGTGAATTCTGGATACTAGCGTATTAATGGGTTATTGCAACCACGGGAAAAGGACCATGTGTGGTAATTTGAGTATATGTATTGTTGAATGTATGTTATGTTTAGCCTTACTGGCTCATGTTCAAACTTGAGGGAAAATTCATGATTTATGCCTCGTATAGGTGCGGGCTTCGCGGGAAGTGATTCCGCTGGGTGCTTTATCGAGAGGGTATTCATATGTTATAAAGAAATTCAGTAGAGTTGGTTGCGTACTGGGGCAAGTTAGAACCGGATGGTTCTCAATAGCGGTCCTAGTGAATTCGAGAGGTAAAGTGTGGTGCCTGATAATTCTGAGTCTATAAGTACAGTTGAGGCTCAAGCTTTTGAAGCAACTTATGAAGAAAAGCACAAAACGATCTATGATGTTTTGACTTGTGGTGTAGTATTTGAGAGACATGAAATGGTCGTCGTTCTTGAGATAGCATGGCCTCATGATTTAAGGTCACTCGGGGTAAGTGCGGTTGGAAGCAGTTAGGTATTGAAGGAAGATATTAACATTTCTAAGGTAATCAAGGATAATCTGGAAGGAAGTAGATTGATCAGCCATAGCTGAGTTGGCGTATTGGTGTCAATGATCGGTTCATGCAACGTGATCGAATTATGCATGTGATTTGTGGCGGTACATTTGAGACTTGTCGGCCGCGGTGATTGATGTTATTCTAAAGTATTCGTCTGTTAGGGGCCTGTTATGAGTAGGCAGATCTCGGGAAGGGTTATGGTGGCTTGGACCACTACTTAGATATTGGCATATTCGATGGCTATGAGAATTCGCCGTATGTTGTTATAGCTCTCCTGTAGTGAGTTAAATGGAAGGTCTTATGTGATGAAGTATTAGCCTATCGTCAGTTCTAGAGCTATGATGGAAATTGTGTGTATCGTATATCGGCACGTGGGGTGCAGTGAGTAGTATGAAATTTGAAGTAAGGACCAAGGTCACAGTTTGGTCAATAAATGTGATATAAAGAGCTCGGATGAGCAGGAAAGGAGTTTCAGTGTTTTGAGTAAGATGGGTATTAACATCGGTATCATTTGAGGTCGGTGTCCTGTGAGAAAGGCTTTGCATCCCGGTTAGGGACTCCTGATCGCTTTTCAGTGTTAGTTTAGCCGGTGGGTTGAATGTGCATGCCCGTTTAATTATTCGGAAGATGGTGGGAGCTTGTCCCACAAGAAGATTGTATAGGTGTGACTTGTAGTCACTTGATTGGTTAGAAATTTAAACCAAGTATGAGGATTTTGGTGATATCATTCAATTGAGAATTTATGTTGGAGGGCACTCTGCTTATTGGGTTATAGACCTGTGAAATATTATTGACTTAGCTTGGCACGACCGGGATAGACTTAAGGTCGGTGGATAGATTTAAATGTGGAAGTGAGCCTTGCATCAGGCCGGTTGTGTTTCTTCCAGCAATGCGCCCTTTGTGGAGGGATAGTCGCGGTCTTATTTCGCGGTTAGTTAATTCATGTAAAGATATATTGCGCCGTATGAGTTGTGAGACGGCTTGGTAAGTCCCTTATGTGTTGAGGTTCCGCTCAGTGATGATGTTATATGAGCATGATGGCTCTTGAGACTCAGATCTTATATCACACCTCAGTTGTGCTTGAGTTTGTAGCCTATGGCGCTATATGTTTTCTTGTGACTGATATCATGCACCTTAGTATGCTTATGATCGATATTCGGCATTTTGATGTGATGAGCTATTCAGCTCGACGTATGGCTCCTTGTGTGGGTTTTATACAGGGATCGGGTGGCACGCCGCCATGGTTATATTGTTTGGATCGTGTGGCACGCCGCCATGGTTATATTGTTTGGATCGGGTGGCACGCCGCCATGGTTATATTGTTTGGATCGGGTGGCACGCCGCCATGGGTATATTGTTGGGATCGGGTTGCACGCCGCAACAGTGTGATGTTTATTTCAGTGTCCATAATTGCTTTTATGTGTTCTGTTTCCTATTTTTCTGAGGAAGTCCATGTTAGTGTGAGAGTTAAATAGTTCTCTCTAGTGTTCGCCTTCCTTTTGTATCACGTACGAATTAGTAGCCTACTGGCACATTGTGTCATCTTGCAGGACTTTTGATTATGTCTGAGGTGGCTTATCGCTTGAGTAGTTCGTACTGGGTGAGATGAGGTTATGGGATTTGGGGTCAGTGCAAACTGATTATATGAAGTATATTATAGAGGAAAATAACATTCTCTAGTTTAGGACAAGGTAATGGATCTTGTTAGAAGTATAGACTGAATGATTTGTTGACTTGGCAACTAAATATGAATTCCTGCACATCTCTTCCGTCGTATCGGTGTTGTAAAAGCTAGAGCAAGACCCATGTAGGTCATGAGATGCAATGAGAGCATCGGATTTGTGGAATTTCGACTATTATATTTAAAGAATATTATTGTGGTCCCATGAGTAAAGTGATGCAAAGTGTGAATTCAACAAAGTTATGCAGTCATGTATGGGTACAACGCGTGAAGAATGATATTGTGGTCGTATGATGGAAACATGCTAGGCAGGAAATTCCGGATGTTGGAATTGGGTCTAATGGCTTATTTACTCGAATAAAGGAGTATATCTATAGAGTTATCGAGCTAATGTGCTCAAATGAGTTGTGGAAGCACGGGAAGTTGCATGAGATGTTAAACCAGTGATTTCAGACTACTTCAGTGTAGTTCTCAGCACGTTCGAGGACGAACGTATGTTTAAGTGGGGGAGATTGTAACGACCCAACCGGTCATTTTGAGATACGGCAAGTCATTGAGCAGTTTGAGGCCATGAGCAACTTCATCTCAAGTATATTGACTTGTGTGTATGGTCGGAATTAAAATTCAAGAAGTTTGGAGTCAAATTTAAATGAAAATTTCTCATTTCCAAAGCTTAAAATTGAAGAAATGAACTAGGATTGGAATTTTGAGTATACGACCTCGAAATTGAGATTTGAAGGTTCCAACAGGTTCATATCATGATTTCGGACTTGGGCGTATGCCTGGATCGGGTTTTGGATAACTCGGGAGCATTTTGGCGCATATTATGGAAGATAGCATTTTAGAAGAAATTGCATCAATTTGGCTTAAAATGCATTTTAGTGTTATTGATGTTCGTTTGGGATTCCGAGACTGGGAGTAGCTCCGTATGGTTATTCTGGATTTGGGAGCGCGATCGGAAGTGAATTCGGAGGTCCGTGGGTCATTTTGGAGTCGTTTGGCTAAAGATAGAAAATTGAAGGTTTTTGAGAAAATTTGACCGGAAGTGGAAATTTTGATATCGGACTCAAAATGCAAATCTTATGGTTCGAATAGCTTCGTTCGGTGATTTGGGACTTAGGAGTGTATCCGGAATATTTTTGTGATGACCGGTGTAGAATTAAGCTTGAATTGGCAAAGTTAGTATTTTGGCGAATTTCGGTTGATAGGTGAAATTTTGATCCGAGGGTTAGAATGGAATTCCGAAAGTTTCTGTAGCTTCGATATATCATTTTGGACGTGTGTGCAAAATTTGAAGTCAATCGGATGCGATTTGATAGGTTTCGGCATCGGAAATAGAAGTTGGAAACTTCAAAGTTCATAAAGTTTGAACCGGGGTGTAATTCATGGTTTTAGAGTTGTTTGATGTGGTTTGACGCCTCGAGCAAGTCCGTAATGTGTTTTGGGGTTGGTTGGTATGATTGATTGGGGTCCCGGGGGCCTCGGGTGTGTTTCGGATTGTGATCACGCTCTTATTTGATGTTTCAACCTTTGCTTCTTTGAACATAAAGGGGTACCATATTAGGTAAAGGATCTCCAAATTCAGTTTTGTTTAAACCATTAGATCCGTATCGTAATTTCGGAGCCATAGCAAAAAGAATCGTCGAATTTGGACATCGTATGAGGAAGTTATGCTCATTTCCGTGCCGAGAAAAGTGCTGGTGTCTGTCAGAACCGCAGAAGCGGAATTTGACCGCGGATGCGGAACCGCAAAAGCGGAAATAGAACCGCAAAAGGCGGTCCCGCCTATGCGAAAATTATCCGCAAAAGCGGAAATGGGCCTGGTTAGTGTTTAAAACCGAGAAGTTTAGTATTTTGGGCATATCTTGAGTTCTAGAGCTCCGATTGAGGTGATTTTCGCGGTGTTGTTCTCGTCTCATCAAGGAGGTGAATATAAGAACTTTATTTTGATGTTTCTCCATGATTATTTCAATGTTAATGGAGGATTAATGGAGGGTTTGAGCCCTAGGCCTAATTTTTAGGAAATCTTTGATTTGAATGGACAAACGGAGTCCGATTTTGATAAATTTTATATGCACGGACTCGTGTTGAGATAATGAACCCGAATATATAACATTCATAATTTTTCGATAAGTGTACCAAAAGTCGGGTTTTGGCAACTTGTGGGTTTTGGTGTATTTTGAATTGTTTTGGTTGGGTAATGCCCAATTGGCCTATTTTGATGTGATTCTATTAATTTTTATCAGATACTATGCCTGTGGAGGTCGACATTCACGGCAAGAGAGTTGTCTCTTAGCGGTTTTGTACCGGAGTCGAGGTAAGTGGCTTGTCTAACCTCGTGTGGGGGAAACTTTCACCCCTAAGATATTATGTGATAGTTTAAATGCCTTGTACGCGAGGTGACGGGCGTGTACATGCGCTGGTTGTTGTAACACACACCATACTTGAATTATCCGATTAGTGATATTCCTGCTCTTAGGTGATAAAAGCGTTACTTTACCCGGTATTAGTTAGAAAAGCATGATTAGCTAGGATTCAACATGTTTAATTGCCTAGTTGACTTACTTGAACTTCTTGATAAATAGTTGGCACTAGCTTCGGTAAAGTTGTAATTAAACATATTATACTCTCCCTGTGTGTTTTCTTTATTTGATGTGTTGGTGGACTGCGGGTTCAATTCCCGGAGATCCCAGGGCTGTGGGTTCGATTCCCAGAGACCCGAAGTGATATTTGTAGGGACTGCGGGTTCGATTCCCGAGATCCTGAGTTATTTGTAGGGACTGCAGGTTTGATTCCCGAGATCCTGAGTTATTGTTAGGGATTGCGGGTTCGATTCCCGAGATCCCGAGTTATTTGTAGGGACTGCGGGTTCGATTCCCGAGATCCTGAATTATTGGTAGGGACTGCGGGTTCGATTCCCGAGATCCTGAGTTATTGGTAGGGACTGCGGGTTCGATTCCCGAGATCCTGAGTTATTTGTAGGGACTGCGGGTTCGATTCCCGAGATCCTGAGTTATTGGTAGGGACTGCGGGTTCGATTCTCGGAGATCCTGAGATATTGGTAGGGACTGCGGGTTGATTCCCGGAGATCCTGAGTTATTGGTAGGGACTGCGGGTTCGATTCCCGGAGATCCTGAGTTATTGAGATATGGACTGCGGGTTCGATTCCCGGAGATCCTGAGTTATTAATATATTATTGAGATGTGGACTGCGGGTTCGATTCCCGGAGATCCTGAGATTTATTGAGACATGGGTTGCGGGTTCGATTCCCGGAGACCCAGGGGTACTGTTGATGGGACAGTTGGTTCAATTCCCACAGGTCCTGGACTTGTTAATTGAGTTTGTTACTTGTTGTTAGCTTAATTGTAGACGATTGTAGTAATCATTTTTATTGTTGTTATTTCGGAATTATTATCATTTAAACTGCTTATTATTGTTATTATCATTTTGTAATTGTTTTTCCTCAGTAGGGCCCTGACCTTCCTCGTCACTACTCCATCGAGGTTAGGCTTTGTACTTACTGAGTACCGCCGTGGTGTACTCATGCTACTATTCTGCACACTTTTGTTGTGCAGATCCAGGTACATCAGGTGAAGCACATACCAGGTGATTCAACAGCACTTTGGGAGACCTCGAGGTATGATCTGCTACGTCCGCGGATCCGGAGGCTTCCTTCTATTCTGATAGTATTAGTAGATGTTTTTCCTTCACTACGTTGTTAGATACTCTTTATATGTAGAGCCACAGTTGTATATTCTCTTTTAGTATGTGTTACCCGTGGGATTACGGGTCTTGGTGGTGTTTTATACAGTGTGTTTGAGGGATGTTGTGCCAAGCGGCACATATTACATTACTTTTTATGTTATTTTTCTGCTATTTCTTATTTAATGTTCATAAACTTGTATATTCCGCAACGTGTTAGGCTTACCTAGTCGTGGGGATTGGGTGCCGTCATGACATGTTCACGATTGGTGAACTAAGGTCGTGGAAGCTAATGAAGGGCTTTGATTATGTTGATTTGTAAAATAAGACTTTGACTGTGTTTGACTTGAACTCTTCTTGTTTCTATCGAATATCAAATCCCTTCTCTCTTCTGAAACAGAGTTCTTTGCATTATCAACCATGGAAAATCTTTCACCAACATGTTCCAATTTTTATTTGAACTATTATCCTAATTGATAATCAAACCTCCAGAGAAAAACAAACACTACTAAGTACTAACATATTATTGGACTAAAGTATGATTCAACAACTAATTTCAGCAAGAAATCAATTATAATTCAAATCCTTTAGGCATGCGGGTGCACCATATTGGACACTCAATCTCACAATAATCTCGATTCTATTACACATGACCTTACCTACTTAATATGAAGCTTGATTAAACAAATGTGGCATACTCAGTAAAACAAGAAATCTAAAAGGAGTCAGGATGGGATAAAATGCTAATACCAAAGCAGACCATGTCAAGTAATATTATCTATTACAAACACATATGCTCATCTACTCTTACTTACGGCTATTAGACATACAAAATCTTAACAACAACAACAACCGAGTATATTCCCATAAGGTGGGGTCTGGGGAGGGTAATATGTAGACAGGCCTTACCTCTACCCGAGAGGACAGAGAGGTTGTTTCCAATCGACCCTCGGCGCATGGAAAAGAAAGGCAAACAAAAACAAAAATAAAAACAAAAACCGCATTAGTTACTCCAGCATACATCGCATAAAAATTATAATTATATAAACATAAGAGGCAATACAAAATCTTAAATATATAGAAAACAACTCAGACAGACATGTAAGACTGCATCTCTAATATAAGATAGTAGAATAAGCAGGGGAATGAATAGGTAAATCATCTCAAAAACAACTTGTATTCAAATCAGCCTTCAATCTACATGGTTCATCAATCTCTTGCCATTCAAGATTAAGAAAAATACGTGGAAAAGAAATAACAAAAAAGGGGAGTAAGGATCAATAAGCTCAGCAACAGCAGCAGAACAGCCCAGATCAGCCAACTTTCAGTAAATTCGACTGAAAAATTAATGACACGGTAGCTTAACCACAGAATCTACCCAGACTTTTCAATAAGAACCAAATTCAGGCCATTTATCACACTTACTGAACCACAGATTGCCTTAGCAATATTGAAATTTCAAAATAAAAAAATCAATGGAACAGTACTACTATAACCGTTTCTATTTTTCTCTCTTTTCAGCTCCCAAATCCTTTCAGATTTTTCAAAATGTTTCCAGCTGCTTTTGATTATTTTTTCCCAGCTCTCTCTCCTCTGAAACTTGAAGTTATTCCTCTGTTATACGGGTAGGCTTCCGACTTCAAAACTTGAAATAT
Source organism: Nicotiana noctiflora (assembly GCA_032618575.1). Classification (NCBI taxonomy): domain Eukaryota; kingdom Viridiplantae; phylum Streptophyta; class Magnoliopsida; order Solanales; family Solanaceae; genus Nicotiana; species Nicotiana noctiflora. Next base: position 135,283 of record JASVEL010006821.1, on the reverse strand, counting down.
TCTTTCTAATCCGTGTTGTCTTCCTTGTTCTTCAAATGGGTACCTGACTTCAACAAAAACAAAAGGAAATTTTATGCCCCAGTTTGATAGCTGAGTGCATCTGTGAATGTTATCTGAATCATGTTACTAAACACTTTTAACAATTTTAAAAGCTATGCCCCATTATTTAGGTGAGTCCTGACATCTTTTGGTAAATTACTTGTTTCAATACTACATTATTCTCATTTTGCTGGATCTTTTGTTGTTATTTTCCTCTAATTTTAAGGTTACATCCGATTATCCTGGAGGGTCCTGACCCCTCCTAATTCAAATTGGGTAAAAGTTGGAAAAAGATGATGTTTCCTCGTGGGGGAAAAGGTGGAAAAAAGATGGTTTTCTTTCCGTGAATTTGTGTTAATTTCTGGTACACATGCTAATTTTAACTTTTTAATTGAATCCCATTTTTTAGGAGGGTCCTGTCAGCATCCAGTTGAAAGGCAGTTTTAACGTAAACTATATCTACTAAAGGTACGACTCCCACTATATCTTGTTATCTAACCATACCTTAAAACTACATCCCCATTATCCAGGAGGGTCCTGAAAACTTCTAATTGAGTACTATCTTTAACATGCAAATTTTGAAACCAACTTATGTTCCTTTGGGGTACATTTATGCTAAATTTCTTAACATATTTGGTTTTTCTATTTATTGAAGGAAAATGACAATATAATTACCTTAATTGGCTTTTCCTTCTTGTAGAAGAAAATTACAAACCTCTCATATTTGGCTAGTCCCTTTTCTTGTAGGAAAATGTTCGGAGTTCGATAAATTGAAGATCTACCCTTCTCATTCAGTAGCATCCACAATGTATCCACATGATCTTGAGAGTCATGTTTAGAGAGAGAACTTTACGGGACAAGTGTTAGTGTGTCACTTGTGTTTGCCTCTTAGTGAGGTTGTTCTCTCGATATTTGTACTCTGTTTTTATTATAGTGGATTGCTCATCTCCATCATGGACGTAGGTTAGTTGACCGAACCACGTTAAATGTTTGTGTCTCTTTTGATATGTTTCTTTTTTGTTGTCTGATTTATCGTTGTTCAAGATTTGCGTTGCTAGCTTTCGCATGACACCTAATTTTTTTTTTTCTGGTCATAACAAAAATCATGTAAAGAAACTAACCTTGAAACACAAACTCAAGTCAAGAATTGCCTTTAGATCACACAAAGAGACAACATGACGTTTTTTTAAGTAATATTTGGCACATCAGCTTGTCACATAGAAAATGAACCTTTCACTTAACTCAACTCTAAATGTTAATTCATAAGATGAAAATTGTCCAAAGACCATTGTTTGCTCAAAAGATGTTATGTATCTTAGAACTAATCAATCAATATAGATGATGGGATAATCGGAATCAATGATAATATAAATCGAAGATCGATCGTTGAATCAACGGGAACAAAATAGTTAATATAAGGAGATGGTAAGAACAAAACGTAGAAGATCGAACAAATGAGCAATAGTGATAGCAGTAATAGAGAGAGAGAGAGATGTGTCTTATTATCCGAAAATCAGATCCCCTACAAATGGGGGAGGCCCTCCCTTATATAATGAGAGGGTCCTCTCGCCCAACTTATTACATTAACGCCCTGATATTATAGGCGTAATCAAAATATAGGCCGAGGGACTGGGGACGCCCTCTTTAATGGATTCGCCAGTTTGATGTCTCATAGGCAGGGCCGCGTCCTTCTTGTCACACGGCCGTTAATGAGGACGTCCATGGATGCTGCCGTCCTCAAAACGGGGGCGACCTCCTTATTTATTTCATCGAGGCCGGCCATGGGTACACGTGGCCGTGTCGTACCACTTGTTTGATTTACCCCCATACAGATAGTCCCTCCGCCTATTGGAGATATGCTCGGGGCGTCTCTTCGATAGGCGGATAGATTCAACCCATGTCGGGTGCTGTGCGGGTGTGCGTACGTGGCACGTTCCTTTGAACCGTCGCCTACAGGCGGCGTGCGTCATTATTGCTGCGATTTTCGAGGCTTAGTCATAATGGGCGATTTGACGTTTCAGTTTCCCGCCCCTTTTCCGGTACAAAACTCTTCGAATTTCGTGCGATAATTTTGTTATAAATAGGAGGCAGTTTCAATATCCTTCTTTCTTTTAGTTCATCAGATATCTTTCGCCTTTTTCTTCCTAGTTTATCTTTTTACGGAAACTTGCATTTCCTCCTTAACTCCTAGTTAGTGACCTTAATCAGAAAATGGCCAAAGGTAGCCGTCATAGAGAGCCGGAGCGAGCGGAGACTGGCTCTGGGGCTCCCCGGCGATCTAGGGATAAAGGCAAGAAGGAGAAGAAGGAACTCGTTCCTCTAACGGAGAGCAACCTTCTTCCCTGAGATTTGTACACGCGAAAAGACTTCACTCACGCGACAGAAGCCGATACGTGGGAGAGGTCCGTTATCACGGAGAGGCAACTGAACAGCCTCCGGTGGCCTGTCGCATACCAGAGGCGGTGGAGATGAGGGTGGCCGGAGATGATATGGTGTATGTTCACCGGCCAGGATAATGTGCCATTCATGAGTATCCATTTATCATGGGCTGCGAGCTCCCCATATATCCCCTGGCGGAGGCATTATGCCGCTTTTTCAACATCTTCCCGGCCCGATTGACTCCGTACACATGGAAGATCTGCCGAATCTTGACAACATATGCGGCCAAGGCTGAGGTGGACATCTCCGTTCATCACTTGCTGCAATTGTTTAGTCCCTGCTACATGCGGGGCAAGATGCTGCAGCTGAAAAATTGAGGATCGAAGGGCTTGCTCGTAGAGGCGGATGATAAGCCTAATCATCAATTTTGGACGAAGTACTTTTATATCCGTACCTCCGATTTAGTAGTGGACGCAGCCGGCTTTCCGGAGATATGGAACCCCAACTGTAAGTACCTACCTGTCCCTTTCAGGTTTTGGTTAGTGGCGTCGCCGTCACATTGCTTCTAAGACGTTAACATTTTTTCTTTGCTTTTTTCTTGTGTAGTGGTGGGGCGTACGCCCAATCACTTTCCCGGCATTAGGGCGTGGGTGAACAGGTTGATCCCTTTTGCCGAGGAATGTCGGACGTGGGTTGCGTTTGGTGAGAAGTACGGCCTCGCGGGTACGGCTCTTACTTGCCATAATTTCTTTTTCTTTGGCCGTAGCCGTAGCTAACATAAGTTTACTCTTCTTTTGTTGCAGCTCGGAATGTAACACGGAGGCGGAGACGCCGAGCCGTCAGTCATGCTTCTTCAGAAACGGAGCTTAGGGTCTCCGTTAGGCAGGGCCTTCCTGAGGCTCATCAGGCCGAGTAGAGTCCAGCGGACAACGCCGCGTCGGATGGAGAAGCGACTGAGGCCACCGACCCGGATTATGAGCGGGCGGTTAGGGAGTCCGTGCTGTCGGCCGCTCCTGGTCCCTCTAGTTCTGCTCTTGGCCCGTCCAGTTCTGCTCCCGGGCCGTCCTCTGTTCTGGCTTCTGGAGCGGCTACAGAGCTCCCGCCCCCTTCTGTTGAGGAGGGGTCCCCTTCGCAGGACGAGCCGGCCAAGCGCAAGAGGCGCCGGTTACTTACTAAAAAGGGGTAGTCGTAGACCCTAGGCGGGAGGAGACCGAGGCCCGTCGCCCGGACTCGAGGCCAGTCCTCTTGGGCGATGCCATCCGTCCGGGGAGGGCAGCGGTTGTACTTGCTCTCATGCGGGGGATGCTGAAGCGCCGTCTACCGATAGTGAGGGCGCCCTTGCTGTTGCTGCTGAGCAGGCGGAAGTGCTGCTACAGGGCGAAGCTGAGGCGGACGCGCTGGAGGCGGCCGCGGAACAGGGCCAGTTGCGTCGGCTCCTGATACCGACGGGTTATAACCTGTTGAAGGAAAGTGGGACAGGCACTGAAGGACTTTGCCATACTATGTGGCGACGCTAAGACTGAGTCGCTGAAGTCAATAAGCGACCGCGTCCTGTCCCGTCGTGTTGCTGGTGCTGCCTTGCAGGTATGGTTCGAAGTGTACCTTTATTTTTTCTTTTCGTTTTCTTATGTTTTACGGCTTTCATTTTGCCTTTTCTCTCTTTTTGTAGACCCTCATCCCTGGAGGTGGAGCGGAGTCGGAGGGATCAGAAGAAGTTGGCTACCATCCGTAAGGTGTCAGAGAAGTATAAGGAAGCTCGTGAGAAGCACAAGACGCTTTCGGACTGCTTCTCGAATGCCCCTAAATTCCGCCTCCTCCGAGAGTCTGTTGAGTCATTGGAGGAGCGGCTGCGCAAACAAACAGAGCAGCTGGAGAAGGCGGACACCGATCTGGTAGCCGCCGTGGCTTGGAATACCGAGCTGGAGATCCTTCTTCAATAGCGGGGGGAGGAAGTAGATATGGGCCGAGTGGCCGTGATGGAGGCGGCCGAGCTGCGTACTAACGTAGAAACTTTGTCGGCCGAGCTTCAAGCGGCCTTGGCCCAGACGACAGTCGTCCCAGTTGGGGACGCCCCCCGCGAGGCTCAGGACATGCTAGTGTACGCCGAGGCTAGGCGGGGACGGTATTTGAGGAGCTTTACGCCGCCGGCAGGGCCAGTCAGGCGGAGGTTGATGAGCAGCGCCCGCTGGTTAGGGTAGCTCGTGAGGCCTGCGGCTATGACCCTGACTCTCCGGCCCAGTCGGGAGGCTCCTTCGCTGATGTGGACCAGCTGGGCACCGGGTCCTGGATTGAAAGGATTTGGCGGGACGACGGCGAGGACGGTGCCAATGGGGCTGTAGGAGGCGGTGGCGGCCATGATAGTTGAATAGGTTTCATTTTGTAGTTAGTAATTTTTGTACCTTTTTGTAAATGTATGGAATGTTAATAAAAATACTCTTTCTGAATGATTGCGGCCATCTCTTTTTCCCTTTCCCCTTTTTTGTATTGCCGGGGTCGACCTTAGCCTTTGATTCGTATAGCGGGGGCAGGTCTTCCGCCTGAGTTCTTTTTAGACGAGGTGCTCCCATGTTCTGGCTTCTAGGGCATTTAGCCTAAGCTCGAATTGGGGCGAGGACAGACTTGTGCGTTTTATGCGGCCGTCCTTTTGGTCCTTTATTTAGAGAGGCCATGTCGATACCTCTCAAATGTCGACGCCATAAGCTTTCGATTTTTCTGGAGGAGGTCGCGGCCTTCCTTTTTGAATGTTCTAGGCCTTGGCCATTTTGCTTCACCTGGAGGGGTCGCGGCCTTCTCCTTCAGATGCCCTTAGGCCTTAGCCTTTTATTTCGTCCGGAGGGGGCCGTTGCCTTCTCCTTTGGACGCCTTTTGGGCCTTAGCCCTTTTGCTTTGTCCGGAGGGGGCCGTAGCCTCCTCCTTTGGATGCCTTCTGGGCCTTAGCCTCTTTGCTTCGTCCGGAGGGGGCCGTAGCCTCCTCCTTCAGACGCTCTCTGGGCCTTAGCCTCTTTGCGCTTCGTCCGGAGGGGGCCGTAGCCTCCTCCTTTGGACGCTTTTTGGGCCTTAGCCTTTTTGCTTCGTCCGGAGGGGGCCGTAGCCTCCTCCTTTAGACTTTTTTTTAGGCCTTAGCCCTTTTGCTTCGTCCGGAGGGGGCCTTAGCCTCCTCCTTTGGACGCTCTTTTGGCCTTAGCCTTTTTGCTTCATCCGGAGGGGGCCTTATCCTCCTCCTTTAGCCGTTCATACAATTGTGGCCTTAGCCTTTCATACAATTGTGGCCGTAGCCCTTCATTTATTGGAGATGGCCGTAGCCTTTCATACAATTGTGGCCGTAGCCCTTCATTTATTGGAGATGGTCGTAGCCTTTCATACAATTGTGGCCGTAGCCCTTCATTTATTGGAGATGACCGTAGCCTTTCATACAATTGTGGCCGTAGCCCTTCATTTATTGGAGATGGCCGTAGCCTTTCAAACAATTGTGGCCGTAGCCCTTCATTTATTGGAGATAGCTGTAGCCTTTCATACAACTGTGGCCATAGCCCTTCATTTATTGGAGATGGTCGTAGCCTAGTCCCTGTGATGTGCTATTCGTGCCAACCGGTGCGCTTAGCGCATCATACAAGCGATTCCGGATATCTCCCTTTGTCTCCTCATTAAAAACCTCTCCGGGAAAACCCAATTAGGACAAAACCCGGAGGAGGGAAAAAGAGTACGACTCGGGGGGTGTCTCTTAGAAGTGGAAGCGCTTGAGGTGTGAGATATTCCAGTTGTTCTGGAGTATCTTTCCATCCATGGTCTCAAGTTTGAAAGCACCTTTATCCGCTGCTGCGATGATTTTGTAGGGTCCGTCCCAATTGATTCCCAGTTTTCCTTTGTTGGGATCCTTTAATGCCAGTGTCTTGGCTTTTAGCACATAATTGCCCGCCTTGAGAGGGCGGATTTTTGTCCTCTAGTTATAGTACCTCTAGATCTGCTATTTTTGCGCCATCAGCCTGATGTGGGCCATTTCTCTCCTTTCTTCGGTCTCGTCCAAGTCTTGTAGTCGGCTTGTATCGTTCTCATCTCCGCTTGTCTGCAAATATCTGAGGCTTGGTTCGCCGACTTCGACTGGTATAACAGCGTCGGTCCCATAGACCAATGAGTAGGGGGTTTCTCCCGTGGAGGACTTGGGAGTGGTTCTATGAGCCCACAACACTTCTGGTAGCAGCTCGGGCCATAGTCCCTTGGCGTCCTCCAGTTTCTTCTTCAGAATGTTTAATATAGTTTTGTTGGATGATTCCGCTTGGCCGTTGGCGGCTGGATGATATGGCGTTGAGAGTATCCTCTTGATGTGCCATTTGTCGAAAAAGTTCGTTGTCTTTTGTCCTATGAACTGTCGTTCGTTGTCGCATGTTATTTCCTTGGGAATGCCAAACCGACAGATGATGTTCTTCCAGATGAAGGCTATGACTTCTTGTTCGCGGATTTGGGCGTAGGCACCTGCTTCCACCCACTTAGAAAAATAGTCAGTTAAAACTAACAAAAAATGTACCTTTCCTCGTCCGGGAGGCAGCGGTCCGACTATATCCATTCCCCATTTAATGAATGGTCAAGGGGAAGTGACTGAGTGGAGAGGTTCTCCCGGCTGGTGTATCATGGGGCCGAACTTTTGGCACTTCTCGCATCGCCGGACGTAGTCCGCTGCATCTTTCTTCATTGTGGGCCAGTAATAGCCGGCCCGTATTAGGCATCGCACGAGTGCCCTGTTTCCCGTATGGGCGCCACAATGACCCTCATGGACTTCTTCCAGTACCGGGGTCGTCTGGTTGGGTCCCAGGCATTTGGCCAAAGGTCCTCCAAAGGTTCGTTTGTAGAGGTCCCCGTTCATCAAGCAATATCGGGCTGCTTGTTTGCAAAGATTTCTAGCTTCTTTTTTATCGTGCGGTAGCTTCCCTTCCTGCAGGTATGAAAGGAACTGGCTTCGCCGGTCCCATGTTAGGTGTAGAGAGAATACCTCGCTGCGATCGATGGCGGAATGCATAAGGGTGACGGTGTTTTCTTTGCTTAGATCCGTAGCCGCTGCGGCCAATTTGGCTAATCCGTCGGCTTCGGCATTATGCACCTTGCGTGCTTGCTCGAAGCGACATTCGTCGAATTGGGCCATTAGCTTACAGACTTCGGCCTGATATTTCTGCAACCTCTGCTCCTTGATTTGATAGGCCTCGGCGACTTGATTTACCACAAGTTGCGAGTCACAATGTAGGATTAGTCGGCGGGCTCCGTACCTGGCGGCTAGTTTCAAACCTGCAATAACGTCTTCGTACTCTGCTTCGTTGTTAGTCATCTCGGGACACCGTATGGACTGGCGAATAACTTCGCCCGTGGGGACCTCGAGGACGAGTCCTAGTCCCGATCCCGAGGCGTTAGCAGCCCCGTCAGTGTGGAGTATCTATTCAAGTTGGTGGCCGTTTGCGAGGCCTCCTTCTCGGCCTCAGAAGAGAGGCCGGCGCTAAAGTCGGCTATGAAGTCGGTGAGGACCTGCGATTTTATGGCTGTTCTGGGGACATACGTGATGTCGTGCTCACTAAGCTCTATGGCCCATCTGGCGAGACGGCCCGATAGTTCGGGCTTATGCGGGATGCTTCTTAGGGGGAAGGTGGTCACCACCCGGATAGGGTGGCATTGGAAGTAAGGTCTCAGCTTTCGAAGCCGTGACCAAAGCCAGTGCCAGCTTCTCAAGGTGCGGATACCGAGTTTCGGCGTCCACTAGTGTTTTGTTGATGTAATAGATGGGCGATTGCATACCTTTTTGCTCGCGGACGAGCACTGCGCTGACTGCCACATCGGAGACGGCCAGATATATAAGTAGTGGCTCATTTGGTTCCGCCTTGGCCAGCAGCGGCGGGGAAGTCAGGTATGCTTTCAGTTCTTGGAGAGCCTTGACGCATTCGTCATTCTAATGGAAACCGTTATCCTTTCTTAGAACATTGAAGAATTTGTGGCACCTATCTGAAGACCGTGAGATGAAGCGGGAGAGGGCGGCTATTCGGCCTGTCAACTTCTGAACCTGTTTTTTGCTGGTGAGCGCTTCTGGTATTGAGGCGATTGCCTTGATTTGGTCCGGGTTGACCTCGATCCCTCTTTGCGATACGAGGAAGCCGAGGAATTTCCCGGATGCTACACCAAAAGTGCATTTTTCGGGGTTCAACTTCATTCCGTAGCTGTTCAGGATCTCAAAGGCCTCTCGCAGGTGATCGATATGGTCCTCCTTTCTTGCTGATTTAACCAGCATGTCGTCGATGTAGACCTCCATAGTCTTACCGAGTTGCTTGCTGAACATTTTGGTGACCAACCTTTGGTAAGTTGCACCTGCATTTTTCAACCCGAAGGGCATCACTCTGTAGCAGTAAGTGCCCTGGTGGGTGATGAAGGTGGTTTTCTCCTGATCCTCTTCTGCCATTAGGATTTGGTTGTACCCAGAGTAGGCGTCCAAGAAGCTCAGCAGTTCATGCCCTGCTGTAGCATCGATCAACTGGTCGATGTGGGGCAGGGGAAGGAGTCCTTGGGGCAGGCCTTATTCAGGTCGGTGAAGTCCACGCACATCCTCCACTTTTCGCTTTTCTTCTTAACCATAACCACATTGGCGATCCATTGCGGGTATCTCAAATTCTCTGACGGAACCGTTGGCCAGTAGTTTGTCCACCTCCTCACGGACCGCCTCGTTAATGGCGGCGTTGAATTTTCTTCGGCCCTGTTTTACCGGTGGGTGCAATGGATCCACGTTGAGCCGGTGTGTGGCGATATCCGGAGAGATCCCTGGCATGTCTGCATGGGAAAAAGCAAACGTGTCTGCATGTTTACTCAGAAATTCATGGTACTTACCTGGGTTTGTGAGCCCGTAAACGATGTAGGCTTTTTTTTCTAGGTCGTTTTGATCCAGCTGGACTAGGTCGAGCTCTTCGGCCGTGGCATTGCAAGCTTCTACGATGTCTGGGTCCCTTATGGCGTCGGCCGTCGGGTCTGCTTGAGTCCCCGACGGAGCTGATTGCTATGCTTCCGCACTTGCCTTGCTCAGTTGTTTTGTGTGAGCGCAATCCTGGGTTATTTTATAGCATTCATGCGCTGTTCGCGGCTCCCCTTTGATGCTGAATATTCCCCATGGGGTAGGGAATTTGATCACCTGGTACAGGCTTGACGGGACCGCTCGCATGGCGTGTATCCACGGGCGCCCAATGATGACATTGTAGGCCGTCTCTTGGTTCATCACATGGAAGGTTGTTTCTAGGGTGACCCCTCCCGCAATGACAGGCAGGGTTACCTCTCCTGACGTGTGTTCTACTGCATTGTTGAAACCAGTTAGATTTATGCACCTGGGAGTGATTCTATCCTTGAGTCCTATCTGAGTGAGGACTCTTGGATGAATGATGCAGGCACCGCTCCCTGACATCGGTATCCATGATATGCAGGGTAATAACTAAAGCATCATAGTGAGGAAAAAACAAATCGTCGGTGTCAGACTTATCTAAGGTGATACTTCCTTCGAGGTCATCATACCGTTCGTGGGAGATGGTTCTCTTCAGTCTGTGTGTGTTGGTGAGCTTGACGTGGTTGACGGCTTTGTCTGCTTCCCCGACGATCATGTTTACTGTATGCGTCGGGGAAGGCGACTTTGGGGGTCCTCGGGAATGCTCCCGTCCACGGCCGAAATTAGCTTTCCCTTTGTCGCTGAGTAGCTCTTTCAGGTATCCCTGATTGAGCATCCTGACGACTTCCTGTCGTAGGCCAATGCAATCCTCAGTTCGGTGTCCTCGTTCCTGGTGGAACTCGCACAGAACGTTGGACTTCCTTGTGGCTGGGTCCGATTTCATATTGTGGGGCCACTGCACCTTGGTGCTGAGATTCTCTAGCGCGTACACTACCTCTGAAGGTGAAACACAAAAGTTATGTGATGAGAGTAAAGGGGGCGTACCTCGGTCGTTTTTGAGTGGGGCGACGTGACGTTGTACCGCGTCCGTGTATCGCGGAGGCGCAAATAAAGATCTTGCGTAGGGTTGATGTCGTTCTCTGCTGGGGCGTGGGGGAAGTTCCCGACGTCCCTCATGTCGTCGGTCCCTCCTGGCGTCCGGGTGTACGGCAGCTAGTCGCCGTGTTGGCCCGTTGAGGTCCTCCTCGTCTGCACGCACCTCGGCGCAGTAGGCGTTGTGGATCTCATCCCAGGTGGTGGGAGGGTAGTTCATGAGCCGGCTCCGCAATTTCTTGGTGGCTCGAGAGCCATCCCTGTTGAGCCCGTTCTGGAATGCTTCCACCGTCATACCTTCCGATATATTTGGCAGGTTCATTCTTACCCTGTTGAATCTAGCAAGGAAGTCCCTGAGGCCCTCGCCCATGGTCTGTCAAATGGCGAATATGTCGTTCACCCTCGCTTCTGCTTTCTTGGCGCCGGCATGCGCGGTGACGAATTTATCTGCCATCTCCTCGAAGGTCGAGATCGCTTTGGTGGGTAGTTGAGAGTACCGGGTTAGTGCTCCTCCAGTCAGTGTTTCGCCAAACTTCTTCAGCAGCACTGATGGTACCTGTTCTTTTGACAAGTCATTACCTTTTACTGCAGTGACGTAGTGGATGAGATGGTCCTCGGGGTCGGTGGTCCCGTCGTACACTTTTAGGTACGGGGGCATCTTGAAGGTTTTTGGGATGGTGTAGGGCGCTGCTTCCTCGGAGTAAGGTTGTTCCACGAACCTTCCTATGTCCCGCTTGGGTAATAGCTTAGGCGCCCCTGGAATCTTATCAACTCTGTCCTGGTGCTCCTTCATCTGGTCACGGAGGGCTTGATTTTCGCCCAGCGTGTCATCGTGCGCCTGGGTCTCGGCAGGCCGGTTGTTGGTCCATGTTTCTTCTTGTTCGTCTATTGCGGTGGTATTGCTGGTGGCCGGAGCGGCATTTTCGCAGCCTTGCGGTGTCTTCTCCGCTAGGCTGCTCAGTGTGCTGGCCAGCCATTCCTCCAGTAGCCTCCTGACTGTTGGAGGTGCTTCTTTCGGGTCGGAGTCCCTTCCTAGAGGTGTGGGGGAGGTTTCAACTTCAGGTGCGGTAGAGGGAGTAGCGTTGATGGCTGTGCTTCCCCCAGCCTCGTTCATTGCGCCTAGAAGGTTTGCGGTGACTTCAGCCATGACTGTGGATCGTGTGTTACTTTCAGCCATCTTTTAAAAGTTTTATTTTGATCGGATCTTCGCGAATGTATACTATAAGTTTGATTCTCGAAATCCCCACAGACGGCGCCAAATTGTTTGCTCAAAAGATGTTATGTATCTTAGAACTAATCAATCAATATAGATGATGGGATAATCGGAATCAATGATAATATAAATCGAAGATCGATCGTTGAATCAACGGGAACAAAATAGTTAATATAAGGAGATGGTAAGAACAAAACGTAGAAGATCGAACAAATGAGCAATAGTGATAGCAGTAATAGAGAGAGAGAGAGAGATGTGTCTTATTATCCGAAAATCAGATCCCCTACAAATGGGGGAGGCCCTCCCTTATATAATGAGAGGGTCCTCTCGCCCAACTTATTACATTGACGCCCTGATATTATGAGCGTAATAAAAATATAGGCCGGGGGACTGGGGACGCCATCTTTAATGGATCCGCCAGTTTGATGTCTCATATGCGGGGCCGCATCCTTCTTGTCACGCGGCCATTAATGAGGACGTCCATTGATGTTGCCGTCCTCAAAACGGGGGCGGCCTCCTTATTTATTTCATTGGGGCCGGCCATGGGTACACGTGGCCGTGTCGTACCACTTGTTTGATTTACCCCATACAACCATATAAAGATACAAGGACTGATCATTCATTCGACTAATGTAGGACATTCTAACACGTAACATGAGATATTATTAATCCTAGGGGCAAAATATCACTTGGTATAGGTTTAAGCATGGTTTTGAAGTTACTAAACTTGGGTTCCAAGGACCAAACTTTCACTTTTAGACCAACTTCAGACAATGAATTCGAAGGTTGGACATGGTCCATTGTCCTACAATAATAATATAGTATGATTAAGCTATTAATCTTGGGCTCTAATTAAGGACAAAGTTTCTACTTGGTCTAACTTCATAAAGGGGATTTAAAGGTTGAACCTAAGTCTACTTTCAGTCAATAAATAATAGTGTTAACCCAATTTATTTATTTTTCATAAAAAAGCAGAAAAAAACATAATACTGTAATGTAATCAAAAGCTAGAAAGAACAAAGGATTTTACTCAATCTAGAGAGAGATGAATTCTTTTTTCTTTTCATTAAAGAGAAACAGTAATTCGGTGCTTATAATAAGAGTAATCATGATCATGACAATAACATAGAAAAAGATTTAATCAAATAGCAGTTTGTTCAATAAACTTAAGACCTACATTTATATCAATATTTATATTTTTGTCTGCAGAACTCATAAAGAAAGTGAAATTAAACAAAATAAATAAATAAATAAATAAATAACAAATTATATTGTCCAAAAACTCTTAAATAGTCGATTACTTGCTCAACAAGAAATCTTCATGATCATGTGCAGTATCGAAGCTCCAAAGAAATTTGTCTTTCCAATCTAAGTTGCCTTCTAAAATTAGCAATAAACACCTCGGATCTTCGATCAATGTCATTTTCATCATCGTTATCCTCATTATTGACATTATCCCGAGCAACAACACTTCTGGTTCTTTGAATACAACGTATAGAAGGACTGTCATGTTGTTCAAATTCATCAATGTCGCGAATTACATCGTATAAGGAGCTGCTCTTACACTTTTTGAATAATCTAATAGGATGTTTCCTTCGAAAGCTAAGGATTTTTGAAGTTAATTTCCATTTATGCATGTTAGAGCTAAGTAGAAATGTTATCTTCTTGGCTGCTTTTTTCATGAGTGTCTTAAATAGTGACCAATTTTGTGTTTTCATGGCTAAGTTTGAGATTTGAATATTGTGTGTTAGTGTAGGAAGGTAAGGTAAGGGTTGTCTTATATAGAAAGGGCTGAAAATTGTGAGAGAAGTTACACGGTTTGGGCAGACAATAAAGAAAAGCTAAAACTGTTATTCACAGTTTCACACTAAACACTTGAACCTTAATTTGGTCTTTGCTATTTGGCACTAAAACTATTTCATTCTTTGTTCTAAATAACTCGAGTTAATATTTACTAATTGTATAAGCATCTTATCTAAAAGTTTAAGTTATTGGAGAGGAGATATTTGTTATTACACTGTATTTGTAAAATAATTTTGGAAATATAAATAAATACAAACAAGAATATGCATAAACATAAATGAAGAAACCGAAGTTCTGGGTCTTTTGTCCCCAGCAGAGTCGCCAGAGCTGTCACACCTCCTTTTTACGCACCCGCGAGGACGCGATTAGTAAAAGAGAGTTTTTCCAATTAAAGGACAATCGAGACGGGATTCATTTATTTAATTCAGAGTCGCCACTTGGAAAAATAATGGTGTCCCAAGTCACCGGTTTTAATCCCGAGCCGAGGAAATTTATGACTTTGTATTACAGTCTGCGAAATTAGAAACCTGGATAAGGAATTCTGTTAACCCGGGAGAAGGTGTTAGGCACTCCCGGATTCCATGGTTTTAGCACGGTCGCTCAACCGCAATTTTTGTTTCTATCTGATTTCTTTATATATTTTTATTTATGTGCTCTTATATTCCTCTTTTCAATTTTAGAAGAATTGCAACGTCACGAAAATACATTTCGAGTCACACCGCAACCAGTACGCCTGTGACTTTAATATATTTCAGTTTCGCCGAGAGTAAGATTTGGGTCACATAAATGCACACCCGTATTTAGGAAAGTATTTTATTAAAGTCGTGCCTAAAGAGTCTATCGTGTTGTTTAACTTTGGGAAAAGGACCGTGAAATTCACTAACGGTCTTTCCAAGTCTAAGGTTTTCATTACAATTAATTTGAGGGCCCCGCAATTGTGTATTTAATGCGGCGAGGCTCATCTCATTTTTATTAACTAAGGTCAAACCTAAAGCAACTATATTTTTTACTAAACCGATTTCGACTTCTTGTAAGACTAATATTAGCAAGTGACTATAGTTTAGGTCTCTTAGAGGTTATTTGACAATATGAGAGATTGAATTGGGCCCGTAATGCTATATTTGGATCATATGGATGAACAACTCTTAAATTTGAACCCGCAATTGTTACACTAGCATATGCACGATTATATTACACTATTATTGATTGATCAACTTATACACTGCATTAAAACACTTTGTTCAAGCATTTAAAATTTAACTAATCTCCATTGAGCTTTTGCCGGAGTTTGAATTTGTACGTGTATTTCCAATATCAAAATTCTACCAAATCTCTTGCTAGCTATTGATAGCTTCTTTTGAATCTGAATTTAATTACAACCAAATACCTATTAATGTAATATCAAAATTTTTGCTAATTCACTGTATCTATACTAAATTAGTCCTTACAATTTTATTAACACCTTTGATTACAAGCCTAACCAATCCGTCAAAACCTAAAACACGATTATGCTTATGCACTGTTACTCCATTTAAGCAGATTCAATCGTTGTTAAACAAACCACATATAATCTCCTCTCACTGTGAGCTCCCTAATGGTTTTATGTATTCAAAATTCGAATATTTACTTAAGTTCAATCCAGTCCCCATTATACAGTTTTACAACTGATCTAATAAACACATAATATACAACTTTAATCATTTTTACATAAAACAAAACTAAACTAAAACAAAATTTCAGCAAGGCAGCTCCACAGTATTTACTTTACTTCTCACTTGTTTTTCTTTCTCTAAACCAGCTATCAATCTCCAAATCAGATTACCTACATGAGCTAGTCGAACTCACTGTCATTGATTCATATTGGAGTTGTATAACCCTGTTATATAATTTCCATCATTTGACCAAGTGATCTATTATTATAGCTATACTACTATTATAGTACCAGCCAACATACTTTTTTGTTTCTCTCTACTTATGCATACTACACTACACAAAGTACAGATTCAGATGTGCTAAACTATAAAGATTAAATACAGAAAGTCAATGAACAATGCTTGAACTGCATTCCATTTAAGTATTCCAACAGTACATCTTCACTCGAACAAGGAAATGTACCTGGATGATGACGAAAGAAGAAGGAAAGGAACAATCAGCAGCAGTGATACAGTGAAAACAACAGCAACAGTAGTAGACACCCAGCAACAATATCCAGCAACAACCAGTTTTAACAAAACAATCCAGTAGAAACACAAATCCAGAGACAAGATGCAATAAATCAGTACAAGATCCAATCCAAGCCAATGAAACAGTGTCCAGGGATTTAAGAGCACACCCAGGAAGGAGCACTTGAAACCCCAACAAGACTCAAAAACCAAACAACCCAATGCTATGATCAACAATGTCGAAAGACCTAAGAATAACACCAAAACAGTCCCAATAGACCTGTTTTAACTTCCAAAATACCTAACGATTACTTCAAGAACTTCAAAAGACCAATGTCGTATCAGGATATAGCTCAAAAGACTCAAAGATTGACTGAAACAGTGAGCAAAAAAGAAGCAGAATGTTTTCTTCCTTCTTTTCTCTAAAATGTATATCTTTTCTCTGTCTAAGATCTGTATGTGTGTCTATGTCTGTGTGTATCTATCTATCCCTGCCAGTCCCTCTATCTATATAGCTTTTTTAACTTCAACTCCTAATGGTGCCACACTTAAACTAAACCCTTGCCCATTATATTCTCTGCCTAGCCCATGATATTCCTGGCCTCCCTGACACTGGTTTTGTCACTACAATATGTCTAAGCATGGGGCCTTTTTTTTTAATTAATAATCAGGGGACATTGGTGGGGAACTCTGCTGTACAGCAGGTTCCACCAGCAGTCCTAATGTGCACTACACTTCATCAGTTACACCCTTCAATCCTTAACTAACAACAACTATATCCAATTCACCACTTAATTAAACAACAGTTCAAAAGAAAGAAAAATCTCGATCCAAACAGTGATTCACAATGTGATTTACAGTGTCAATTTCTGCCATAAAACTCCAATAAACAGACCTAGGAGACTAATCAACAACATTCGTATAATTCACATAAGGAACAACAATCAATCATCGACTTAGTGATTCGAAGTGCTCAAGCAAACGAAACATGAAAAAATGCAGAATTCACTACTTGACAGTATCGTTTACAGCCAATTCGTGTTTCTATATCGCAATCTACTCCGACATATAAGCAAAAACAAGAATGACCAAATAAAAGGTCTTACGGTGTAGAAGCAGAAAAGATTAAAATCAAACACAAAACAGATAGAAACGAACAACTAAATTAATATAATGAACACAACAACAAAACAGAAGGAAGAGAATGAGAAATGGGATACCTCAAGAAATTGGACGGACTCGGCTCCAAAGACTTCGAGTTTGCACTCTTTTGAAGTAAACGGACTTTAATTGAAGTGTTTTTTCCAACGAAAAACACTCCAATTAAGGTCTATTGCCTTCAAGTGCCGTTGACTCGACGAAATCCCTAATTTTTGGGTTTTTAGGGTTCTTGAGGCTCGACTTTAGGGATTTAACATTTCTAGTAAGATTCGAGCTAAGCCGGGGTTAGTAGGGGTGTGAGGGAGGTGTGAGGAGTCACTGGTGTGAATTTGGGGTAGTTTGGGGTAGATGTTCAAGTTCCGGCGAACTTCGAACGAATATTCGAGACGTTCGAGCTATATTCGAGACTAACTACTAACGGATCCATGTAGAGGGGGCTTGGGAGATTCTACGGTGTAAATTTGGGAGCCATTGGCCTACCGGAACCGCCGTGAGGCGATTTCCGGTCGGCGGAGTGCGGCGGGGCACGGCGGCGTTACATGGGTCTCTAGGTTAACGGAGATAGACGATAGTGATCGTGGGTTTGGCTTGGGGGGGGGGCTGGGTAGGAGATTTGTATTATATACGAAATAGGAAATTCAATCCTGATCGTTGGATCATTTACGATCAACGACCAGGATCGTTTTTCTTAAAGGAAACGACGTCGTGTAATGTTATTATGAGACTGGGTCGGTCTTTGACTGGGAACGGGTCGGGCTGTGAGGAGAAATGGCGACCGATGGATCGAAATGATCCAACGGCTTGGATATCTTGGCCTGTTACGGCGTCGTTTGGGCGCATCCGGAGATGGCCTGAGCCGGATTTTGCTTGGGCCTGGGTTGTTCAATCTTCCTTGGGCCTGTTTTCACACCTATTTTCAATTTTATTCACTAACTCCAATTAAACCAAAAGCTACCTTAAACAAATCAATTTAAAGGGAATGAAATTACACCTATTAATTAACACTTGATGATTAACACAATTTATGCATTCAAATAAAATCACATGATGATCGAGAAACGAGGTGCACACATTTTTTTGTGATTTTCTTACGATTAATTCCTATGTCCGATTTATTCTCATAAACGCGCACTTAATTCCCAAATATGCAATGCGTATTTCTTGTATTTTCTAGCTAAATAAACACACATACCAATGCTAATGCTCCGGAGAGATAGCACAAAATCCACAAAAATCAAATGTAGCACAAAGCTATTTTATTTTGAATCTTTTGGGAGTAATTTTCATGTAGGGCAAAAATCACGTGCTCACAATGTGTATATTGTTAAAAAGCGTATAATAAGTCATATAAAATTAAGAACGACGATACGAGCGACTTTTTTGCCCGTTTAAGCACTCCGTATGAAGCTTTTTTTGGAAAAGTTTGACCGAACCTTTGCTTCAAAGGCCTCCTACATATCCTGGGCTGAACAGGAATCAGGTCAATGTAGTTCGGGAAGTTTTGGTAGCTGGGACTACCATGACTGCTGTGATCTTGCTGTTACTGCTATTGCTGCTATTGCCACTGCTTGACTGACCTCCTTATTACATCGTACTAACGAAAAATAAGAAGCTAGACTAAATTACAGTATTGCGAATTCTTATCTATCCTTTCCGCTTGATCTTGTCATGTTTATTGCCATCTTGCGGGCTCTGATGTTTCTTCACATGCTTCTTCTCTTCTGACAATTGTTATCTCGGCCTATCTTGATTGCCGAACTCCGATCCTTGGTCCCTTCTTTGTGATCTTCGAACTATTCTCCCTCGAAGTCTGAACCATCTTTCTGATCCTTGTTGCCTTCCTTTTGATTATGAACTTGGACTCATGCTGGGGATTTCCGTTGCACTCAACCGCTTTACTCAAACAAATTCAAAATAAATCGTCACTCCATTCTTCAGGCGGGCTCCCTGACTTCAACTACAACTTTAAAACTAAATCGCCACTCCATTCTTCAGGCGGGCTCCCTGACTTCAACTACCTTAAAAAATAAATCGCCACTCCATTCTTCAGGCGGGCTCCATGACTTCAATACTAAGTTACAGTATTGTAGATTCTTATCTATCTTTTCAACTTGATCTTGTCGTGTTCCCTGCCATCCTGCTGGCTCTGATGTTTCTTCACATGCTTCTTCTCCTCTGACAATTGTTATTTCGGCCTATCTTGATTGCCGAACTCCGACCATTGGTCCCTTCTTTGTGATCTTCGTACTATTCTACTTCGAAGTCTGAACCCATCTTTCTGGTCCTTGCCGCCTTCCTTTTGATTATGAACTTGGATTCATGCTGGAGATTTCCGTTATACTCTACCGCTTTCCTCAACCAACTTCAAAATAAGTCGCCACTCCATTCTTCAGGCGGGCTCCCCGACTTCAACTACAACTTCAAAATAAATCGCCACTCCATTCTTCAGGCCGCCTTCCTTTTGATTATGAACTTGGATTCATGCTGGAGATTTCCGTTATACTCTACCGCTTTCCTCAACCAACTTCAAAATAAGTCGCCACTCCATTCTTCAAGCGGGCTCCCCGACTTCAACTACAACTTCAAAATAAATCGCCACTACATTCTTCAGGCGGGCTCCCTGACTTCAACTACAACTTCAAAACTAAATCGCCACTCCATTCTTCAGGCGGGCTCCCTGACTTCAACTACGACTCACTAATTTCATCCCATCCTTTATCGCCTTCCTTTGTTTCTTGTACCATTTTCTTCTTCCTGCATCGTCTCTTGGGCCACCCTCTTCTTCTGAATTATCTTGTCTCGGAATTTCTTTCCCACGGGGTCGTGTTACTTTTCCTTCGGCTGCTAGAGACATCTTCGGAACTGTTTACTCACCTGCTGGGGATGATGCTGCTGGGGAAGTATTGCCTCTTTTTCTATTTCTTTCACCCCTCGTTCTCTCTCGGACTTGCCGGGGATTGAAATGTCATTAACTTGAGGATTACCCTGGCGGGTGACCCCTTTTCCTTTTCCTTCTTCCCGGACCTCCTCCGGGACTCACGCTTTTGCTTCCTTGAAGAACTTATGGGATATAATGCTGCTGGGGAATCTCGAAGTCAGTGTTTCATTTTTCCAACAACTGCTGGGGATGATACCAGGCTCAAAGATCACCCCATCGTGTTGTCTGGCCTCTCTCAAAACTATTCTGCTCGGAACTGGTATTTCCCGAAATCTCGTGTTGTTTTCTATCCTTATCCACTGGGTATTTGCTTCCAAGAAAATTTTCGCAATGGGAGAAAATTTTCTGCCCCAGTTTGATGACCTTCTACGTGGCATGCTTTTCCGCCGACGAACCCTCTTTTCCTGCTTTAAATCAAAGAAAAATTGTTAGTTTCAAAACGCAGTGAGTGGTCGTGCCACTCTTGTTGGGGCAATTTTCCTTTTCTCTTTCAGCTGCTTGGCCTCCCTCGAACTTTGGGGGCGACGCTGACATTTGCTGGGGATGGTGCTTTTTCCACAGGTGGTTTCTCATCTCTCCCTTTTATTCCAACCTTTAGTTTGATCCGACCCTTTTTAGCCGGTGATCTGTTGTGAGAAATCATCTTCCGGACGTGCAATATGTGTCCATCGTACTCCGTAATTCCCGTGAACCTTTCAATCAACTTGTCATTCCAACCTTAATATCGCAACGACTTTTGCCTTATTGCCTCGTTCCACGCCTATTCATCTTCATTGTACCGCTTTAGGAGACTTGGTAATAAGCTTTGAAAAGTCAATTTTCGAAAACAAAAGAAAAGAAAAATGATAAATAAAGAATGCTGACCGCAAATGACAAAAAGAAAGGGAAAACTTTTCTGAACTCAAAACTGGGAAAAACTTATCTGAATGTATAACTGATCCAATGGTTATGCTGTGCCTTCGAGATTAATCTACCCAGTCTATTTATGTCCATCACTTTCTAACGGCTGCGTTTTGCTAGAAGCAAACGAATGTCCCAACCTTGTCTCATGCGGACACCTTGTAACCATCTCGCCTTGTCACCTCATAGTGCCCTTCAAAGGGTTTTCACTAATGAGATTCTCTCATTTCTCTCGACCTCCCGTCGCCTTAGGGTGCCTGTAAAGGTTTTCACCGTAAGACTCTCTCATTTTATTTCTCTTAGCTTTCTTCGCCTCAAGGTGCCCGCGAGGGTTTTCACCGTTAAGGCTCTCTCATTTTGCTTTCTTTCCAGGCTGGGGTATTGCCCACGAGATTCCCTCTAAAGCATTATCCCTTTTCGGCTTGTGCATCCTGGATTCAATCGAGGATCGGAGTGTCACTCTTGGCTTTCATTCGCATGACTTGGCATTTCTCAAATACTGATCGAGAGGTCTTTTTCGGTCATTAATGTGGTTTTTGTGCGTGAGGCTAAAGAAAAGGGGTTTAACCTCAACGGTTAGCTCATTACAACTTTTGGAATCCATACTATCTTTCAAACGAAACAATGACTTCTGCCCCAGTTTTGTTGCTTGGGGAATCTTTGATTTTTATGTTACTATGACCGAGCCGTGTGGCGCCTATGTATCCTTCTTGAGGAATCAGGTCGAACGTAGTTCACTTTTTCTTGTGTCTTTTCTTTGTTTCTTTTCCTATTTTGTTATACATCTTCCTTGAGGATTCCAAAAGAGGGTATATGAAAGAATAATTAAGGCTCGAAGGGGAAAACAAAGGTGAAAGTGTTTGGGTAGTAGAAAAATTGCCTCTGTCATTTCATTCTCCAAAAAATGCCAAATACAAACAAATGAAACCAAACGTTGACAAATACATTAAAGAATTACACATAATATCTCTTGACTGCGTCGGAATTGATAGCCATATCGGTGCACCTTCCTTCAATATCAGTTAGACATAGAGCGCCGTTGGATAATACTCTAGTCACCACAAATGGTCCCTGCCAATTTGGAGCGAACTTGCCTTTCGCTTCGGCCTGATGTGGTAGAACTCTCTTCAGCACATGCTGTCCCACTTCAAATTTCCTGGGACGTACCTTCTTGTTATATGCTCTTGCCATTCTCTTTTGATACAATTGGCCATGACATACTGCTGTCAATCTCTTTTCATCGATCAAGCTCAATTGCTCCAATCGGGTTTTGACCCACTCATCATCGTCAATCTCGGCTTCAGCGACAATTCGGAGGGATGGAATTTCAACTTCTGCGGTATTACTGCTTCAGTCCCGTACACCAACAAGTAAGGAGTTGCACCTACCGAAGTCCGGATGGTAGTGCGATAACCCAACAGTGCAAATGGTAACTTTTCATGCCATTGCCTAGACCCTTCTACCATCTTCCTCAATATCTTCTTTATATTTTTGTTTGTTGCTTCAACCGCACCATTTGCTTTGGGACGATATGGTGTGGAATTTCGGTGTGTAATCTTGAACTGTTGACATACCTCTTTCATCAATCCGCTGTTAAGATTTGCACTGTTATCTGTGATGATTATCTTTGGAATTCCAAACCTGCAGGATGATGTGGGAATGTACGAAATCCACCACCGCCTTCTTGGTCACCGATTTGAAGGTTTTGGCCTCCACCCACTTGGTAAAATAATCAATCATTACCAGAATGAACCTATGACCATTGGAAGCCGCGGGTTCTATAGGTCCAATAACATCCATCCCCCATGCAACAAACGGCCATGGTGCCGACATTGTATGCAATTCGGTCGGCGGAGAATGAATCAAATCTCCGTGTATCCGACACCGATGGCATCTTCGCACGAAACTTATACAATCACGCTCTATAGTGAGCCGATAATATCCTGCTCGAAGAATCTTCTTTGCCATCACTGTTGTCGCTTGACTCGCATCTATACATCTCAACAATCCCAAATCCGGGGTTCTTTTGTACAACACCCCTCCACTGAGGAAAAATCCGTTCGCCAATCGCCGAATAGCTCTCTTTTGATCTCCGGTTGCCTGCTTGCTCTGGGTATATTCCTAACCCGAGGTATTCTTTGACGTCGTGAAACCATGGCTCGCCATCCATCTCTTCCTCTATCATATTGCAATAAGCATGTTGATTCCGGATCCGAATATGTAATGGATCAACACGAACCTTGTCCGGGTGATGTAGCATTGACGCCAAAGTAGCCGAGCATCGGCAACCTCATTATGCATCCTTGGGATATGCCTGAATTCTACCGATCGGAAACGCTTGGTCGGATCATGCAAACATTGACGATACGGGATAAGCTTCAAATCTCCGGTTTCCCATTCTCCCTGAATCCTGATGTACTAGAAGGTCCGAGTCTCCCAAGACCAAGACGTCCCGTACATCCATGTCTACCGCTAATCGTAACCCTAAGATGCATGCCTCGTACTCGGCCATATTGTTGGTACAATGAAAACGCAGTTGAGCAGTAACGGGATAATGATGTCCCGTTTCAGAGATAAGCACAACCCCTATTCCGACTCCTTTTGCGTTCGCCGCTCCGTCGAAGAAAAGCTTCCACTCTGGATCCTCGGTTAACTCCAACCCATCAATTTGCAGTACTTCTTCGTCTGGAAAATACGTCCTCAAAGGTTCGTATCCGTCATCGACAAGATTCTCAGCTAAGTGATCGGCTAGGGCTTGAGCTTTCATAGCCGTCCTTATCACATATATGATGTCGAACTCTGTAAGTAATATTTGCCATTTTGCTAACCTCCCTCTGTAGGCATAGGTTTCTGGAAAATATACTTCGATGGATCCAAACGCGAAATGAGGTAAGTGGTGTAAGAAGACAAATAATGTTTCAGCTTTTGGGCTACCCAAGTCAAGGCGTAACATGTCTTTTCCAAATGAGTGTACTTAACCTCGTGGATCGTGAATTTCTTACTGTGGTAGTAAATGGCCCGTTCCTTTCGGCCAGTAAGATCGTGCTGCCCCAGTACGCAGCCGAACGAATTCTCCAAAACCGTTAGATAAAGAATCAGGGGTCTACCCGGTTCAGGCGGAACTAGTACGGGTGGGTTTGACGGATACCCTTTGATTTGGTCAAACGCTTCCTGACATTCTGTCGTCCATTCTATCGTAGCGTCTTTCTTCAACAGACGGAATATGGGTTCACAGGTTACTGTAAGCTGAGCAATAAACCTACTGATGTAATTTAACCTTCCCAATAAGCTCATTACCTCTGTTTTATTCTTTGGCGGGGGTAACTCCCGGATGGACTTGATTTTGGATGGGTCCAACTCAATGCCCCGTCGGCTGACGATGAATCCTAGCAAATTTCCTGACGGAACTCCAAATGTACATTTGGCCGGATTAAGCTTGATATCATATCTTCGCAGTCTTTGGAAAAACTTCATGAGATCGGCAATGTGGTCTTCTTGACATCTAGATTTTATGATCACATCATCCACGTACACTTCAATTTCTTTGTGTATCATGTCATGGAATACCGTAGTCATCGCCCTCATGTATGTTGCCCCTGCGTTCTTCAAACCGAACGGCATCACCCGGTAACAATAAGTCCCCCATGGTGTGATGAAAGCCGTCTTTTCTGCGTCCTCTTCATCCATCAAGATCTGATGATATCCCGCGTAGCAGTCCACAAAGGACCCGATTTCACGTCCGGCGCAATTATCAATCGGGATATGGATATTGGGAAGTGGGAAATTATCCTTAGGACTCGCCTTGTTGAGATTGCGGTAGTCCACGCATACTCTGATCTTTCCGTCTTTCTTTGGCATCGGTACTACGTTAGCCAACCATTCAGGGTATCGAGTGACACGAATGACTTTCGCCTGCAACTGCTTGGTTACTTCCTCCTTGATCTTTACACTCATCTCCGTCTTGAATTTCCGCAGTTTTTGCTTGATGGGAGGACATGCCGGGTCAGTGGGTAATTTGTGAACCACTAGATCAGTGCTGAGTCCTGGCATGTCGTCGTACGACCATGCGAAAATGTCTTTAAACTCCATGAGTGTTTTGATCAACTCTTCTCTCAGGTTGGGTTCAATATGGACACTTATTCTGGTTTCTTTGACGTCATCTGTGTCCCCCAGATTAACAGCCTCAGTATCATTTAAATTTGGTTTGGGTTTTTCCTCGAAGTGACTTAATTCTTCACCGATTTCTTCTACGGCTTCATCATCGTCGTATTCCGATTCACTCTCGTCACTTCTTATTTCATGCGTTATTATTTCCAAACCCGATTGACTTTCTAGACTGGGTTGATTAATCTTTAAGCACGCCATATCATTAAGATCAGTTGCAAGAAGGCTGTTCAGAAAAGTAAAAAGAAGGAAAAAGATAAACAAAATTAGAAATGAAAGGAACAAAATTTCATTAATGGGAACAGTACAAGGAAAAACAAACTTGCGAACTCAAATCGAAATGAACTGAAACAAACGGATTTTACTTCGGGGACAATCCCAACACAAAATTTCGAAAGAAAACAATCCAAAACAAACTACCAAGACTCCTTCCGGACAGGGAGAGGAGTAGCCTTCCAATTATTCAACTTTGCTTTCGATCCCACAAACTGTATCTCGGCATGGCTGGATCCTTCGCTATCCTCTAGCATGCATACATCTGCGAATAGGTCCTCGAATTTTCTTAAGAACTCTTCGTCTGGCCTAACCATAGGACTGAGAATCTTTGTCGTCGGATGTCCTCTTACTCCAGACCTGACAAAAGATCGGGAAAGGCGTGGGACAGGCTTCGGGAGCACCCATGTCTTCTGCTTATTCCTCTTGGCTCGCTGGATGTCCTCTGATGTTGGCTTGAATCCCAAGCCGAAGGTTCCCACATTTTCGACCACAGATACCGGTTGTATGATTCCTTGCAGAGATGCACCTAAACCTTTGCCGGGTATGAAACCGTTTCTCAACATTTCATGAGCCACCATGACATCTGCAGTAATTATTCTGTCATTGGGAATGCATTCCCCTTCTGGAACTCGGTTGGCGGATACCATATCGCAGATCTGGTATACCCGTGGCCCAACATCCTCTTCTATCTCAACAAAGGGGACGATGGTGCCGGTTGTAGATCATTCTCTCCATGGACTACGATCTCCTGTTGGTCCCACTCAAACTTGACTAGTTGGTGCAAGCTGGATGGAACTGCTTTTGCGGCATGGATCCATGGTCGCCCTATCAGAAGGTTATATGAAACTACCATGTCCAGCACCTGGAATTCCATGGTGAACTCCACCGGTCCGATTGTCAAGATTAACATTATGTCCCCGACCGACGCCTTGCCTCCTCCATCAAACCCTCGGACACATATGTTGTTCTTGCGTATCCTGCCGATGTCCACTTTCAACTTGTTCAGCGTAGAGAGAGGACAAATATTCGCACTGAACCCATTGTCGACTAGGACTTTAGTAACCACCGACTCCTCACATTTTACCGTAAGATATAAAGCCTTGTTGTGCTCGGTGCCTTCCTCGGGCAACTCATCATCGGTGAAGGTGATCCGGTTCGCTTCGAAGATCCTATTGGTGATCTTTTCCAAATGACACACAGAGATTTTATCAGGTACATGGACCTCATTTAAAACTTTCATCAAAGCTTGCCGATGTTCTTCAGAATGTATCAGCAAGGACAGCAATGAGATTTGCGCAGGGGTTTTCTTCAGCTGTTCTAAAATAGAATAATCATGCAGCTTCATCTTTTTCAGGAATTCTTCTGCCTCTTCGTCAGTTACCGGCTTTTTCAGTGTTGCCGGAGTAGTCTTCCTCAATTCCGCAGGGGCAAAACATCTCCCTGAGCGGGTCAAACCTTGCGCTTCGCAGACTTCCTCTTTAACTTCTTTTCCTTTGTAGGTTGTCGTGATCCGATCATAATTCCATGGAATAGCTTTGCTATCAGCTATTGGCAACTGTATTGCTGGCTTGATGATGAAAGGATCCACTCGAACACCTGCTACCGTCAAGACGAGTTTGGTTGCTACCCCTGGTACAATTATTCTTGCTCCCCCCGGCCTCACCGGTACTTCGCTTGCATTTCCCCTTTCTGCTTCCAACCCCTCTTGTATGTCCTTCTTGCAAATGAGTGACCCATCAAGGTTTGGCCCCCTTTTCATTCCTACCCCACTAGACTTGATTATCATTACAGTCTGAGAGGCTTTCTCCTTTCCCTCTTCTACTCGTACCAGCTCGATCATGTTGGCCTCATGATGAGTTGGAAGTGGATTTCGGTTGATGTCGGGTTCCGCTGGAGTCTGGACCTCAATCCTGCGAGTGTCGATGAGTTCTTGGATAGCTGTTTTCAACCTCCAACACTTTTCTGTGTCGTGCCCCGGACATCCTGAACAATATGCACAATTTATTGAATGATCCAAATTCTTTGGGAGAGGGTTTGGCAGCTTAGCCTCGACCGGATTTAGCAACCCAACTTGCTTCAATCGGTGGAACAGACTGGTGTAAGACTCTCCCAAGGGAGTGAAAGTCTTTGGCCTTGGCGCCCTGTCGCTCTTGAATGCTTGGTTCGGATGAAAACTCGCGCCCGTGGGGTTTTTGTAGGCTCTTGGGGTGGATAACTATTTTGAGACCTGTGCAACCTAGTGCTCTGATACCAACTTGTCACGACCCGGATTTCCCACCATCGGGGTCATGATGGCGCCTACAAAATGGAAGCTAGGCAAGCCAAATATTAATTACATCTCCATTAATTACCAATTTCTTATTATGACTTATTATTAAAAACATATAACTTACAGCGGAATAATCAAAATTAGCGGAAGACTTAGTCAAATATGATAAAGAAAACCCAAACATGATACACTACCCAAGACTGGGTGTCACAATACTCACGAACTTCTAAGAATAATACACACAATTGTCTGAAAGAAACATAAGTTTTTTATCTTGAATACATGAGATAACAAAATGAATACATAGATAGAAGAGACAACGGGTCCTGCGGACGCCTGCAAGGCTACCTCGTAGTCTCAGTAGTCGGAATATCCACAATCGTGCTACTGATGTTGCTGCTGTCCGTAACCTGTATTTGCGCAAAAAGAGCGCAGAGTGTAGTATCAGCATAATCGACCCCATGTGCTTGGTAAGTGCCTGGCCTATCCCAGCGAACTAGTGACAAGGCTAAGGCCAGTCACCCACCTAAACCTGTACAGTTGCAATATAGATATATATATACAATACATTTATAAGGAAATACTCTGCTCTGAAATAACAGTCAATAACTCACGATATCCAGAATAATCTAATCAACAGAATAAATCTTACTTTCATGTCTCAATTCCTCTCTCATTTCATGTCTCATGGTAGGCGTACCACCCGCTCCCAACTATCACAGTAATTATATCTTGTGGTAGGCGTACCACCCGCTCCCAAATATCATAGTAATTATATCTTGTGGTAGGCGTACCACCCGCTCCCAAATATATCAATAGTTATATCTTGTGGTAGGCGTACCACCCGCTCCCAAATATATCAATAGTTATATCTTGTGGTAGGCGTACCACCCGCTCCCAAATATATCAATAGTTATATCTTGTGGTAGGCGTACCACCCGCTCCCAAATATATCAATAGTTATATCTTGTGGTAGGCGTACCACCCGCTCCCAAATATATCAATAGGCTACCGGCAACTATGGCCAATGCCAAGATTTAAGTCACTTTGTGGTCGGCGTGCCACACGATCCCAATTCAATAATATATAAGTGGTCGGCGCGCCACACAATCCCAATTCATAAATATATAAGTGGTCGGCGCGCCACACGATCCCAATTCATAAATATATATATTACCGGCATTTAGCCAATAATCTCTATATCAACAATATTTATAATTACCGGTTTTAAACCAATAATTGATAATAATTTCAATAATTTATCTTCATTACCGGCATAACACCAATAACTCTTAATCAACAATTTATTCATAACCGAATTCCTATTCCTACAAACTAGGATAGAACAAACACTTACCTCGAAAGTTTACGAATGATTCAATCCGTAGCAATGCCTTTTCCTTTCGAATTTGACTCCAATCCAATCGTATCTATACACAATTGATTTAATATCATCAATACTACTCAACAAACTAATTCTTAAGACCAATTACAACTTTTACAACATTCTGCCCGAAATAGTGAATTTCAACCCCAGGCCCACATGGTCGGAACTCGGGGTTCGGACCAAAATCCGGTTACCCATCCCCCCACGAGTTCATGTATATGATTTGTTTCAAAATCGGACCTCAATTCGAGGTCCAATTTCCCAATTTATGAAAAACCCTATATTATAACAAAAACAAGAAATTCTACCATGAAAACCTTTGATTTCTATTGAAAAACATGTTTAATGATGTTAGGAATTGAAAGAATTAAGTAAAAAGTGACTTACAATTATTTTGATGAAGAAGGAATCCGTGAAGAATCGCAAATGGGTATTTTTGTTTTGTAAAAAGTGAAGAAATGAACTGAAAATCGTGTTTTACAGGTCTCTGTGTTCGCATTTGCGAACATGGGTTCGCAATTGCGAACCCCGACCAATTTCCGGAGTTTGAAAAATAAGCTAAGGCTGGGAAGTTCGCATTTGCGAACTTTTGTTCGCATTTGCGAAGCCAAGGCAAATCTGGGGGCTTCGCATTTGCGAACATATGTTCGCATTTGCGAACAAGGCTGGGCTGAGGGACCTTCGCATTTGCGAAGAATGCTTCGCATTTGCGAAGCAAGCCTTTTCATTGGAGGCCTCGCAATTGTGAGGTTTGGTTCGCATTTGCGAACCCAAATGGTCCTGGGCACCTTCGCATTTGCGACCAAGGGTTCGCATTTGCGAACCCTGCCTTGACCTGCCACCTTCGCAATTGCGAGAAATACTTCGCAATTGCGAAGACAACAGCTGGGTGAAAAACCAGCAGTGCAAAAACTCAGAATTTCATCCAACGGCCTATCAAAAGCCCACCGGGCTCCAAACCAAATATGCACACTAACTCAAAAACATCATACGAACTTGATCGCGCGATCAAATTGCTAAAATAACATCAAAACCAATGGATTGAGCCTTAAAACTCAAGAATTCTTTCAATTTTCATAATTTCCAAACTTTCCAATTTAAGGCCGAAATGCGTCAAATGACGTCCGTTTTCAACCAAACTTTACAGGAAGCGCTTAACCAATATATATGACCTGTACCGGGCGTCGGAACCAAAATACGAGCCCGATACCAGTACCTTTTAATCAAAATTCAGTTTTATTTTCCTTAAACATTTTCAGAAAACAATTTAACAGAAAAATTCTTTTACCGGGGTTCTAGACCTCGGATTTCAATTCCGGGCATATGCCCAAGTTCCATATTTTTCTACGGATTTTCCGAGACAGTCAAATCACGGATCCGGGTCCGTTTACCAAAAATGTTGACCAAAGTCAACCATATCAATATTAATATCAAAATTCTTCAACTTTTTCACATATTTCACATATTTCAACATAAATATTTTCCAGCTTTGTGCCCGGACTGTGCACGCAAATCGAGGAAACTATAAATGAGGTTTTCAAGACCTCAAAAGCTCGGAATGATTAATAAAACAAGTGATGACCCTTTGGGTCGTCACAATCTCCACCTCTAAAACAACCGTTCGTCCTCAAACGGACAAAAGAAAGAAGTACCTGAGTCAGGAAACAAATGTGGGTAGCGGCTCCGCATATCAGACTCGGACTCCCGGGTCGACGCCTCAGGAGGTTGACCTCTCCACTAAACATGCACAGAAGGATAACTCTTCGACCTCAACTGTCGAACCTCCGGGTCTAGAATGGCCACCGGCTCCTCCTCGTAAGATAGATCATTGTCCAATTGGACAATGCCGAAGTCTAACACATGTGTGGGATCGCCGTGGTATCTCCGAAGCATAGATACATGAAAAAATGGATGCACGGCTGATAAGCTAGGCGGCAAAGCTAATCTGTAAGCCACCCCTCCCACTCTGTCTAGAATCTCAAATGGACCAATATACCTAGGGCCGAGCTTGCCCTTCTTCCCGAACCTCATCACACCCTTCATAGGCGACACTCGGAGCAATACTCGTTCGCCAACCATGAAATCTACATCTCGAACCTTACGATCCGCATAAGTCTTCTCCCTGGACTGAGCTGAACGCAATCTCTCCTGAATAGTCTTGACCTTATCCAAGGCCTCCTAAACTAAGTCCGTACCTAACAACCGAGCCTCTCCCGGTTCAAACCATCCAACTGGTGATCGACATCGCCTACCATACAACGCCTCATACGGAGCCATCCGGATGCTAGATTGGTAACTGTTATTGTAGGCGAACTCTGCTAATGGCAGAAACTGGTCCCACGAGCCTCCGAAATCAATAAAACAGGCTCGAAGCATGTCCTCTAGAATCTGAATAGTCCTCTCGGACTGGCCATCCGTCTGAGGATGAAATGCTGTACTCAACTGAACCTGGGTGCCTAACTCCTGCTGGACCGCTCTCCAGAACCGCGAGGTAAACTGCGTACCCCGATCAGAGATAATAGATACTGGCACTCCATGGAGACGAACAATCTCTCTAATGTACACCTCCGCTAACCTCTCCGACGAGTAGGAGACAGATACTGGAATAAAGTGTGCTGACTTGGTCAGCCTATCAACAATGACCCAAATAGCATCAAATTTCCTCCGAGTCAAAGGAAGTCCAGTAACGAAATCCATAGTGATCCGCTCCCATTTCCACTCGGGAATTTCAATCCTCCGGAATACACCACCAGGTCTCTGGTGCTCATATTTCACCTGCTGATAATTTAGACACCGAGCGACATACGCAACGATATCTTTCTTCATTCTGCGCCACCAATAGTGCTGCCGTAAGTCCCGGTACATCTTCGCGGCGCCCGGGTGAATAGAATACCGCGAACTGTGGGCCTCCGCTAAGATTAACTCTCGAATCCCTTCGACATTGGGCACACAAACTCGACCCCGCAATTTCAATACCCCATCATCATCTAGATTTACCTGTATGGCACCTCCCCGCTGTACTGTATCTCTCAACTCACGCAAATGAGGATCATCAAATTGCCTCTCACGGATACGCTCTAATAAAGAAGAACGAGCGACCGTGCAGGCTAACACCCTGCTAGGCTCAGAAATGTCTAATCTCACGAACCGGTTAGCTAAGGCCCGGACATCTATAGCTAATGGTCTCTGACTGACCGGAATATATGCAAGACTACCCATGCTGGTAGACTTTCTACTCAATGCATCGGCCACCACATTGGCCTTACCTGGGTGATATAAAATAGTAACACCATAGTCTTTTAGCAACTCTAGCCACCTTCTCTGCCTCATATTCAACTCTTTCTGCTTAAACAAATACCGAAGACTCTTATGATCGGTGTATACTTCACATGCTACACCATACAAATAATGCCTCCAGATCTTCAATGCGTGAATAATCGCCGCCAATTCTAGATCATGCACTGGATAGTTCTTCTCATGAATCTTCAACCGCCTCGAAGCATAGGCAATAACCTTGCCATCCTGCATTAACACTGCACCAAGCCCAATACGGGAAGCATCACAATAAACAATATAAGGTCCCGTACCTGTGGGTAAAACCAATACCGGTGTTGTGGTCAAGGTTGTCTTGAGCTTTTGAAAGCTCGCCTCACATTCATCGGACCATTCAAATTGAACACCCTTCCGGGTCAATCTGGTCAGTGGGGTTGCAATAGACGAAAATCCTTCTACGAATCGGCGATAATAGCCCGCTAACCCCAAGAAACTCCGAATATCCGTGGCTGATGTCGGTCTAGGCCAGCTCTTGACTGCCTCAATTTTCTTCGGATCAACCTGAATACCTGCTGCCGTCACAATATGACCCAGGAATGCAACTGAACTTAGCCAAAATTCACACTTTGAAAATTTTGCATATAGCTGGCTATCTCTCAGAGTCTGTAAGGCCACTCTGAGATGTTGCGCATGCTCCTCCTGACCGCGGGAATATATTAATATGTCATCAATGAAGACTATTACAAACAAGTCTAAATAAGGCCGGAACACCCGATTCATTAATTCCATAAAAGTCGCTGGAGCATTTGTCAACCCAAAAGACATGACCAGAAATTCATAATGTCCATACCGAGTGCGGAACGCTGTCTTAGGGACATCGGATGCCCTAATCTTCAGCTGATGATAGCCAGATCTCAAATCTATCTTTGAAAATACCTTGGCACCCTGAAGCCGGTCAAATAAATCATCAATTCGCGGAAGTGGATATTTATTTTTGATAGTCACCTTGTTTAACTGTCGATAGTCAATGCACATTCTCATCGAACCATCTTTCTTCTTTACAAATAATACAGGTGCACCCCACGGCGAAACACTGGGTCTAATGAAACCCTTTTCAAGTAAATCCTGCAACTGTTCCTTCAATTCTTTTAATTCCGGCGGAGCCATACGGTATGGGGGAATGGAAATGGGCTGAGTGCCCGGAGCCAAATCAATGCAAAAATCAATGTCCCTATCGGGCGGCATACCTGGCAAGTCTGAAGGAAATACTTCAGGAAATTCGCGAACCACAGGCACAGAGTCAATAGAAGGAACCTCAGCACTAGAATCACGGACATAGGCCAAATAAGCCAAGCATCCCTTTCCAACCATACGCCGAGCTTTAACATAAGAAATAACATTACGGCTAGTATGACCTGAAATTCCTTTCCACTCTATACGAGGCGAATTCGGCAGAGCTAAAGTCACAATCTTGGCATGGCAATCTAAAATAGCATGATACGGAGATAGCCAGTCCATGCCTAGTATAATATCGAAGTCCACCATATTTAGGAGTAATAAATCAGCACGGGTCTCGAGACCCTCAATTACTATAATACATGACCGATGAACTCGATCAACCACAATAGAGTCGCCTACCGGTGTAGACACATGAACAGGAACACTCAATGGATCACTGGGCTGAATCAAGTATGGTGCAAAATAGGAAGACACATACGAATATGTAGATCCAGGGACAAATAATGCTGATGCCTTTCTATCACAAACCAAAATAATACCTGTAATGACGGCATCAGAAGACTCAGCCTCTGGTCTGGCGGGAAGTGCATAACATCGGGGCTGTGCCCCACCACCCTGAGCAGTATCTCTAGGACGATTAGCTGCTGGCTGGTCTCTACCTCTATCGGTCTGAGCTCCACCTCTATGACCTCGACCTCCACCTCTATAATGTCTACCCCCGCCTCTGGCTGGCTGGGCAGGCTGAGGGTCAGCTGGGGCCTGAATCATGGGATGAGAACCCTGCTGCTGAGATCTGTCAGAAGCTCGAGGGCAATACTTTGCAATGTGCCTAAGATCACCGCACGTAAAACAAGCCCTCGGCCGCTGAAAATAGCGAAGTGGTGGTGCACTGATAGGCTGCTGATCAGAGTAACGTGGCTGAGAATTACGATCACCTGAAGCATCATGAGAAACCTGAAGAGCTGACTGATAAGG
Source organism: Nicotiana noctiflora (assembly GCA_032618575.1). Classification (NCBI taxonomy): domain Eukaryota; kingdom Viridiplantae; phylum Streptophyta; class Magnoliopsida; order Solanales; family Solanaceae; genus Nicotiana; species Nicotiana noctiflora. Next base: position 101,118 of record JASVEL010006821.1, on the reverse strand, counting down.
CCTAGGAGGATGGCCTCTATCATAAAAATCTCTATCACCAGACGAGGTACCACTGAATCTACCCGAATTACGAGATCTCTTATCCGATCCATGTCTCGCTCCCTGTGACAGAGCCATCTCGATCCGGCGGGCCGCATTAGCCGCCTCCTGAAAAGTGATTTCGGTTCCTGCCCCCATAGCCATCTGTAGCCGAATTGGCCGATTTAAGCCATCAATAAACCTCCTCACTCTCTCCCGATCTCGTGGGAAGTATGATAATAGCATGGCGAGCCAGGTCCATGAACCTAGTCTCGCACTGTGTGACGTACATAGAACCCCGACGAAGACGCTCAAATTGTCCGCGCATAACCTCCCGCCGAGTTGCCGGAAGGAACTTCTCCAAGAATACTCCGCGAATTGCTCCCAAGTCACAGATGACGATCCCGCCGGCCCGGATAGACAATAATCTCTCCACCAAGTCTTGGCGGAACCGTATAACCGAAAAGTAGCAAAATCCACACCATTAGTCTCCACAATACCCATAGTACGGAGGACTTCGTGGCAGCTGTATAGGAAATCCTGTGGATCCTCTGAAGGAGTGCCACTGAACGTGGTAGTGAACAGCTTGGTAAACCTGTCCAATCTCCACAACGCATCAGCAGACATGGCTGCACCATCATTAGACGGAAGTCGCAATAATAGGCCGAGCTGCCTCAACTGGCTGAATCACAGGAACTTGAGTCTGGGGAATCACCGGCTCCGGAGTGCGCGTAGCAGGAGTCTGATTACCTCCTCCAGCCTGAGAAGTGGCTGGTGCTACCGGTAATAAACCTTGCTCTGGTGATATGATCCATAAAACCTGCTATCCGGACCAAAGCATCCTGAAGATCCGGTGAAAATAAAGTTCCTCCTGGGACCTGAGCTGGGCCTACTGGAGCTGCTGGGGCTGGAACTTCCTCCTCGATATGAACCCGAGGTTCTGCCACTCGTGTTGCTGCTCGGGGCTGAGCTCTGCCCCTACCTTGTCCTCTAGGACGACCTCGACCTCGGCCTCTACCCCTAGCAGGAGCCGCCGCTGCTGGGACCTCGGGCTGCTGGTCAGTAGATGAGGATGCACGTGTCCTTACCATCTGCGGAAGAACAGAGTAGAAGTTCAATTAACATTTAAAAGATCAAGTCGCACGACTGGAAAGAACAAAGGGAATATTTTCCTAACTTCGTAGCCTCTGGAGGATAAATACAGACGTCTCCGTACCGATCCTTCAGACTCTACTAAGGTTGTTCGTGAGTTGTGAGACCTGTGCAACCTAATGCTTTGATACCAACTTGTCACGACCCGGATTTCCCACCATCGGGGTCATGATGGCGCCTACTAAATGGAAGTTAGGCAAGCCAAGTATTAATTACATCTCCATTAATTACCAATTTCTTATTATGACTTATTATTAAAAACATATAACTTACAGCGGAATATTCAAAATTAGCGGAAGACTTAGTCAAATATGATAAAGAAAACCCAAATATGATACACTACCCAAGACTGGTGTCACAATACTCACGAACTTCTAAGAATAATACACATAATTGTCCGAAAGAAAATACAAGCCTGTTTATCTCGATTACATGAGATAACGAATGAAAAGCATAGATAGAAGAGACAACGAGTCCTGCGGACGCCCGCAAGGCTACCTCGTAGTCTCGTAGTCGAAAAATCCACAAGTCGCTACCGCCGCCGCCGCTGTCCGTAACCTCGTATCTCGCTCAAAAAGAGCGAGTGTAGTATCAGCACAACCGACCCCATGTGCCGGTAAGTGCCTGGCCTATCCCAGCGAACTAGTGACAAGGCTAAGGCCGGTCACCCACCTAAACCTGTACAGTTGCAATATAGATATATATATACAATACATTTATAAGGAAATACTCTGCTCTGAAATAACAATCAATAACTCACGATATCCAGAATAATCTAATCAACAGAATAAATCTTACTTTCATGTCTCAATTCCTCTCTCATTTCATGTCTCGTGGTAGGTGTACCACCCGCTCCCAACTATCACAGTAATTATATCTTGTGGTAGGCGTACCACCCGCTCCCAACTATCATAGTAATTATATCTCGTGGTAGGCGTACCACCCGCTCCCAAATATATCAATAGTTATATCTTGTGGTAGGCGTACCACCCGCTCCCAAATATATCAATAGTTATATCTTGTGGTAGGCGTACCACCCGCTCCCAAATATATCAATAGTTATATCTTGTGGTAGGCGTACCACCCGCTCCCAAATATATCAATAGGCTACCGGCAACTATGGCCAATGCCAAGATTTAAGTCACTTTGTGGTCGGCGTACCACACGATCCCAATTCAATAATATATCAATAGGCTACCGGCAACTATGGCCAATGCCAAGATTTTTAAGTCACTTTGTGGTCGGCGTACCACACGATCCCAATTCATAAAAATATATATATTACCGGCATTTAGCCAATAATCTCTATATCAACAATATTTATAATTACCGATTTTAAACCAATAATTGATAATAATTTCAATAATTTATCTTCATTACCGGCATAACACCAATAACTCTTAATCAACAATTTATTCATAACCGAATTCCTATTCCTACAAACTAGGATAGAACAAACACTTACCTCGAAAGTTTACGAATGATTCAATCCGTAGCAATGCCTTTTCCTTTCGAATTTGACTCCAATCCAATCGTATCTATACACAATTGATTTAATATCATCAATACTACTCAACAAACTAATTCCTAAGACCAATTACAACTTTTACAACATTCTCCCCGGAATAGTGAATTTCGACCCCGGGCCCACATGGTCAGAACTCGGGGTTCGGACCAAAATCCGGTTACCCATCCCCCCACGAGTTCATGTATATGATTTGTTTCAAAATCGGACCTCAATTCGAGGTCCAATTTCCCAATTTATGAAAAACCCTATATTATAACAAAAACAAGAAATTCTACCATGAAAACCTTTGATTTCTATTGAAAAACATGTTTAATGATGTTAGGAATTGAAAGAATTAAGTAAAAAGTGACTTACAATTGTTTTGATGAAGAAGGAATCCGTGAAGAATCGCAAACGGGTGTTTTTGTTTTGTAAAAAGTGAAGAAATGAACTGAAAATCGTGTTTTACAGGTCTCTGTGTTCGCATTTGCGAACACGGGTTCGCAATTGCGAACCCCGACCAATTTCTGGAGTTTGAAAAATAAGCTAAGGCTGGGAAGTTCGCATTTGCGAACTTTTGTTCGCATTTGCTAAGCCAAGGCAAATCTGGGATCTTCGCAATTGCGAACATATGTTCGCAATTGCGAACTAGGCTGCTTCCAGGGACCTTCGCATTTGCGAAGAATGCTTCGCATTTGCGAAGCAAGCCTTTTCACTGGAGGCCTCGCAATTGCGAGGTTTGGTTCGCATTTGCGAACCCAACTGGTCCTGGGCACCTTCGCATTTGCGACCAAGGGTTCGCATTTGCGAACCCTGCCTTGACCCGCCACCTTCGCAATTGCGAGAAATACTTCGCAATTGCGAAGACAACAGCTGGGTGAAAAACCAGCAGTGCAAAAACTCAGAATTTCATCCAACGGCCTATCAAATCTTTACCCGAGCTCCCCGGCTCCAAACCAAATATGCACACTAACTCAAAAACATCATACGAACTTGCTCGCGCGATCAAATCGCTAAAATAACATCAAAACCAATGGATTGAGCCTTAAAACTCAAGAATTCTTTCAATTTTCATAATTTCCAAACTTTCCAATTTAAGGCCGAAATGCGTCAAACGACGTCCGTTTTCAACCAAACTTTACAGGAAGCGCTTAACCAATATATATGACCTGTACCGGGCGTCGGAACCAAAATACGAGCCCGATACCAGTACCTTTTAATCAAAATTCAGTTTCATTTTCCTTAAACATTTTCGGAAAACAATTTAACAGAAAAATTCTTTTACCGGGGTTCTAGACCTCGGATTTCAATTCCGGCATATGCCCAAGTTCCATATTTTTCTACGGATTTTCTGAGATCGTCAAATCACGGATTCGGGTCCGTTTACCAAAAATGTTGACCAAAGTCAACCATATCAATATTAATATCAAAATTCTTCAACGTTTTCACATATTTCACATATTTCAACATAAAAATTTTCCAGCTTTGTGCCCGGACTGTGCACGCAAATCGAGGCAACTATAAATGAGGTTTTCAAGACCTCAAAAGCTCGGAATGATTAATAAAGGATTTGGTGCACGCCATGGTGCCTGGACAGGAGGTGCGGAATATGACTGAGCGTGATGGACAGTAAAATGGGGATCATGTGCTGGATAGTAATGTTGCGGGTGGTTATATGGATTGTGGAAGTAATTTTGGTGGTGAGGCTGTGGCGGGTTATACTGGGGTGCGGGGCCTCTGTTTCTGAACCATGTTCCGGACTCGACTGCCGTGACTTCTTCCTTCCTCTTTTTCCCAAGCACTCCTCCGGTACCACTTTGAATAGCTTGGGCGGTGGCTTTCAACGCTGAATAGCTCATAATCTTGTTGGCTTTCAAGCCTTCCTCGATCATAGCCCCCATCTTTATCACCTCGGTGAATGACTTACCCACGGACGTCACCAGATGTCCGAAATAGGTTGGCTCTAGTGTCTGCAGGAAGTAATCCACCATCTTGTTCTCTCTCATGGGCGGATCTACCCTTGCTGCCTGTTCCCTCCAGCGGAAGCCAAATTCTCTGAAACTTTCGGCGGGTTTCTTCTCTAATTTTAGCAATGATAAGCGGTCGGGGACTATTTCAAGATTGTACTGGAACCGGCCAATGAATGCTTGAGCCAAATCGTCCCATGTAAACCATCTGCTGGGATCCTGCCTAGTGTACCACTCTAGTGCGGATCCCCCCAAACTCTGACCGAAGTAAGCTATCAGAATCTCGTCTCGTCCTCCGGCTCCTTGCATTTTACTACAAAACCCTCGAAGATGGGCTACTGGATCACCATGCCCCTCGTATAGGTCAAACTTGGGCATTTTGAACCCGGCCGACAACTGGACATCTGGGAATGGACACATATCCTTGTAAGCGACACTGACCTGGTTGCCCAAACCGTGCATGTTCCTGAAGGACTGCTCCAGGCTTTTAACTTTTCTAATAACTTCCTCATGTTCCGAACTTTGGAAGTGCTTTTCTGGTTCTGCCGGGTTATCCCAGTGAGGGGTGTGTGGATGCGGTTCAGGAGCCCTAAAGGTAGGCTCGGGAGGATAGTAAGAATTGTCATGGGTTTGAACATGCGGCTCACCGGACGACTTTTGTAGAGTAGCAGGTGGGGGTGCCACAAAAATAGGGGTGACCGGAGGAGGATTTTGTTTGGTTGGTGGAACTTGGGTGGCATAAGGGTTTTCCCCTTGATAGTATGGATAGAGTGGGGCGCTTGTCGAAGGATCAAGGGGTGGATGTTCTGGAGCCGATGCGAGAGTAGGGAGGTTTGGTGAAGACTGTCCCCTAGCCCATGCTAGGTGCATCTCTGTTATCTGTTGTTTCAACCGATCTACCTCTTCTTTCATGATCTGTATCTCTGATTTCTCTTCCTCGAGGCTTTTACCGGAACTAGACATGCTTGCTGGAATTGGCCCTTTAGATCTAGTACGGTAATGGTGGCTGGCCAGGATATTATGTCAAACCCAACTGCTAAACTTTTCTGGAATGCAACAAACTTGTTAGCTTACCGAGTTTAACAGATATGTTATAGCACGTTGGATGCAATGCACCTAACCAAATGACCCTTTCTATATGTACTCATCACATGCGTCATTCCAGCTTCTTTTCTTCTTTTTTTTTCTTTCTCTTTTTTTTTCTTTTTCCCTTTTTCAATTATCCTTGAAAACCTTATTGTTATTAACCTTCATGTTCTTTTCCTTTCTTTCTAGTGGTGGTCGAATCTTATGTGGATTGCCTACGTATCACGTCCCCGCGTGAATCAGACCGAGCGTAGTTCTGGTAACAAAATTGTGGCGAAATTCTGGAATTCTTATATCAAAACTCTTACGGTTACAAAACATGTCTTACAATAATCAACAGAATAAGAGAAATGCTTGACTCGAGAATAAAATGCCAACCGACTTGACTCAAAATTTCGAAAATACATTTTTAATCAAAAGTCTAATGCTCTTAAATTCCTAGGGGCCCGCGAGGCATCATTCGGCCTTGCCGCGGGCCTTGGTGTGAGGTCCTTGTGTAGTCCCCTTAACTCTCTCATGATCTGATGAACATAGCCTATAACTGAAGCAAAAAGGGCAGTGCGGGGCATTTGTTCACAATCTAAGCACTTCATGGTGACATAATGCCCGATTTCTCCAATTTTGTCCTTGATCATGTCCCTTTCTCCGAGTAGCCGTTCTATCTGTTGGTTTTTCGCCCCCAATCTTCGAGCATTGTTGGTGACTTGGTCTAAGAGCCTATCCACTTGTTCTTGCAGTCGGGCCATCAAATCGTGGCAACGGTCGAGGTCTGCTCTGGCATCTCGGGCTTGCTTGAAAACCCGCTCCCTGAGGATAACGTTTGCTTCCCTTAGACTAGTGATGATCTCGGTGTAATCTTCTTCCACCCGTTGTAGGTGGAGTGCCTGTTGATGTGCCTCCTTTCTCCAGCTAGCACGGATCCTCATTGTTTGGGTCTTTGACTCTTCCAATTCTCTTTGGACATCGGCAACTTGGTTTTTCAAACCCTTTATCAATTTTTCGTCTGCTCGACTCCTCAACTGTCTGTCGGCATCCCTTTTCATTTGCTGGATTTGAGCTCTCAAAAAGTCATTTTCTTGTGCCAACTTCTTTTTATCTCCTTCGTCGGCGGCAGCTTGCATATCCTTTTCGAATTGGAGATCTTGGACCCGTTGCTCCATCTTGCCAATCCTTGTTCTGTAAACCTCTTCCTTAGCTAACCAGTCCCATTGTTCTTGTGACGCTTCAGCAAATTCCCTGAGGTGAGGTCTTTTGGCTGGTCTTTCATCCGATGTTTCTCCTTTGTACCAAGTAAGATATCTGGGTACAACCTCTCCTCTAGCTCGATCCTGCACACAAGTGTTTGCCTCCAGGATATTGGCATTTGCTCCAGATCTGGCGGACCCTTGCTTCTGGGAATTGACCGTCGGGACCAATTTCAATAACCCGGGTACTCAGGTCTTCGTCTTTGGGTACTATCTGGCACCTCCCAAGCTGTCTCAAAACCCGATGGGGCGCATAAGGTTGAATGCTCTTAAGTCCCATTAAGAGAAAGTGGGACCTAGCCGCTGGCATGTACACGATTCTGTCTATCTGTAACCAACCCAACGTCCATTGTATTTGACTTGCGCTAAGAGCCTGAAAGTATGCCCTCTATGCCAATGTTCCTTCAAGCAAGACGGTCCTATCAATCCTTGTATAGAATTCGCTTATGCAAGTTTTCTCAACCAACCCATATCTCAAGAATTGGGTGCAGCGACACAGGTGCTCGATCATCCACATCTGTAGCAGTAAATTACAGCCTTCGAAAAAATCTCCTCCGGCTTTGCAGGCTGTGAGAGCTCGATATATGTCTGATAGTATCATGGGAGCAAGAGTACTTTCGCTTTGGTCAAGAAAAGTACTGACGACTCCGGCTACCTTTATATCAATATTCCCGTCTTTTCTCGGGAATACCACGAGTCCTAAGAAGGCTATCATGAAGGCAATTCGTCTGTGCTCCTCCCATTTTTGGCGATTACCCTTGCTGCATAATTTGTTCTCCGGCTTGTCAAAACCTCCCACATGACCGTACCTTTGATAGATGAAGGTTAAAGTACAAAACCCTTGTGCTAGATCTGGGTTACGTACCGTTCTGGCTGTCTTCAGTGAGTCTAGAAACCGGTGTATGGCGACAACCCTGGGAGCGATTAGATATTGATGCCCCAATGGTATATCAGTGTTTCCAATGTATCCGGTCATCTCCTCCACCGTTGGGGTGAGCTCGAAGTCCGAGAAGTGAAAGACATTGTGCGCGGAGTCCCAATATGTGACTAATGCTCTTATGATGTCCCCTCGAGGCTTTATTTCAAGCAGACCTGTGAGACCTTTCAAATATTTCTTAACCTCATCCTGCCCTTCTTCGCCTAGATCATCCCACCATAGTCGTATTTGTACCGGGATTTTAGTCATGAGTGAAAAGGGTTCATTTCGAATCGTGCTCATCCTGCACATTTATTTAAAGAAGAAGATCATTTTGGCTGGCAATGATTGGACTATTTTTTCAAAATTTTAAATTTTGGTATTTTTTGAAAAAGGGCAAGTTGGACCCGACGGGGGTTGCCTACGTATCTCACATCCGGTGAGAATCAAACCCGCGTAGTTCGGTCCGACAAACTATTTTTCTTTTATTGACCGACAAAGAAAACACATTTTGTTAAGAAAACCATTTTGTTGGCAAAGTCAACCTTCCGTCGTCTTTTATTAGCAAACTAAATTATTGATTTGTTGGTAAAACACATTTTTGTATTTTCTGAAAAATATCTATTTCCCCATACTGTTTCCTTTTGTTTTTTTTTTTCGTTTTTCTTCAGTATTTAAAAGCCGGTCAGCATGCAAGTTCGAATAAATGCTTAAAACAAACATGGTATAGCAGGATGGTCTTTTCATTTCAGGTTGCCTGTCCTAGATGGACCCAAGTCAAATGCAACGTGATGCAAATAAGCGTTTCCTACTAGGGATCCGGTATGCGGTTATGTTATTCTAAGTTCAAAACCTCGGTACATGATCTAGACTGTGTACCCAAGCGGACAACTCGGGCTGAGAAAGGAGCTCCTTTCCGGGAACCAAAAGGCCAGCCGGCTTAGAAACTTTCCGAGCCTCTTTATTATTTCGGGGTATGACACTAACGGAATAGGGAGTCTCAACCAGTGAGCACATCCCCGGGGGCGAGAAGAGAAGGGTTTTTGGCACAGTTTATATACACAGTTCACGTAATATCAAAGCGGTAAACATGTATCACATTAATCAAGTGCAACTAGTATCAAAGCGGTAGACATGTAGCACATTAATTAAACATATAATAACATCAGATATAGACAAAAACAACAATTTAACTGAGCTCGAATTTTTAAACCCTGAACCGAAGTTCTGGGTCTTTTGTCCCCAGCAGAGTCGCCAGAGCTGTCACACCTCCTTTTTACGCACCCGCGAGGACGCGATTAGTAAAAGAGAGTTTTTCCAATTAAAGGACAATCGAGACGGGATTCATTTAATTATTCAGAGTCGCCACTTGGAAAAATAATGGTGTCCCAAGTCACCGGTTTAATACCGAACCGAGGAAATTTATGACTCTGTATTACAGTCTGCGAAACTAGAAACCTGGATAAGGAATTCTGTTAACCCGGGAGAAGGTGTTAGGCACTCCCGGATTCCATGGTTTTAGCACGGTCGCTCAACTGCAATTTTTGTTTCTATCTGATTTCTTTATATATTTTTATTTATGTGCTCTTATATTCCTCTTTTCAATTTTAGAAGAATTGCAACGTCACGAAAATACATTTCGAGTCACACCGCAACCAGTACGCCTGTGACTTTAATATATTTCAGTTTCGCCGAGAGTAAGATTTGGGTCACATAAATGCACACCCGTATTTAGGAAAGTATTTTATTAAAGTCGTGCCTAAAGAGTCTATCGTGTTGTTTAACTTTGGGAAAAGGACCGTGAAATTCACTAACGGTCTTTCCAAGTCTAAGGTTTTCATTACAATTAATTTGAGGGCCCCGCAATTGTGTATTTAATGCGGCGAGGCTCATCTCATTTTTATTAACTAAGGTCAAACCTAAAGCAACTATATTTTTTACTAAACCGATTTCGACTTCTTGTAAGACTAATATTAGCAAGTGACTATAGTTTAGGTCTCTTAGAGGTTATTTGACAATATGAGAGATTGAATTGGGCCCGTAATGCTATATTTGGATCATATGGATGAACAACTCTTAAATTTGAACCCGCAATTGTTACACTAGCATATGCACGATTATATTACACTATTATTGATTGATCAACTTATACACTGCATTAAAACACTTTGTTCAAGCATTTAAAATTTAGCTAATCTCCAATTTTTAGCTTTTGCCGGAGTTTGAATTTGTACGTGTATTTCCAATATCAAAATTCTACCAAATTCTCTTGCTAGCTATTGACAACTTCTTTTGAATCTGAATTTAATTACAACCAAATACCTATTAATGTAATATCAAAATTTTTGCTAATTCACTGTATCTATACTAAATTAGTCCTTACAATTTTATTAACACCTTTGATTACAAGCCTAACCAATCCGTCAAAACCTAAAACACGATTATGCTTATGCACTGTTACTCCATTTAAGCAGATTCAATCGTTGTTAAACAAACCACATATAATCTCCTCTCACTGTGAGCTCCCTAATGGTTTTATGTATTCAAAATTCGAATATTTACTTAAGTTCAATCCAGTCCCCATTATACAGTTTTACAACTGATCTAATAAACACATAATATACAACTTTAATCATTTTTACATAAAACAAAACTAAACTAAAACAAAATTTCAGCAAGGCAGCTCCACAGTATTTACTTTACTTCTCACTTGTTTTTCTTTCTCTAAACCAGCTATCAATCTCCAAATCAGATTACCTACACGAGCTAGTCGAACTCACTGTCATTGATTCATATTGGAGTTGTATAACCCTGTTATATAATTTCCATCATTTGACCAAGTGATCTATTATTATAGCTATACTACTATTATAGTACCAGCCAACATACTTTTTTGTTTCTCTCTACTTATGCATACTACACTACACAAAGTACAGATTCAGATGTGCTAAACTATAAAGATTAAATACAGAAAGTCAATGAACAATGCTTGAACTGCATTCCATTTAAGTATTCCAACAGTACATCTTCACTCGAACAAGGAAATGTACCTGGATGATGACGAAAGAAGAAGGAAAGGAACAATCAGCAGCAGTGATACAGTGAAAACAACAGCAACAGTAGTAGACACCCAGCAACAATATCCAGCAACAACCAGTTTTAACAAAACAATCCAGTAGAAACACAAATCCAGAGACAAGATGCAATAAATCAGTACAAGATCCAATCCAAGCCAATGAAACAGTGTCCAGGGATTTAAGAGCACACCCAGGAAGGAGCACTTGAAACCCCAACAAGACTCAAAAACCAAACAACCCAATGCTATGATCAACAATGTCGAAAGACCTAAGAATAACACCAAAACAGTCCCAATAGACCTGTTTTAACTTCCAAAATACCTAACGATTACTTCAAGAACTTCAAAAGACCAATGTCGTATCAGGATATAGCTCAAAAGACTCAAAGATTGACTGAAACAGTGAGCAAAAAAGAAGCAGAATGTTTTCTTCCTTCTTTTCTCTAAAATGTATATCTTTTCTCTGTCTAATATCTGTATGTGTGTCTATGTCTGTCTCCCTCTCTCACGGCCAGTCCCTCTATCTATATAGCTTTTTTAACTTCAACTCCTAATGGTGCCACACTTAAACTAAACCCTTGCCCATTATATTCTCTGCCTAGCCCATGATATTCCTGGTCTCCCTGACACTGGTTTTGTCACTACAATATGTCTAAACATGGGTCCTGTTTTTTTAATTAATAATCAGGGGACATTGGTGGGGAACTCTGCTGTACAGCAGGTTCCACCAGCAGTCCTAATGTGCACTACACTTCATCAGTTACACCCTTCAATCCTTAACTAACAACAACTATATCCAATTCACCACTTAATTAAACAACAGTTCAAAAGAAAGAAAAATCTCGATCCAAACAGTGATTCACAATGTGATTTACAGTGTCAACTTCTGCCATAAAACTCCAATAAACAGACCTACGAGACTAATCAACAACATTCGTATAATTCACATAAGGAACAACAATCAATCATCGACTTAGTGATTCGAAGTGCTCAAGCAAACGAAACATGAAAAAATGCAGAATTCACTACTTGACAGTATCGTTTACAGCCAATTCGTGTTTCTATATCGCAATCTACTCCGACATATAAGCAAAACAAGAATGACCAGATAAAGGTCTTACGGGGTAGAAGCAGAAAAGATTAAAATCAAACACAAAATAGATAGAAACGAACAACTAAATTAATATAATGAACACAACAACAAAACAGAAGGAAGAGAATGAGAAATGGGATACCTCAAGAAATTGGACGGACTCGGCTCCAAAGACTTCGAGTTTGCACTCTTTTGAAGTAAACGGACTTTAATTGAAGTGTTTTTCCACCGAAAAACACTCCAATTAAGGTCTATTGCCTTCAAATACCGTTGACTCGACGAAATCCCTAATTTTTGGGTTCTAGGGTTCTTGAGGCTCGACTTTAGGGCTTTAACATTTCTAGTAAGATTCGAGCGAAGCCGGGGTTAGTAGGGGTGTGAGGGAGGTGTGAGGAGTCACTGGTGTGAATTTGGGGTAGTTTGGGGTAGACGTTCAAGTTCCGGCGAACTTCGAACGAATATTCGAGACGTTCGAGCTATATTCGAGACTAACTACTAACGGATCCATGTAGAGGGGGCTTGGGAGATTCTACGGTGTAAATTTGGGAGCCATTGGCCTACCGGAACCGCCGTGAGGCGATTTCCGGTCGGCGGAGTGCGGCGGGGCACGGCGGCGTTACATGGGTCTCTAGGTTAAAGGAGATAGACGATAGTGATCGTGGGTTTGGCTTGGGGGGGGCTGGGTAGGAGATTTGTATTATATACGAAATAGGAAATTCAATCCTGATCGTTGGATCATTTACGATCAACGACCAGGATCGTTTTTCTTAAAGGAAACGACGTCGTGTAATGTTATTATGAGACTGGGTCGGTCTTTGACTGGGAACGGGTCGGGCTGTGAGGAGAAATGGCGACCGATGGATCGAAATGATCCAACGGCTTGGATATCTTGGCCTGTTACGGCGTCGTTTGGGCGCATCCGGAGATGGCCTGAGCCGGATTTTGCTTGGGCCTGGGTTGTTCAATCTTCCTTGGGCCTGTTTTCACACCTATTTTCAATTTTATTCACTAACTCCAATTAAACCAAAAGCTACCTTAAACAAATCAATTTAAAGGGAATGAAATTACACCTATTAATTAACACTTGATGATTAACACAATTTATGCATTCAAATAAAATCACATGATGATCGAGAAACGAGGTGCACACATTTTGTTTTGTGATTTTCTTACGATTAATTCCTATGTCCGATTTATTCTCATAAACGCGCACTTAATTCCCAAATATGCAATGCGTATTTCTTGTATTTCTAGCTAAATAAACACACATACCAATGCTAATGCTCCGGAGAGATAGCACAAAATCCACAAAAATCAAAATGTAGCACAAAGCTATTTTATTTTGAATCTTTTGGGAGTAATTTTCATGTAGGGCAAAAATCATGTGCTCACAGGTTTGGGGTGGCGTCAATATTGTATTGAAACTGTTTGATAAAGGCTCTGCAAACCCCAGTGTTTCAGCGAACACAAAGTTCGGTAGCAAATCACACTTACTTTTTGCTTTGTTTGATGCTAAAAGTATGCGGAAGAAAGGAGGAGAAACTCAGAAATTCGTAGTTAAATTCTGAGCAGAATAGTGTTGTATTTTACAAAAACAGAAACTGAAATTTGGATTTATTATGTATTTATAAAACTATTAATATTCTGTTATTAAAATAAATATTTAATAATATTTCTATTAATATTTTACTATTAACAAATAAATTTGGTCCAAAAAGTTAATCAATCGATCATTTGACCAAATCCAAATCGAAATTCGAAGCCGAAGCCGTAACCGAAGTCGAAGTCGAAGCCGAGCCGAGCCGAGCCGAGCGATGACGACGACGGCGCGAGGCTTGCTTTCTTCTCAACTCTTTAAGAGCTAGAAGAAGAGCAATTGCTTATATACCCATAAAAACCCTCTTCCTCTTCCAATATGGGACAATGCCCATTTACCAAGGAGGGTGAACTTGAAATTTCACTCAAAATTTTCATTTCCCTCATTTTCCATTCACCATCTTTTAAATATTTATTATATTAATTAAATATTAAACCCAACAATATTTTTATTAGCTGCTTGTGATTATCTTTCATAGGTCAAACACCAAATATTCCTTTTTAATAATATGTTGTAACGAGACTTGAACGAGGCCGCTACTTGCTCTCTATCATATTAAGAAAATAGACATTGTGCCTAACTCAATATTAATGAGGGACAAATTAAAGTTCCTTAGTAAAAAAAGAGTTTTTTCAACCTTAAATTTTTTTCCCGTTTATTTCTCGTTCACACATTAACTCATAACTCAACATCTGCTATCTTTCATCATCACGTTTATAACGATTAATTCTGTCTATCAATATTTGGATGGATGAGGGCATCTCCAACTTGCCCCCATCCCCCATAACGGAAAAAATTTTTGGGGGAATTTTTCTCCAACCTTCCCTTATTTTTGTCCCCAAAATGGGGGATGAATAGTGTTCCCTCAAATATGGGGGTACACTATTCGTCTCTCTTCTTACCATTCATTAAATTTTTATTATTGTTTTATTATTTAGTCTTTTAATTTATTTCTTCATATTTATCTCTTTATATATACTTACATTTATAATATTAATATTATAAAGCACAATAAGTGTGTGACAAGATGGGATTGTTTAAAGACTTTCTCTCTAGAATGAGTCTCCTCTCAGTGAAAACTGAAATGACGAGTAAATCGAAGGCTAGAGGAGGAAGACAGTTGACTCAAGAAGTGGATTACCAGCAGATCCACGGCAAATATGGGATTCCGAGCTCAGCAGATGCGAAGAAAACAAAGAGTATCAACGTATTACAAGGAATTACTTCATTGGAGCTAGATGAGCTGGCAATGGAACAGGAAACTCCAGAAAAACTGGTGTATGGTGAAGAATAGAAGCAAAATTCATCAGGAAAGCTATTGCATAGAGAAGATCTGAAATAGAACTCGCCTGGGAAACACTCGTGGGCTGACATTGCAGAGCAGTAAGCAGAGCACGAAGGTACGTCGGGGGTAAAATCTCTTAGCTCACCTAAAGTGAGATTATGGAGTAGAATAGTAACAAATGGCCCAAATGAAGAGGAAATGGAACTAAAAACTAAAGAATTAGTAGATAATCAAAATGTGAAAATCACTATGGATGATATCAAATAGGAAGCTGAATACTGGAGTAATGCAATAATATGTTATGTTTTGGGCTGAAATCCTCCGCCTGTTGTTATGACTGGGTACTTTTATAGAATTTGGGGGAAACTAGGAATTGATAAGGTCACTCGGGTAAATAGGGGAGTATTTCTGGTGAGATTTGCTCAAATGGGAAGCAGAGGTAAAGTGCTTGAAGAGGGCATCCAGATGTTCGACTAAAAGCACGTTATAATAAAGCCTTGGACACCTGATATAGATACCAGGAAAGAATCATTTAGCACTGTACCTATATGGATACGATTATCTGGTCTGGACATTAAGTATTGGGGGAAGAATGCTTTGACCAAAATTGCTGGATTAGTAGGGAAACCAGTGAAAGCAGATAAAGCCACAACATGGAAAGAAAGAATGACATTTGCTAGGGTGCTGGTTAGAGGTCACACTTGATCAGCCTTGCCCAAAAACTGTCATGTTTGAAAATAAAGTTGGGAAGATTGTGGAACAAAGAGTGCATTGTGAATGGAAAATAACTGTGCAAGGAATGTAACAATTATGGGCATGAAGTAGCTGAATGCAGAAAGTACATCCAACTGGAGAAGCAGAGGGCAAACAAACAAGAATGGGAAGAAAAGCAAAACAAAGAAGAAGGTAGAAAGGGCCGACCCAGTTTAATACCCACTTCGTGGGTGTCTGGGGAAGGAAACAAAGAAGAAGGTAGCAAGAATAAAAAAACAGAATAAACCTCCCACCGAATCAGGAGTCATAAGTCATGAGCCTCTACAGAATACATAGCAATGATAGTGTATACAACTGTGCACAAGTGTGGGAGGGTCAGAACAAAAATAGAGATAAACTGGAGAGTCAGGTCCTGCGGACGCTGGCAGCTAACTCGACTATCCAAATGCACTCCCAAGCAGCTATAGAATCGACTCTGCTGTGATGTACCTGGATCTGCACACAAGGTGCAGGGAGTCAGGTGTGAGTACTTCCAACTCAGCGGTAATAAGCAAGGGTAAGACAACGAAGATAAGAAAACCCAATACAACACTAAGTAAAGCTATACACAATATCTTGTATTAGTTATCAACATGAGCAATATCAGAACCAGCAATATCAGCTATCAGAATAACAAGTATAGCTAAATGCAATGCAATGCATGAATATGACCGCTACGGCGCGTAGCCCAATCCATTTGGGTACCCGTGCTCACTGTGGAGGTTTAGACTCCGGAGGGGCTCCTACAGCCCAAGCACAATATCATGACACGCTGCGGCGCGCAGCCCGATCCACTACCAGTCAGCTATCATGCAATGCAGCCTCACAGGCTCGAAAATAGTATTTGAAAACTCTTTTTATCATTTTTCAGTAGAAAACAGTATATCAGAAATTCCAAAGTTTGGAAAACCATTTTTAGACAGTAATAGCTCAGGATTGATATCAAAATAGCATGTCAATATCATAGAAACAATAGCAACGATCCTCGCGGGATCCCAATAACTGGCTCGTAGCCCAAAAGATATCCACAACCATCCAAGAACGAGGTTCACCGGCTCAATAATAGCCAACAACATAGTATAGTATCATCAGGTCGGACTAAGACATAGTCCCCAATCACATTCGATCATGCACTCACAGGAGAGTTTGTGTCTCGCCTTAATACAGCGTTGCATAGTGATATACCGGGGTTTCGAACACGCTCGTCATCACCCACACCCATTACTCACCTCGACTCGGCTCGAAGACTAGTCCGCAATGCCCTTTCCACGAGAATCGGCCTCCACGGGTGTAGAATCTGATCAAAATCAATAGAAATGCATCAAAATAGGCTAAAGGTACATTACCCAATCGAAACAACTCGAATTACACCAAAAACCACAAAGTTGCCAAAACCCGACTTTCAGTACGCTTCTCGAAAAATTATAAAAGGTTACATTTTCGAAATCCTTATCTCAACACGAGTCCATGCATATAAAGTTTATCGAAATCGGACTTCGTTTGCCCATTCAAATTGTTGATTTACCATAACCCAGGCTTAGAGCAAAAATCCCCCATTAATCCTTCCATTTTCAGTGAATTAGATGAAGATTCTAAGATAAAATTGTGTATTTAGACCATAAAACTTACCTCCAATGTTTTCCCGATGAAATCCCCTTCAATTCCCGTTACTTAGCTCTCAAGAAACTCAAAAATGGAGGAAATATACTCTATATTCGCGACTGAGGTGTTCTGGTTTTTAATCTTTCTGTCAGGCTTTTATCCATATGCGATCGCAGCCCTTGGCATGTGATCGCGATGAATTAATTTCCCTGAGCTCCGCAACACTTTATGCGATCGCAATCATCACTACGCGATCGCATAGTATAAGAAATAGCTGCCCTCCAAAAGCTTCTATGCGATCGCGTCCTAGGCCTCGCGATCGCACTGCTTCACCTCCCGTTGCTATGTGATCGTAGCCTAGGCCATGCAATCACAGAGAAAAAAATTGGTCGCCTCCCAAAAATCCTTCTACGCGATCGCATGGTTCCTCATGCGATCGCAGAGAGCAAAATAGCTCTGCAGTTATGACAGCAAATCTGCTTGTTTCCTTTAATCAAAAATCGTCCGTTTGGACCCCCGGATTCATCCCGAGGCCCCCGGGACCCCAACGAAACAACCAACCTACTCCAAAACACAATACGAACTTGTTCCAATCATAAAAAACACACCCTTAAAAAGCGAAAATTATCGAATCAAAGGCAAATTCAAGCCTAAGTTTCAACTAGAACTTCCGAAAACAACATCCAATCAAAAACCCGACCAAACGATATCCGAATGACCTAAAACTTTGCAGACACATCCAAAATAACCTAACGAAGCTATTGCAACTGTCGGAATTTCATTCCGACTCCCGGATCAAAATCTCACCTATTGATTGGATTCAGCCAAAATTCCAAACTTCGGCATTTCAAGCCTAAATGAGCTACAGACCTCCAAAATACATTCCGAATGCGCTCCCAACTCCGAAATCACCTCCCGGAACTAACAAATCATCAGAATTCGATTCCGATCTCTCTAACCATATAGTCAACTCCAGGTTGACTTTTCATAAACAAGCTTCATTTCGAAAGGCTATATGCCTTATTTTTAACCAGGATCACTCCTAACTCACCCGATAGACTCTAACACCTATATAGAAACATGAAACACATAAATGAAAGGGTAACGGGGTGGTAATTCTCGTGACGACGGGCCGAACCATCACATTCTCCCCAACTTAAAAAAACGCTCGTCCTCGAGCGGGTCAAGAAACATACCTGAAGTCTCAAACAAGTGAGGATATCTTCTCCGCATCTCCTGCTCGATCTCCCAAGTGGCCTCCTCCACGGGTCGACCTCTCCACTGAACCTTAACTGATGCAATCTCCTTAGACCTCAATTTTCTCACCTGACGTCCCAAAATGGCAACAGGCTCCACATCATAGGCCAAGTCATCATCAAGCTGAATAGTGCTAAAGTCCAACACATGCGATGGGTCGCCAACATACTTCCGGAGCATGGACACGTGAAACACTGGATGAACTCCCGATAGATTGGGTGGCAAAGCAATCATATACTCCGCCTCTCCAAATCTTCTGAGGATCTCAAAATGTCCAATAAATCTCGGACTGAGCTTTCCTTTCTTCCCAAATCTCATGATACCTTTCATCGGCGAAACCTTCAGTAAGACTTTCTCACCCAAAGAATAAGACACATCCCGAACCTTCCGGTCCGCATAACTCTTCTTGCGCGACTGAGCTGTGCGAAGTCTCTCCTGAATGACCTTCACCCTATCCTAAAGCATCATGGAGTAACTCTGTCCCCAACAACCTTGCCTCACCGGGCTCAAACCAACCAACTGGAGATCTTCACCGTCTCCCATATAAAGCCTCATATGGCGCCATCTCGATACTAGATTGGTAGCTGTTGTTATAGGCAAACTCTGCGAGAGGCAAATAACCAGCCCATGAACCACCGAAATCAATAACACAAGCTCGCAACATATCCTCCAAGATCTAAATAGTACGCTCGGACTGTCCGTCCGTCTGAGGATGAAATGCAGTACTCAAGTCAACCTGTGAGCCCTACTCACGCTGAAATGTCCTCCAGAACTGCGAAGTAAACTGAGTACCTCTGTCTGATATGATAGAAACTGGGACTCCATGCAATCTCACGATCTCTCGAATTAATATCTCAGCTAACTGCTCCGAGGAGTATGTAGTACACACATGAATGAAGTGAGCTGACTTGGTCAGCCTATCCACAATCACCCAAACTGAATCAAACTTCCTCACTGTCCGAGGGAGTCCACTAACAAAGTCCATAGTGATCCTTTCCCACTTCCACTCGGGAATATCAATACGCTGAAACACGTCACCGGGCCTCTGATGCTCGTACTTGACCTGCTGACAGTTGAGGCACCGTGCTACATGTCTCACAATGTCCATCTTCATCTTCATCCACCAATAATGCTGCTTCAGTTCCTGGTACATCTTCGCGACACCTGGATGGATAGAATACCGCGAGCTATGGGCCTCCTCCAATATCAACCACGAAGGCCATCAACATTAGGCACGCATATCCAGCCCTGCATCCTCAATACACCATCACTATCAATAGTGACATCTCTGGCATCATCATGCTGAACTCTGTCCTTAAGGACAAGCAAGTGTGGATCATCATACTGGCGCTCACGAATACGATCATATAAAGAAGACCGAGAAACAATACAAGCCAACACCCTGCTGGGCTCTGAAATATCTAAACTCACTATCCGATTGGCCAACACCTGAACATCATAAGCAAATGATCTCTCCTCAGCTGGAATATATGCCAAGCTCCCCATACTGACCGCCTTCCGGCTCAAAGCATCGGCCACCACATTGGCCTTCCCGGATGATATAGAATAGTAATGTCATAATCCTTGAGCAACTCAAGCCATCTCCGTTGTCTCAAATTAAGATCCTTCTGTTTGAACAAGTGATGGAGACTATGATGATCGGTATACACCTCACAGGACACGCCGTACAAATAGTGCCTCCAAATCTTCAAGGCATGAACTATGGCAGCTAGCTCGAAATCATGAATAGGGTAGTTCTTCTCATGTGGCTTCAACTGCCGAGAAGCATAAGCAATCACTCTACCCTCATGCATCAATACACAACCTATCCCCACTCTCGAGGCATCACAATATACAGTATATGAACCTGAAGCTGATGGCAACACTAATACTGGAGCTGTGGTCAAAGTTGTCTTGAGCTTCCTGAAAGCTCTCCTCGCACTCTTCCGACCACACGAATGGTGCACCCTTTTGCGTCAACCTAGTCAAAGAAGAAGCAATGGATGAAAATCCCTGAACAAATCGGCGATAATACCCTGCCAAATCAAGGAAACTCCTGATCTCTGTAGCTGAGGACGGTCTAGGCCAACTCTGCACAGCCTCTATCTTCTTCGGGTCAACCTGAATACCATCACAAGAAACCACAGGACCCAGAAAAGCTACTGACTCGAGCCAAAACTCGCACTTGGAGAACTTAGCATACAATTTCTCCTCCCTCGACCTCTGCAACACAATGCTCAAATGCAGAGCGTGCTCCTCCTGGCTACAGGAGTACACTAGAATATCATCAATGAACACGGTCACGAATGAATCCAACTATGGCCTGAACACACTGTTCATCAGATGCATGAACGCTGCTGGGGCGTTGGTCAACCCAAAAGACATCACAAGGAATTCATAGTGGCCATATCTAGTCCTGAATGCAGTTTTCATAATATCAGAGTCCCTAATCTTCAGCTTATGATAACCTGAACGAAGGGCAATCTTATAAAACACTTTCACACCCTATAATTGATCAAATAAATCATCAATGGGCGGTAGAGGGTACTCTTTCTTCACCGTTACCTTGTTCAATTGTCTATAATCAATACACATCCGCATGGAACCATCTTTCTTCTTAACAAATAACACTGGTGCACCCCACGGGGACATACTAGGGCGAATGAATCCCTTATCCAAAAGCTCCTGAAGCTGTTCTTTCAATTCCTTCAGCTCAGCTGGTGCCATACGATAAGGAGGAATAGAAATAGGCTGAGTTCCCGACACCAAATCAATACCAAAATCGATATCCATGTCCGGCGGCATGCCCGAAAGGTCTGATGGGAACACATCTGGGAAGTCCCTCACAACTGGCACAAAATCAATACTGGGAGTCTCAACTCCCACATCCCTCACAAACGCTAAATACGATAAACATCCTTTTTCAACCTATCTCTGAGCCTTTAAGAATGAAATAACACGGCTAGGGACATAATCAGTCGAACCCCGCCACTCAATCTGATGAATACCAGGAATAGACAATGTAACTATCTTGGCATGACAGTCCAAAATAGCATGGCACGGGACAGCCAATCCATGCCCAAAATCACATCGTAATCCACCATACATAACAATAACAGATCCACTCGGGTCTCCAAAACCCCAATAAAAACAATACAGGATCTATACACGTGATCAACAATAATCGTATCACCCACTGGGTGGATACATGAACAGGAAAATCAAGACTACCACGGGTCGCACCCAAATGATGTGCAAAATAAGAAGACACGTACAAATATATGGACCCAGGATCAAACAAAATAGAAGCATCTCTGCGACAAACTGCAATGATACCTGTAATCACTGCATGTGAGACAACAACATTATGCCTATCAGGAAGTGCATGGAAACGTGCGTAACTACCACTCGATCGCTCATCACCTCTGGGGCGACCACGAGAAAAATGACCTCCACCTCTACTAGCCTGAGATGGTGCTGAAGAGGAGGGCTGATCCCTCTGCTGAGACTTGTCCCTGCGAAGTCGAGGGCACTGCCTCCTCATGTGGCCAAATTCACCACACTCAAAACAGCTGCCTAGCGCTGGAGAAAGGGACTGAAGGGAACCCCTCGCCACAGACGAACCCTAGGCTGAAGAAGTAGGTGTTGTACTCTGAGCTAGGAGGGCACTAAGCGAAGACAGGCCCTACTGGAAAACCTGGCGGCCACGACCAGAAGAAAAAGCTCCGCTATGCTCAGGGCGGCCTGACCGAGAAGGTCTAGATGAGCGACCTCTACCCTGCTGAAACTGCCCTCTAGATGGAGCACCACTAAAGCTACCAGAACCTCGATGCCTCTTGGCCTCCCGCTCCTCTCGCTCCCGGTGACGATCCACCTCAATGGAGCGTGCCATATCCACAACCCACTGAAAATATGATAATACTAATCTCTCTATGGTCATCAGAATGCGAATGGAATAGTTAAGGCCATCAATGAACCTCCTAATCCTCTCCCGATCGGTCGGGATCATCCATATGGCATGCCTAGCCAACTAGGTATATCTCAGCTCATACTGGGTCACTGACATGTCACCCTGAACCAACCACTCAAACTAGCGATAAAGCTCCTCACGACGGGACAGAGGTACATACTTCTCTAGGAAGAGAGTAGAAAACTACTGCCAGGTGAGAGGTGCCGCTCCTTCAAGCCTACGCCTCTCAAACTCCTCTCACCAATCAAATGCGAGACCAGTAAACTGAAAAGTAGTGAATGAAACTCTGCTGGACTCAAGAATGCCAGATGTACGTAGCATCCTCTAGCACTTATCTAAGAGGGCCCTGGGCATCATCGCCCTCAATACCACTGAAATGAGGTGGCTGGAGTCTACCAAATCTCTCTAGGCGACGTTGCTCGTCGTCGAGCATAACCTGTACCACATGCTTTGGAGATGGTGCAACTGGAATAACTAGAGCAACTGCCTGAGCTGGGACCACCTCTGGCGTCTAAAGTCCCTGTACCACTTGTTCAGGTGTGCGAGCTGCGGGGATCTGATGACCACCCCCCAGTCTAGGATGTCGCTGCTGTAGCGGTAGCTGATACTACCTGCGCCAATCCAGAACATACTGATAATATCTAGGCCAAAGTAACCCGAAGACTAGGAATGACAATAGACACCGTCGGTGCCTAAGCTGGTGCTGCTGGAGCATCAACCACTAGCCAAACCCTGGTCGTGATGGCGCTCAACACAATGCTAGGCAAGCCCGACCATATTATCCCTAAAACCAGCCAGTTATTAATCAAGTTAAACTTAAACAGTAAATATTTATATCAGGTGATAAGCGAAATGTAAAACATACAAAATACGGTCCCAACCATATCGTGGTGTCACGAGACTGAGCCTCTACAGATTAACATCCTAATACAAACAAGTCTAGGCAAAAAGGAATCAACAAGATGATAAAGAAGGAGAAAACGAGGCTCTGCGGACGCTGGCAGCTACCTCATAATCTCTGCGAAAGTAGACAAGGATTAGCAGCTACAATGTCTCAACTGCTCTCGGGCACCTGTGGATCTACACAGAAACTCTAATCTCCAATCCACATTTATCTCTACAAGATTCCACACTGATCCAACCCTCACTCGTACCCCTACCGTGTACGGCCATCTCAATATATAAAGACACATACCTATGTCTAAAATGTATAAGTATTTAAGTAGTAGTAGGATATGAATAAGTTTAATACTGCGGCGTGCAACCCGCTCCAATACATATACCGCTGCGGCGCGCAACCCGCTCCATTTAACGTCGACGGTGCTCACTGGGGTGTATACAGACTTCGGAGGGGCTCCCTAGGCCCAAGCACTATTATACTGCGGCGTGCAGCCCGATCCACACATGTAATGCTGCGGCGTGCAGCCCGATCCACGCATGTATTACTGCGGCGTGCAGTCCGATCCAATATATATATATACATATATAACTATACTGCTGCGGCGTGCAGCCCGATCCCATAATATACACCAGCGCTCACTGAGAATGTGTGCAGACTCAGACTCCGAAGGGGCTCCTACAGCCCAAGCGCAATAATACTGCGGCGTGCAGTCCGTCCCACATGTATATTACATGTATATTACTGCGGCGTGCAGTCCGATCCAATATATATACTGCTGCGGCGTGCGGCCCGATCCAATATAGGTATATATATATATATAATACCTCATAATGGGTCCTCGACCCTATCCCAGCCAGTATATACTTGGCCTCTCAGGCCCAATATAATATATCTTAGTGGGTCCTCGACCCTAACTCAGTCAATATAGACTCGGCCTCTCAGGCTCACTCGGCTAGAATAGGGAATTCCACCCTAGGCAGTATCTTTCTAAGTACACATCTAGTACGGCTCATATTATGCTATACAGCTAGAGCTACGGCTGAGTGTATGTTCCCAACATGATAAAAGGGTCACCTAGCTCTATAGGTTCCCTAATACTCTACAGATCGGCACGAGGCCCCAAACATGGCTATTAGCCCAATTGTACAGCTATAATCTCATTAACAGTCATAAAACACAGTATTCTATTAGCCGGGAAGGACCAAGTCCGAACCCCCAATCACAATGTCACCACGCCCGTCATAGAACGCGTGTCTCATCTCAATATAGCACTGTGAAGTGCTAGTACGGGGTTTCAAACCCTCAGTACATTGTTTACTACTACCACTCACCTCGAACCGGTGGAAGCTTCAATCCGCCTTGCGCTTGCCTCGCAAATCAATCTCCTCGGATGCCAAATCTGCTCAAAATCATAGGGAATGCATCAATATATGCCAATTTCACGCAATTCATTCAAAATAACCCAAATTGTATCAAAACCCACAAAGTTGTCAAAACCCGACTTTTGGTACGCTTCTCGAAAAATTATAAAAGTTACATATTCGGAACCCTCGTCTCAATACGAGTCTAGGCATATCAAATTTACCAAATTCGGACTTCATTTGCCCACTCAAATCGGCAATTTACCAAAACCCTGGCTTAGGCTAAATTTCCCCACAGTTTGATCCAATTTTCGTGAATTAAAGGAGGATTTCATGATAAAAACGCGTAAAGGAACCATAAAACTCACCTCCGATGATAACCCGATAATCTCCCAGCAATATCTCGCCCAAATCGCCCAATTCGCCTCCAAGAACCGAACCCCAAATGTTTTGCAACTTATGAAATTTTAACCCTTCTGTTATTTTTAACACAGGCCCGATTTCCGCTTCTGCGGACAAAAATCCGCCTCTGCGAGGCCGCCTCTGCGACCAAATGGTCGCTTCTGCGAAAACACACCTAGCCGCCCAGTTCCGCTTCTGCGGCCCAGGTCTCGCTCCTGCGAGACCGCTCCTGCGAACAAGCCTCCGCACCAGCGATTCTCCCCAGTCGCCCGCCTTTCCGCTTCTGCGACCAAGGACTCGCAGAAGCGAGTCCGCTCCTGCGACGAGTCATCCGCTTCTGCGGAACCTCCTGGCCAAGCCCCCCTTTCGCATCTGCGGTCCAAATTCCGCTTATGCGGTCCCGCTCCTGTGGTTCCCAATCCGCAGGAGCGGAAATGCTGCTGCAATTCATGACATCAGCTCCCAAACTCCAATTTCCTCCCGTTTAACCTCCTGAAACCACCCCGGGTCCCCCGGGACCCCAACGAAAACCACCAACATACTCCAAAACACGATACGGACTTGTTCCAAGCATAAAAACACCATCCTAAACATCAAAATCACCAATTACACACGGATTCAAGCCTAAGTTTCTTCAAAACTTCCGAAACCGACATTCGATCAAAAACCCGACCAAACGACCTCCGAATGACCTGAAATTTTGCAGGCATATCCAAAATCACATGACGAAGCTACAAAAATTGTCGGAATCCCATTCCGACCTCCGGATCAAAATCTCACCTACCGTTCGGATTTCGCCAAAATTCAAACTTAGCCAATTCAAGCCTATTTCTACACCGGACCTCCTAATTCAATTCCGATCGCTTTCCTAGCTCACAAATGACCTCCCGGAGCTGACCGAATCATTAGAATTCGATTCCAAGCTCTCTAACTAAATAGTCAACTCCAGGTTGACTTTCCTTATTCAAGTTTCCTTCAAAAAGGCTATATGCCTCATTTTCAATCCAATTCACTCCTAACTTCCCCGATAGACTCTAACACCGATATAAAAGAATGAAATATGTAATTACAACATAACGGGGTGGAAATTCCCGTGACGACGGGCCGGGTCGTCACATTCTCCACCTGGGGGCTGCTCATGAATAGGGACAACGGGCGGGTCAGCTGGCACTGCCTCAACTGCCCTACTTCTACCACGACCACGGATGCGCCCACAGCCTCACGTAGGTGGCAATGGTGGTCGTCCACCTCATCTTGAAGCTCGAGTTCTCGCTATCTGCGAAGAATAGAATACAGAAGTTCAGTTCTCGGAACAACAAAATCGCACGACAAAGTTCAAGAAATATGAATTGTTTCCTAAAGTTTTGCAACCTCCCGAGGATAAATGCAGGCATCCCTGTACCTATCCACGAGACTCTACCAACCGGCTCAAGACTCATGAGGCCTAGTAACGTAGGCTCTGATACCAACTTGTCACGACCCCAAATCTCGGTCGTGATGGCGCCAAGCATATTGCTAGGCCAGCCCGACCAACCAACTATAACACAGAGCTATCAGCTCGTGCTTTACCCTTTTTAAGAATAAACAATGATAGTATAATGAAATAACATCCAACACATTGGGATTAGACATCCCAAAACCAGTATAACCTCCCACCGAATCAGGAGTCACAAGTCATGAGCCTCTACTAGAATTTATAAATTGTGATAGTGTATACAACCGTGCACAAGTGTAGAATAGACCAAACAAATAAGGATAAACTGGAGAGTCAGGTCCTGCGGACGCTGGCAGCTACCTCAACTGTCCAAATGTAACTCCCGAGCAGCTATAGAATCAGCTCTGTTGTGATGTACCTGGATCTGCACACAAGGTGCAGGGAGTAGTGTGAGTACTTCCAACTCAATGGTAATAAGCAAGGGTAAGACAGTGAATGTAAGAAAACCCAATACAACACTAAGTAAAGCTAAACACAATATCCTGTATCAGTTATCAACATGAGAAATATTAGAACCAGCAATAACAGGAATAGCTAAATGCAATGCAATGCATGAATATTACCGCTATGGCCTGTAGCCCGATCCATTTTGGTACCTGTGCTGACTGTGGGGGTTCAGACTCCGGAGGGGCTCCTACAACCCAAGCACAATATCATGATGCTCTGTTGCGTGCAACCCGATCCCATACCAATCAGCTATAATGCAATGCAACATCACATGCTCGGAAATAGTATTTGAAAACTCTTTTTATCATTTTTCAGTAGAAAACAATATATCAGAAATTCTAGAGTTTGTAAAACCATTTAGATAATAATAGCTCAGGACTAGTATCAAATAGCATGCCAATATCATTGGAACAATAACATCGATCCTCACGGGATCCCAATAACTGGCTCACAGCCCAAAGATATATACTACCATCCAAGTAGGAGGTTCACCGGCTCAATAATAGTCAACAACACAGTATAGTATAAACAGGTCGGACAAAGCCATAGTCCCCAATCACAATCGACCCCGCACTCACAGGAGAGTACGTGTCTCGCCTCAATACAGCGTCACAAAGTGATATACCGGGGTTTCTAACCCGCAGTGAGCGGTCGTGCCGCTCTTGCTGGGGCAATTCTCCTTTTCTTTTAGCTACTTTGCCTTCCTCGAACTTTGGGATGACGTTGATACTTGCTGGGGATGGTGCTCTTTCCACAGCTGATCTCTCATCTCTCCTTTTTATTCCAAACTTCAGTGTGGTCCGACCCTCTTAGTCGATGATCTATTGTGAGAAACTATCTTCCGGATGTGTAATATGTGTCCGCCCTACTCCGTAATTCCTCTGAACCTTCCAATCAATCTATCGTTCCAATCTTAATATCGGAACGTCTTTTGACTTATTGCCTTGTTCCACGCCTATTCATCTTCATTGTACCGCTTTGGGAGACTTGGTAGTAAGCTTTGAAAAGTCAATTTTCGACATAAACATAAAAATCTTTAAAAAGAGAGAAAAATGATAGATAAAAATGAAATAAAGAATGCTGACCGGAAAAAAGGAAAACTTTTCTGAACTCAAAACTGGGAAAACCTTATCTGAATGTATAACTGACCCAATGGTTATGCCGTGCCTTCGAGATTAATCTACCCAGTCTATTTATGTCAATCACTTTTCTGATGGCTTCATTTTGCTAGAAGTAAACGAATGTCCCAACCTCGTCTCATGCAGACACCTTGCAACCATCTCGCCCTGTCACCTCATAGTGCCCTTCAAAGGGTTTTCACTGATGAGATTCTCTCATTTCTCTCGACCTCCCGTCGCCTTAGGGTGCCTGTAAAGGTTTTCACCCTAAGACTCTCTCATTTTATTTCTCTTAGATTTCTTCGCCTTAAGGTGCCCGCGAGGGTTTTCACCATTAAGTCTATCTCATGTTGCTTTCTTTCCTTGTGGTGGGCTGGGTATTACCCACGAGATTTCCTCTAAAGCATTATCCCTTTTCAGCTTGTGCATCCTGGATTCGGTCGAGGATCGGAGTGTCATTCTTGGCTTTCATTCGCATGACTTGGCATTTCTCAAATACTGATCGAGAGGTCTTTTTTGGTCATTAATGTGGTTTTTGTGTGTGAGGCTATAGAAAAGGGATTTAACCTCAACGGGTAGCTCATTACAACTTTTGGAACCCACACTATCTTTTCAAACGAAACATGACTTCTGCCCCAGTTTTGTTGCTTGGGGGATCTTTGATTTTTATTTTATTATGACCGAGCCGTGTGGCGCCTACGTATCCTTCTTGAGGAATCGGGTCGAACGTAGTTCACTTTTTCTTGTGTCTTTTCTTTGTTTCTTTTTCTATTTTGTTACACATCTTCCTTGATGATTCCGAAAGAGGGTATATGAAAGAATAATTAAGGCTCAAAGGGGAAAACAAGGGTTAAAGTGTTTGGGTAGTAGAAAAATTGCCTCTGTCATTTCATTCTCCGAAAAATGCCAAATACAAACAAACGAAACCAAACATTGACAAATACATTAAAGAATTACACATAATATCTCTTGACTGCATCAGAATTGATAGCCATATCGGTGCATCTTCCCTCAATATCGGTTAGACATAGAGCGTCGTTGGATAATACTCTAGTCACAACAAATGGTCCTTGCCAATTTGGAGCAAACTTGCCTTTTGATTCGGCCTAATGTGGTAGAATTCTCTTCAGCACTTGCTGTCCCACTTCAAATTTCTTGGGACGTACCTTCTTGTTATATGCTCTCGCCATTCTCTTTTGATACAATTGGCCATGACATACTGCTGTCAATCTCTTTTCATCGATCAAGCTCAATTGCTCTAATCGGGTTTTGACCCACTCGTCGTCATCAATCTCAGCTTCAGCGACAATTCGGAGGGATGGGATTTCAACTTCTGCTGGTATTACTGCTTCGGTTCCGTACACCAACAGGTAAGGAGTTGCACCTACCGAAGTTCGGACGGTAGTGCGATAGCCCAACAGTGCGAATGGTAATTTTTCATGCCATTGCCTAGACCCTTCTACCATCTTCCTCAATATCTTCTTTATATTCTTGTTTGCTGCCTCAACCGCACCATTTTCTTTGGGACGATATGGTGTGGAATTTCGGTGTGTAATCTTGAACTGTTGACATACCTCCTTCATCAATCCGTTGTTAAGATTGGCACCGTTATCCGTGATGATTACCTTTGGGATTCCAAACCTGCAGATGATGTGGGAATGTACGAAGTCCACCACCGCCTTCTTGGTCACTGATTTGAAGGTTTTAGCCTCCACCCATTTGGTAAAATAATCGATCGTTACCAGAATGAACCTTTGCCCATTGGAGGCCGCAGGTTCTATAGGTCCGATAACATCCATACCCCATGCAACAAACGGCCACGGTGCTGACATTGTATGCAATTCAATCGGCGGAGAATGAATCAGATCTCCGTGTATCTGACATTGATGGCATCTTCGCACGAAACTTATGCAATCACGCTCCATAGTGAGCCAATAATATCCCGCTCGAAGAATCTTCTTTGCCAAAACATATCTGCTCATATGTGGCCCACAAACTCCGGCGTGTATCTCTGTCATCACTATTATGGATCGACTTGCATCTATACATCTCAACAATCCCAAATATCCGGGGTTCTCTTGTACAGCAACGCTCCACTAAGGAAAAATTCGTTCGCTAATCGCCGAATAGCTCTCTTTTGATATCCAGTTGCATGCCCTGGGTATATTCCTAACCTGAGGTATTCTTTGACATCATGAAACCATGGCTCACCATCCATTTCTTCTTCTATCATATTGCGATAAGCATGTTGATTCCGAACCTGGATATGTAACGGATCGACACGAATTTTGTCCGGGTGATGTAGCATCGATGCCAGAGTAGCTAGAGCATCGGCAACCTCATTATGCATCCTTGGAATATGTCTGAATTCTACTGACCGGAAATGCTTAGTCAGATCATGCAAACACTGACGATACGGGATAAGCTTTAAATCTCTGGTTTCCCATTCTCCCTGAATCTGATGTACCAGAAGGTCCGAGTCCCCCAAGACCAAGACGTCCCGTACATCCATGTCCACCGCTAATCGCAACCCCAAGATACATGCCTCGTACTCAGCCATATTATTGGTACAATGAAAACGCAGTTGAGCAGTAACAGGATAATGATGTCCTGTTTCAGAGATAAGCACGCCCCTACTCCGACTCCTTTTGCGTTCGCCGCTCCGTCGAAGAAAAGCTTCCACCCTGGCTCCTCGGTTAGTTCCAACCCATCAATTTGCAATACTTCTTCGTCCGGAAAATACGTCCTCAAAGGTTCGTATCCGTCATCGACAGGATTCTCGGCTAAGTGATCGGCTAGGGCTTGAGCTTTCATAGCCGTCCTTGTCACGTATATGATGTCGAACTCTGTAAGTAATATTTTCCATTTTCGCTAGCCTCCCTGTAGGCATAGGCTTCTGGAAAATATACTTCAACGGATCCAAACGTGAAATGAGGTAAGTAGTGTAAGAAGACAAATAATGTTTCAGCTTTTGGGCTACCCAAGTTAAGGCACAACATGTCTTCTCCAAATGAGTGTATTTAACCTCGTAGACCGTGAATTTCTTACTGAGATAGTAAATGGCCCGTTCCTTCCTGCCAGTAAGATCATGCTGCCCCAGTACACAACCAAACGAATTCTCCAAGATCGTTAGATAAAGAATCAGGGGTCTACCTGGCTCAGGCGGAACTAGTACGAGTGGGTTTGACAGATACCCTTTGATTTGGTCAAACGCTTCCTGACATTCTGTCGTCCATTCTATCGCAGCGTCTTTCTTCAACAGACGGAATATGGGTTCACAGGTTGCTGTAAGCTGAGCAATAAACCTACTGATGTAATTTAATCTTCCCAACAAACTCATTACCTCTGTTTTGTTCCTTGGCGGGGGTAACTCTTGGATTGACTTGATTTTTGATGGGTCCAACTCAATGCCCCGTCGGCTGACGATGAATCCTAGCAACTTTCCTGACGGAACTCCGAACGCACATTTGGCCGGATTGAGCTTGATATCATATTTACGAAGTCTTTGGAAAAACTTCCTGAGATCGGCAATGTAGTCTTCTTGACGTCTAGATTTTATGATCACATCATCCACGTACACTTCAATTTCTTTGTGTATCATGTCATGGAACACCGTAGTCATCGCCCTCATGTATGTTGCCCCTGCGTTCTTCAGGCCGAACGGCATTACCCGGTAGCAATAAGTTCCCCATGGTGTAAAGCCATCTTTTCCGCGTCTTCTTCATCCATTAAAATTTGATGATATCCCGCATAGCAGTCCACAAAGGATCCGATCTCACGCCCTGCACAATTATCAATTAAGATATGGATATTGGGAAGCGGAAAATTATCCTTAGGGCTTGCCTTGTTAAGATTGCGGTAGTCCACACATACTCTGATCTTTCCATCTTTCTTTAGCACTGGTACTACGTTAGCCAACCAATCGAGGTATCGAGTGACACGAATGACTTTCGCTTGTAGTTGCTTGGTCACTTCCTCCTTGATCTTTACACTCATCTCCGTCTTAAACTTCCGCAGTTTTTGCTTGACGGGAGGGCATGCCGGGTCCGTGGGTAATTTGTGAACCACTAGATAAGTGCTGAGTCCTGGCATATCGTCGTACGACCATGCGAAGACATCTTTGAATTCCATGAGTGTCCTGATTAGTTCTTCTCTCAGGTTAGGTTCGAGATGGACACTTATTTTGGTTTCTTTAACATCATTCGTATCCCCAAGATTAACAGCCTCTGTATCATTTAGATTGGGTTTGGGCTTTTCCTCAAATTGACTCAGTTCCTCGCCGATTTCTTCTAAGGCTTCATCCTCGTCGTATTGCGATTCACACTCATCATTTCTTATTATTATTTCTGAACCAGATTGACTTTCTAGACTGGGTCGATTATTCTTTAAGCACGCCACATCATTAAGATTAGTTGAAAGAAAGTTGGAAATAAAATAAAAGGAAAAATAAACAAAATTAGAAGAAAAGGGAGCAAAATTTCATTGATAGAAAAGTACAAGATAACAAGGCTTTCACACTCTGACCCCAAACGGGGAAGAAAAAATGAAATGGACTACAACCCTGGGATAGTCCCACACAAAACTTGAAAGATAAACACAAATCAGACTACCAAGACTCCCTTCGGGTAGGAAGAGGAATAGCATCCCAATTATTTAATTTTGTCCGTGGTCCCACAAATTGTATCTCAGCACGGCTGGGTCCTTCGCCATCTTCTAACATGCACACATTTGAGAATAGATCCTCAAACTTTCTCGGGAATTCTTCATCTGGTTTGACCAAAGGGCCGGAATGCCTTGTTGTCAGATGTCTTTCGGTTCCGGACTTGACAAAGGATTGGGAGAGGCGCGGAACGGGCTTTGGTAGTACCCATGTCTTCTGTTTGAGTCTCTTAGCTCGCACAATGTCCTCTAGTGTCGGTTCAAATCCCAAACCAAATGTCCCTACATTTTCAGGCAAGGAGACCGGCTATACAATACCTTGCAGAGATGCACCCAAACCTTTGCCGGGCACGAAACCATTTCCCAACATTTCATAAGCCACCATGATGTCCGTAGAGATCACTTTGTCGTCAGGAATGTATTCCCCCTCTGGAACTCTGTTAATGGACACCGTATCGCAAATCTGATATACCCATGGCCCGACGTCCTCTTCTACCTCAACAAAGGGAACGATGGTGCTGGTCTGTAGATCATTTTCTCCATGGACCACAATCTCTTGTCGATCCCACTCGAACTTGACAAGCTGGTGTAGACTAGACGGAACCGCTTTTGCAGCATGGATCCACGGTCGTCCTATCAAAAGGTTATATGAGACCACCATGTCCAACACTTGAAATTCCATGGTGAATTCTACATGTCCGATTGTCAATACCAACACAATGTCC
Organism: Nicotiana noctiflora; assembly: GCA_032618575.1. Lineage (NCBI taxonomy): Eukaryota > Viridiplantae > Streptophyta > Magnoliopsida > Solanales > Solanaceae > Nicotiana > Nicotiana noctiflora. The sequence continues at coordinate 67,487 of JASVEL010006821.1, read as the reverse complement.
CCGACCGATTCCTTGCCTCCTCCGTCGAACCCCCGGACACAAATGCGATTCTTGCCCACCCTGCTAATATCCACTTTCAACTTGTTTAATGTAGAGAGGGGACAAATGTTCGCACTGGACCCAGTGTCGACTAGAACCCTGGTAACCACGAAGTCTTCACACTTTACCGTAAGATATAAAGCCTTGTTGTGCTCGGTGCCTTCCTCAGGTAGCTCATCATCGGTGAAGGTGACCCGATTTGCTTCGAAGATCCTATTGGTGATCTTTTCCAAGTGACTAACAGAGATTTTATCGGGTACATGGGCCTCATTCAAAACTTTCATCAAGGCTTGCCGATGCTCTTCAGAATGTATCAATAAGGACAACAATGATATTTGAGCAGGGGTTTTCTTCAGTTGTTCTAAGATAGAATAATCATGCAGCTTCATCTTTTTCAGGAACTCGTCTGCTTCTTCGTCGGTTACCGGCTTTTTTAGTGTTGTCGGATTAGTCTTTCTCAATTCCGCGGGCACAAAACATCTCCCTGAACGAGTCAAACCTTGCGCTTCGCAGACTTCCTCCCTGACTTCTTTTCATTTGTAAGTCACTGTGACCCGGTCATAGTTCCATGGAATGGCTTTACTGTCAACTATCGGCAACTGTATTGCTGGCTTGATGATGAAAGGATCTATTCGAACACCCGCTACAGTTAGGACAGGTTTGGTTGCTGCCCCTGGTACGACTATTTTTACTCCCTCTGGCCTCACAGGCACTTTGTTTGCACTCCCCTTTTCTGCTTCCGACCCATCTGGTGCTTCCTTCTCACGCACGAGTGACTCGTCAGAGCTTGGCCCCCTTTTCATTCCAACCCCACTGGATCTGATCATCATCACAGTCTGAGAGGTTTTCTCATATCCCTCTTCTACCCGTACCAACTCGATCATGTTGGTCTCATGATGGGTTGGGAGTGGATTCTGGTTAATGTTGGGTTCCGCTGGAGTCTGGACCTCAATTCGACGAGTGTCGATAAGTTCCTGGATAGCCGTTTTCAATTTCCAACATTTTTCTGTGTCGTGCCCTGGGCATCCTGAGCAATACGCACAATTTACAGAGTGGTCCAGATTTCTCGGAGGAGGGTTTGGTAGCTTAGCCTCGACCGGATTCAGCAACCCTACTTGCTTCAATCGGTGGAACAAACTGGTGTAAGACTCTCCCAAGGGAGTGAAAGTCTTCGTCCTTGGTGTTCTGTCGTTCTTGAAGGCTTGATTCGGACGAAAACCCGCACCCGTGGGGTTTCTATAGGCTCTTGGGGGTGGGTAATTATTCCGTGGAGTTGGCGCACGCCATGGTGCCTGGACGGGAGGTGGGGCATATGATTGGGCATGATGGACGGTAAAGTGAGCATCTGGTGTTGGGTAGTAGTGTTGCGGATGGCTATATGGATTGTGAGAGTAATTTTGTTGGTGGGTTTGTGGTGGGTTGTACTGGGGTGCGGGGCCTCTGTTTCTGAACCAGGCTCCCGAATCAACCGCTGCAACTTCTTCTTTCCTCTTCTTCCCAAGCACTCCTCCAGTGCCACTTTGAATGGCTTGAGTGGTTGCCTTTAGAGCAGAATAGCTCATGATTTTGTTAGCTTTTAAACCTTCCTCAATCATGGATCCCATCTTTATTACTTCGGTAAATGACTTTCCTACGGACGTTACCAAATGCCCGAAGTATGTTGGCTCCAGTGTCTGCAAGAAGTAATCTACCATTTCGTTTTCTCTCATCGGTGGATCTACCCTTGCTGCCTGTTCCCTCCAGCGGAACCCAAATTCTCTAAAACTTTCTGCGGGTTTCTTCTCTAATTTTAGCAATGATAAGCGATCGGGGATTATTTCAAGATTATATTGAAACTGGCCGATGAATGCTTGGGCCAGGTCATCCCATGTAAACCATCTGTTGGGATCATGCCCGGTGTACCACTCTAGTGCGGACCCTCCCAAGCTCTGACCGAAGTAAGCTATCAGAAGTTCTTCTCGCCCTCCGGCTCCTCGCATTTTGCTGCAGAAACCTCGGAGATGGGCTACTGGGTCACCATGCTCCTCGTATAGATCAAACTTGGGCATTTTGAACCCAGCGGGTAACTGGACATCTGGAAATGGGCACGGATCTTTGTAAGCAACACTGACTTGGTTGCCTAAACCATGCATATTCCTGAAGGATTGCTCCAGGCTCTTAACTTTTCGAATAACCTCCTCCTGTTCCAAACTTTTGGGGTGCCTTTTCGGTTCTGCCGGGTTGTCCCAGTGAGGGGTGTGTGAATTGCGGTTCAGGAGCCTTAAAGGTAGGCTCAGGATCATAACAATGATTGTCATGTATTTGAAAAAGCGGTTCACCGGACGACTTCTGTAAAGTAGCAGGTGGAGGTTCCACGAAGACAGGGGTGACCGGAGGAGGAGTATTTTGTCTATCTGGTGGAACCTGGGATGTATAAGGGTTTTCCTCTTGATAATATGGATAGATCGGTGCACTTGTCGAGGGATCAATGGGCGGATGCTCTGGTGCTGGTGTAAGAGTATGAAGGTTTGGTGATGATTGTCCCCTAGCCCAGGCTAGGTGCATCTCTGTTATCTGCTGTCTCAACCGGTCCACCTCCTCTTTCATGATCTGTATCTCTGTTTTCTCTCCATCGAAACTTTTGTCGGAACTAGACATGCTTGCTGGAATTGGACCTTTTGATCTAGTACGATAATGGTGATTGGCCAGTATATTCTGTCAAGTCAACTGCTAAACTTCTCTGGAAATGCAACAAACTTGTTAGCTTACTGAGTTTAACAGATATGTTATTGCTATTCTGATTAGTATTTGATGACTGCATTTTGTTTATCATTATGATAATATATTATTTCGCCAATCCAGGGAAAATGCGCTACCTGACTTACAGTCAAGTGGTGAACCAATACCTTAATTCCTACTATCAGCTAGATACTAGCAATTCTAGAGCGCTATACAATTTAACATGGCTTCCCTTGGAAACAAAAAAGACAATTTAAGGCAAAGGCAGAAAATATCCAATGACATGCTAACGATGAAACCAATGAAGGTGAAAAACACCAAATCGGTAACATAATACTAAAGCTCAAGCAAAGAAATTTAAAGAGTTAATGCTACTGAACAGAGACACCCCAAACCCACTACTATATCTCAAGACATGAATCTCTCACAGATTGAAAATACATATGGAGCAGATGTGCATAAACTGAAGACTGTTACGGCTAGCACAATATAACAATTTACGCAACTGGCGAAAAAACCTTAAAAGTTTCACACTGTATTAATACAAAATAGATCTTAGTACGATGCTTCAGTGCTGCTGCAAGCAGGCAGTTTGGGATAGGCGAGGGGCAAAGAGACAAGGTTTAATGACTTGAATTTCTATCAATAGCTAACAAACTCAAGCAGCCAGTCCTGTGGAACGACAAAAACCAGTAGTACGAAGAGAGGAAGACCTGAAGCAGGGAAGCTCTATCGGAGTTGAAAATCTCAGTCAACTCAATGATGTCTCCCAGGGGGTCAAAGCGGGCAATGAAACTCGGGCAATGAAACAATCCACTCTATAAGTCAATCAAATGAAGATTGATGTAATCACACCCGAGCAATTCACTCAGTCTTACCAATTTTTAAAAAAACTAAGGGCTTTTAAGCCCCTCAACTATCAGATTTGGTCTAAAAATGCCCCTCATCCACCTATCGGGCCAAATATGCCCTCTGTTAATATTTTTGGCTCACAAATGCCCTTTGAGTTAACGGAAGGACACATGTCATCCTCTTATTGGTGCATTCTAAATATTTCATAATTAATTAAAAAGACACATTATTCATACCTGAAAAATAAATAAAAAGTTTTTTACTAAAATAAGATTTTTTTTTCCAGTTTTTAACTTTTGTAAGTATTTTAGAAAATTTTTATTTATTTTTCAGGTATGAATAATGTGTCTTTTTAATTAATTATGAAATATTTAGAATGCACCAATAAAAGGATGACACGTGCCCTTCCGTTAACTCAAAGGGCATTTGTGAGCCAAAAACATTAACAGAAGGGCATATTTGGCCCAAGTCAATCAAATGAAGATTGATGTAATCACACCCGAGCAATTCACTCAGTCTTACCAATTTTTAAAAAAACTAAGGGCTTTTAAGCAAAAGGTAACTTCATCAGAACTTGTTGGGAAGGAAAGAGAGTTTATATCCCTAAACTTTTGACAAAACAAAACAAACTTTAAAGGGAAAAAATCATTAAAACCAAAAGAAAGAGAAAAACAGGAAAATATAGCATAGGTCTGTCTTGGTTTAGTGCAAACTCTAGATGCTATATCTTTCCAAATTCTGAAGTAGATTATAAGGCCAGTTATTAAAAAAGAGAACTTTTATGTCAATATGTGCAGAGAAGTTTACATCTTGAAAATTAGTCAAAACTGAAAAGCAATATTTTGATTAAAAAAATTGTTCCTTTCTCCCCATCGACAGGGAGAGATAATGATGAGGGAAAAAAAGAAGCTTTTGATAAAGAAAATGATGAAAAGAAAAATAACACAAAATAGTTTAAATTAAAATAAAGAGAAGCAGATTTTTATTTTTTTAAAAAGGTATAATAAAATAAAGAGGATAGCAGCAGCATAAAAAGCAAAGGGAATCACAGGCCCATAGGTTGACGCAATCCTTGATGCCAGGAACTTCCATGAGTAAGCTTTCATAACACTCAGTTACCCAGCCCCACGACCTTGCTGAAGTGGTGATCAATAGTTTAACAAGAATGTGAGTTCCTCAGATCACTCTGTAACAGATTAGGTACCTGCCATTTGACTGTGATGCCATTCATCATCCTTAATATCTACTTAAATTACCACTACACGTTGAGGTGAGGCGTGTCATAGCCGCAGAGATTCAATCATACAGAAGCATAGTGATGTAGTAGCTAGCTGGGATCCACAATCTTTGAAATTGAAGATCCCACAGCAGGGCAGTGAAGAACGAAACCACAGAGTGTGGGAGCAGAAAACCAACGAAGCAGTAGCAGAAGACACCTCAACACAAGAAAACAAAAATAAATTTTCAGCAGCATTCATAAGACGTTTTCATTCTCTAAAAGTAATAAATGCCATAAAATACATAACGTCTAAGTCCCTAAGATAATGGTTCTTAAAATGGGAAAAAGTTTAAGAAAATAAAAAACACGCTTATAATATTAAACGAAATTGAAACCCGTTTAAGTTGAGGGCATGGCCTCACTTACACAGCTGCGACTAAGCCAAGCATAGTAACACACATCCAAAAACTCCTGATCAAGACAAGTAATCATGTCTTCCATTCAGCTCCTGCTTCTGATTCGGTCCCTGAGGCCATTTCTGCATACAAAGCAGAAGAGAAGCTAAGGAAAAGACAACATTCTTTATCAAGACAAAATAATAAATAAAATAACATGTTTGTATTGCATGAGACCAAACAACCCGATTCAAAAACCAAAAATAAGCTAGTAGCAACACTGTCAATACCAATGCTACACAAACTAAGGCATGATGAACAAAATGGATACGAAATAATTCAAATAATGACTTACCAAAAACAAACAAAAAAATATCGATTCCAGAGACAATTCCTAATACATATACATGCACAAGTATCTAAATACCAAACTTTAACCACATTTACACGCTATTAAGAAAAGAATGCCCAATAAACAGAGATGACACAATAAAAGATTCCCAAGTTAGTAAGTTCACCCATTGGAATAAGGAACTTCATCCCGTCCACGGTAAGGAGATCGGCTATAGCTACGACCACGAGGCGATGGGCTTCGGCGTCTGGGCGAACGTCCACGGGGACTATAACTCCTGTTTCAAAAAGGAAATCAGGAGGGGAAAAAGAGAATTTGTCATGTCCTGCTGTATATTAGAAAAGAAGTTTTCTTCGGACCTGCGACCATAACTTGGGCTCCTCCGATATCTAGGAGGGCTGCGACTTCTACGTTTTCCAGGACCTCCACGCCCTCGGCACTCACGAGCAAAATGACCAGCCTCACCGCATTCGTAGCACTTCAAATCAGAGCCACCAGAGCGACCCCGACCACCTCCACGGCCTCCTCCTCCTCCTCCTCTAGAATTGTGCGAGAGCTCCACTCTCCATCCATTCTTCCCTGTTTAATGTATAAGGAAGAGAACACCATCAAATGCTTCAGTTCCCGACATATTTGCTGAACACTATAAATCTATAGTATAGAGCTACAGCATAAAAATAAAAGTGATTATCAACCTACAATATATATTAAACAGGATTGAACACCGGAAAAGGCTAGAAATAGCATGGCCATAAATAAGATAAATAAACCCATTCAGAAGGTTGAACAATATGTAAGAGTAAGGGAACATACCATCAATTTCCCTGATTGCATCTCGTGCATCTCTTTGGTCATCAAAGTCTATAAAAGCATAACCAGGTGGGCGTCTTGCAACCCAAACACTGCAAGCATTCAAATTTTTTGCATCAAGTGTGCTAATCAGAAAGCATCATAGCAAGAAGAATGATCGAAATAAGTACTCGAACTCCATAAATGAAATAACCTCTAGTGATACTGAAGTGCAGCCAATGTTCTTAATATCCAGAAATAATAAGCCAAATCCCTTTGGTTTAGATCTTAACATGTCACTTTCTTTGACATCCATTAATCAGTGTTTTTTTTTTTCGGAAGAGTACATAGCACAGACTCAACAGATCAAATAGCAACAGAAGCATGGAAATTTTATACCACATACCATTTCATTAGAAACTTTCTTCATCAGTTAGTCATGAATATTAGGAAATAATGTACTTGTGGTGTATTTTACCTCCATTGCATATACAAGCTGCTTCCGGAAACAGGTTACTCAGCAAGCTAACAAGCTAGATTAATATAACATTCTTTTAGCTGATCACAAAATAAGACTTTAATGCTCCTCCATGTTAGATTATTAGTGCACATCATTCAGAACTGATGAAGGAATCTACCAAACAATCCAAGCAATGAAGAACGAATAACTAGCAACCACTTATAATAGGTAGTAGTATTAAGCTAAATATTTAGGTGCTTTACTGGATAGGCAGTATTCAACAGCCAAAAACAAAATAAAATTTCACAAAAGAATCCTATACATAAGAGGCAGTTACTCTCTCTTCAATTCAACTAACTAGTAGAATATGCAAACAATTTCAAAGCACACGAATCACAAATGCAGAATTCAGTGTATAATTTGTTTTACCTTCTTATAACTCCAAAGACGCGGAATTCATCTTCCAGTTCTCTTTCAGTGACCCTAGGGTCAAGATTTCCAACATACACTCTTGACATCTCGGAATAATAACCTATTAAAGAGCACCGATATCAGGCAAACGTGAATAAAACCTATCACATTAATAATTAAGAAATTGAATTGCACTATGAAAATTCGCCAAAATTCTCGGATAAGTATGGATATTTTCAACTCTATTTTCTTGGTAGCACTGTAGTATGCTTATACTATTACATATTTGAGTTGTATACACTGATGATGTAGAAGCATGTCACACTCGCCACCAGCTAGATTATACTAAAAGAGATTTATACACAGTAACAGTGAAAGGAAATTTTACTTTATGGGTCATTCAGATTTGTTGTAGCCGGTAATCTGCTTTATTTTCCAAATTAAAAATCTCATTATTTATGAAGTGTAGAACAGTTAGGATTTTCTTTATACATGTAAATATTCTTTATGTCGATTGGAAACAACCTGTCTGCCCTTTCAGGTAGGGATAAGGTAGGGGTAAGGCATGTATACGTATTACCGTCCCATACCCCACAAAACTATACTGGGTAGTAGTTGTTGTTGTATGTAAATATTCTTTACATACTTTATACTATAAATTAAGCTCTTAATAAAAACAATAACCTTTAAACTGCTTAAACTATGCACAGATTAGATATTAATCACAATAAAAGGCATCAATCGAAGAGTCAATGAAACACTATATTTTCATACACAAATCATACAAACCTATCCCAAATATCCCTAACATAATCAAATTAAATAAAACTAAAAACCTATTTTCCCCATTCTGTGAAACTTTCAACAAATTTATGATTCGCGCAGCCACAAAATTAAGTATCTAAAGATAGGAGAAGTAATAACTTCAATATTAAAATAACAGATCAAATTATACAGATCTACAGGTTGAAGAGAGAGGAACCTGAAACCCTAGTGAAAAACTGGAACAAAAAGAAACCCTAGGCCACCACGATTTGCTGAGAAAGTGAGGTATATGAATAGGGAATGTATAGAGAGATATTTTAGGGTCAATAATTGAATGACTTATGGATATGAAATGGGCTTGAAAGCATTGGGCCATGCCCAAGAAAGCTGATCCCCAAATTGGGCCCGGCCCTTAAAAGTTTGTAAACGAGAATTTTTCAAAAAGCACAATCTTTAAGACTTAATTAGCAATAAATAGAAACTATTTCCTATATTACGTGATATAGATATATTTTACTGTAATTGACGATGTATATAATGTATTAAATGTATTGTATTCAAGAATACAACATAAAATAACGCCGCACAAACATGAATTCCAGTTAAACTGGATATGTATTAAGATGTATTCAGCTGTATTTAGCGCAAATTATGTAACGTATCTGCGCAATTTATAGGACATTGAAGAAGATAAAAACGGAAGGAAATCAAATCAAATTTGATTTCCCAAATTTTAGTTAACAAACTTAAAGATACAACAACAATATGTATTCTTCCCTATATTGAAATCGTATAAACGTGAAGGACAAAAAACAGAGGAAGAAGATTCCAAACTGTGCGATTTGCTTTTCCATCTGCCGATTGATACAAATTCAATACATGTTAATACATATAAATACATTACTAAAATATGCTAAGATATATGGTATCATACAGATACAAGTTCAAGTATTTAAGATAAATACACTTGAATACATATGCATACTTTTTGAAAATCTACTGAAAAAATTAAAATATATCAAATAGGGTTCTTACTGGGAATCTTTGCCGCGTGAGGATATATTGTGAAAATGGCGGAACTTTCCTTTGTTAATGGCGAAGACGGGCTATAATGTGTATAAGAAGAGTGTTTGTGAAAGAAGAGTGAAAATTGTAAGAAGAAAGAGAAAGGATGAAAAGCGGGAGTTATACGTTAATTTGGTGAGAGAAAAATATTTTGTACCATTTTATTAAGGCTTAATTATAGAAAGGTATTAAATTTAATTTTTTTGCTACAAACTAAAAAAAGGTATTTATATAATGTAAAATTTTAAAATGGTATTTATATGTTATAAATAGGGTACTAACTTATTCTATAGGTGATAAAATTTACTTTGTAACAAAATATAGGGAATGATCTCTCAATACTACTAAGAATTTGAATTTTAAAAAAATGACCAGATAAATATTTATTTATAGAGAGCTTAGGAGTATTATTTTTTTATTGATATTTTATTTTAAAAAACTCAAATAGCTAAAATAATGTATGTGTAAAACACTGCAAAATCGTATCTTATAGTTCACTTGACTAACAAAACACCAAGGGATCATTTGGTTCGGGTGTTAGTTATGCGAGGAATATAATAAAGGGATTGTTTATATGATAATTAATCTTTAAACAAGTCACTGACTACAATGATAATATATTTATTCTTACTTCACATTCAATTTAGCACAAAATAATACATGACAGTCCCGTAGGTAAATAGTGCTACATTAATTATGTGTTATTTTTTAATATATTTTAGACTTTTTTACATTGTTGGTCTCTCATAAGATGATATTTAAATTAATATCACAAATTTTGGTTTATTATAATAGTGCATTTTATAACAAATGTAGCAGATTGTAACCGTTAATTCCTTAATTCTTCCCCATAATTAAAGGTACTTTTAGATTCTTATTAAGTATCTTATTTATCTTTCTCTCATTCATAAATCATATTTCTCTTTCCTATTCATAATTTTAGGAAGCGCCTTTTTCTATCTTATTTAATGATCTGGTAAAATCCCGAAGGTACGTTGTGTATATTTATCATATTGAAAAAATGATATATATACATATACAAATAAAATGATATTTTATACTAATAATATTTTAATTTATACTTCATTTTATACTTATTAATTAATTTTCTATTGTATTATACACATTATATGATATATATCATAGCTAAATTTTATAAATATCACTTATTTATTAAAGCATACACTATTATACAAGCATTCACATTTTACCAATAAAATATGGTTATACCATCAAATATAACGTTATCATAATTTAAAGAGAGAGAAAATACTAATAAAATCATAATTAACGATAATTTCATTTGTAGAAGAGAGATTAACGATAATTTTATTTGTAGAAGAGAGATAAAAGATAACAATCAATTGTCGATTGAGATACTAAAGATGGGTAACCGAAATTCTTTAATTTTATTTTAAGAAAATAAACATTGTGAAAAGCATAATTTTAGGGACATGGTTAAAAGCTTTCTGCTAGGAATATAATTATTTAGTTGCCTTGTGTGTAAAATACTTATTAGTGCTAAGTTTGTGAAAAAATTTCTTAAATTTGGTCTATTTATGTTTTATGCTCATAATATTTACCGATTAATTTCTATATTTTTGTACTCCTTATTTAACTGTCATACCCCCCCCCCTCGTCCCAAGTAAATAACGGAAAACAGGAAGATCAGACGGTAACACTAAAGAGTAATATTCGGGAAAATATCAATATTAAGTGTGAATAAACTTTTGTTGCGAAACTGATCGACATAATCCTTTAAATCTAATAAGTTATAATATAAGGTAAAAGAAGTGAAGAATTGCAACTGACCTTTTCCCGTGAAGCTCATGCACATACCCATAAACTAGCTAAATTTCTCAAAGTGTAAAATGAATGAGAAAAAAGACAAGTGAGGAGTATTTAATTTGATCATGTCTTGATTGTTTGTAATGAATTGTAGCATCTGATTCCAGACTTAATCGTTAAGCTTTAGCTTCAACGGGAATCTACAGCATTTCGGCTCCACTTAATGTTAGAAGTGGGGTCTCCTAAACCATATGTCTGCATACACATTATTCTTTACAATCCCAATTATGAAATTACACTGGGCCGTTATTGTTGTTGTTATAATGTTAGAAGCGAAATTAGAAAGTTTGTTGATGTGTTAAATATTTAATATAAACATGTAGAAAAATAATATTTAACTTATATAGAATTTTTAATATATACATTATAATACTCCAACGAAGGGTGTCCATTAATCATCCTTGAGCTTTTGTGGCTCTGCATCTACCATGAAACAATACTTTCAGCAGATTATATATGTACCTACAATTAGAAGCAAATTCAGGATTTAAGTTATATGAGTTCAATTCTCAAATTGTTTTAGTATTGAAGGTAATAAGTTTTTAGAATTTTGGGTTTAAATATACTTTTTGTTGCAATTTTGATAATTTCTTACTCATAATTTTATGCTTTCAATCGAAATATTGCATTTTGATAAACCTCGAGCCACGATTTTATAATGAGTATTTACACATTCCATATTAGTATTAATTTTGTTCAAGTGGAAAGCCATCCCATCCAACACTTGCTTAAAATTTGGAGATTTTATATAAGCTGTCAAACACAACTCACTACAGCGAAAACTCTATACTTTAATCTCTTTGTTGAATGAATTTGATCCTAATTTTGTAACGAACTAATTGTGTTCCTGTTTGATTGCAAAGGAAATTGGTAATGATTATCGATTAAAGACAATTTTCCATCTGTTATATCGGGGGTGTTCAACTCTCCTATTTAGCCTATAATTATTGATAATAGAGTTAGACTAATCAACACTTGAAGACGTGACTCGAAGGGATGGCTGAAACCAGAAAAAGATTGCCTATAGTATAGGAGTGACAAATTATAGTGTTGGCTTGAATACAAAAAGGAGTGAACTATACAAATAGCCCTCAAAGCAGATTGTCTTGAATTTTTGTCCATATTTGCTTTTGGGAAGAGATTTAAATTTAACAAATATTATCCTTTGGCTTATCTCATGGCAACAATTTTAATTTTTGACCTCAAAGATTTGCCCATTGAGTAAAAGAGGGTCAAAGTTAAAAATTACCCCAAAATTTATCATATTTATATATAAAAAAAAGTTGCCAAAAAAGAGATTTATTTATTACATGCTTGTTAGAATCCACTTTCTTTGATGAGAAGCTCTTTTTTATTTCACTCTCTTTTTATAATGAATGGTGGTCCTGGATTGACTTGGTACCATTAATTGCATCTCCATGTTTGCAGCATTTAAATTGACTGCAAATTCCAATTGCTTAGCTTATCCTTTCTTATCTTCGAAGCGCAGAAATTGACTATCCAAAGTCATTCTAAATTATTGAAAAACTCAAGATTACAAAGATAGCAACAAACTCAGTGTAATTCGTAAGCGAGATCTGAGGAAAATAATGTGTAGGCAAACTTTATTTCTATCTTATGAAGGTAAAAGATTATTTTCGATACACCATCAATTCAAGAATAGAAGAAAAAAAGCCGTAACAACAAGCAATAATTGACAAAAAATATTCTTGTTAATGAAGTATTAGTGCATCTACTTTGTGGTATTAATGTAGTATCAATCATGTGAATAAAATTTCTATATTTTGAAAGTAAGGAAATGACTTACAAGACTTCCAGGTTTTCAGACTGTTGACTGATATGCTAAACCGATAATATTCATAACTGAATTGAACCAACGCCTGCCCCTTCCTTGGGGCACCTCGTTGAGGCGTCCTTTCAGCATCTGAGCCTTGTTCATCATGGAATCACTAAACGAAGTCAACTCAAAGATATCTATCACTCCAAGTACATCCTTCGAGGCATTGTCCTCTTCCAGAGAGGCACCAACCACAATTTCCTTGTCGACCTCCCTAACTTGGGGTAAAACGGCCTTGCCCCTCTCTGGTTTGAAGGCCTCAGCCATTGCCTATTCATCGGTCCCCTTGATTGAGGCTACTCGATGTCGCATCTCTTTAGTTTATAGGTCCCTCATCTCTCAAACTGCGATCGTACATGTGCCACCAATTCAGAGGCTTCTTCTTCTTCTTCTTCTTCTTCTTCTTTGGAATCGTCCCTCACTGGTGGAGTGTGTCCGATGGGAGCTCTTGTGCACTAGTGCTTTCTTTGGATTTGCGCACCAGCCTCCTCCTCAGTTTTTCTTCTTCGAGTTAGGAGAACTCGGAGCCCTTTTTCTCTTTTTCTCTTGACCCTATCTTGGAGTAAAGGACTCGGCGTGGTAATCTTCGTCACCGGATGGAGGCCTCATTGCGACATCCTTAGAAAGACCTTCAAAGAAAAAAGAAACGAGTAAGGAATCAACAGCACAAAGGAAAACTAAGTGTTGTACACTCAAGAAAGGAATATCACCATGAGAACGGGCCTCCCACCGGCCTTTCAAAAGTTTGCGCCAGGCGCGCTCGGAATATGGCTTCTGTGACACGATGCCCTCAACCCACTCCCTGAGTTGAGGGACTATATTCGGGACCCGAGCAATAGCTGTATCACCACCAAACACTGATAAGAAATAAGGAAAAAAGTGTAAAAAATAAAATTTTGGGAAGAACGAAACTATACATACATTTTGTGTTCCATTTCTTGGGGAACGGAATGTACTCGGCTGAGATTAGGTCTGAGGTCCTCACTCGGACAAATCAGCCTATCCAACCTCGATCTCGATCTTCATTGATGCTCGAGAATGGGGCTTTACTGTAAAGCTTAGCGCGCAAGTTTAGTCAGTCCCCCGGAAGAGTCTGGGTTTTATAGGCGCATAAGATGGTAGACGATGAATGAGCATCCGTCAATCTTGCTCATGAAGATTCGAATAAGAATGACGATCCTTCAGAACGAGGGGCGAATCTGACTAAGGCACACCTCATACCTTTTGCAGAAGTGGCTGATTACCGGGTCCAACGGGCCCAGCATAAAGGGATAAGTATAAACACTTAAGTGTCCCTCGATGTTGGTAGTGATATCTTCTTCGGGCCCGGGAATCACCACGTCTTTGCCGACCTAGTTGCAATCCTTTTGACCATAGGAAGAATTTTTTCAGTGATCGAGTAGATGTACCTCGAGACCTTTTCACAATGCTCCGGAATAGGTAAAGGTTTTTCAACCTTAAAATTGGCGGTCATCGAGCACCCACCAGGAATAAACATTCTAAGAGGAGGTTCCGCCGCTGGTTCCTCGCCGACCGACAATGATGCAGAAGTAGTTTCTTTTTGGGGAACTGTTATTAAAGTCTTCATCATTTTATTTTAAATGGAGGGTAAAATATGAAAAATAGGAAGTTAAATGGGTACACTTGATGGTTTGGAGTGAAGACAAGCGAAAGTTCTTACAAAGATCTCAAGAAATTAAGATACTAAGTGCTAGAAAATGTGGAGATTTCTGAGGAACAAGGGTAGAGAAGGTTTGGATATAAAGTTTGAATGAATGAAGAAGGGGGTATTTATAATATTCAAACGATGGTTCAAAGCCGTGAGTAGCCGACCAATAACTAATGAGCATTTAATGCCATTAAGACGTGACAGACGAGATGTTTCGTTCATTTTGTCGTTTCTGACGCGAAGTATCGAGGTGAGAACCGGAAGTTCATATCGTGTCTTATCATTTACTCACCAAAAAATGAGGGAACAAGCTATGTACAGTCGAAATCGGTCTCGTCTACTACATGACAGATTGGGCTTGGAACGTGAGGGACTGAAGATCGAACCCGAGTCTTATCGAACCAGAACACGGGGTCAGAATGTCAGTCCTCGAGAAAACTGAGTCCACAATCCCAGAATCGACCCTTACCCCGAATGAGCTCGAGGAAACATTGCCGGTATAACCTACAGAAGACTGAAACAACGAAAGGCCAAAATATCCGTAACCGGTCGGGTATCGAGGCAGGAATCTTGGCACATATCAATAAGGAACCGGCAAATCATGAGACTTTTACCTTTTATAGAATTGTATCTAAAGTAGGACTCCCCTACTATAAAAATGGGTTTGATTTCTAGTAAAACACATTGTAACAATCATTCAGAAGCAATATATTATTTTCTTATTAAATTCTTATTTTATCTGTTTCTTGTTACCGATCGAAGAGTTCAAAGGTTGCCCTCTCCCCAAGGTTGTAATTGTTCAATTCGTGCGGTTTGAATTTACTTTATCATATTTTATTTCAAATTGCTATTCAATTCATCGCTCTGTATCAATTTAATCCACGTACTTAAAATCACATACAAATTTAATTGTAATCCGATTTTGAAGTTAATACAACTAATTGGTGAGAGTTCAATAACCTTGTGAGGGATGCAACAGATTAGAAAAACTATTGCGCACCAGCTGCTCAATTAAATGCTAAGCACTCTGTTTATTAATACTATATAGATAATTTTTGGGACACATCTCAAACATATCCATTATTCTTTTCACTTTACGTTTCCCAAAACATAAAAGATAAGACAGAACATCACTTGATAAGATACTACATAGGTACAATTGCCACAATAGAAAAGACAAAAATTAACATATGCTACACTTAAGATAGTGAATGAGCTGAACTCACTTGATCATCAAATTCCTTCAAATTTCCTTTAGGATTCTTCTCAAATCTCTTAATCCCAAAATGCATTAACTCCACATCTTTTGCTTCTCCAACCATAACAAGATCAGCTAATATTTTCCCCACAATTGGTCCCATTTTAAAACCATGCCCTGAAAATCCACCAGCAATTACTACATCCTTCCCAAATTCCCCACCAAGAAAATCAATCACAAAGTCCTCATCTGGGGTCACAGAATACATACATGACTGTGTCATGACCGGTTTTGCAGAGTCGACAAGACCTCTGAATCTTTTCAGAATCCACTGTTTCAGTGGATCCAGAACCACCGTGGGCGCCCACGTCCGCTCTATCGGCTCGCAGGGACGCCCACCGTGCACCGGAATTTTAATCAGTCCCGGAAACTCAAGCGACGGAGTTCCATATATGTATGGCTCTCCGTAACTTGCAAAAGTTGGAAAACCATTTTCAATAGTGAATTTTGACTCATACCCTTCTTTAATCTTCCAATACATAACAGTTGTTTCCAAAGGTTGAATTGGAAGTACAATTCCTGTTACACTTTTAACTAACTTTTTCATCCATGGCCCAACTGTTACCACACATTTTTTACCCCAAAACACCTCACCACTTTTAACTTTAACCAAAACACCCCCTTCAACTTTCTTGATTTCAACTACTTCCATATTATCTTTCAAAAAAGCTCCATTCTTAACAGCAAGTGTTTGAAACATAGACACAGCTTTTGTAGGTTTAATAACACCACCATATTCTGTAACAACACCAACCCAATTTTCTGGCACCTGAATGAAACCACCATATTCGTCAAACACTTGTTTATTATCAAGAACACGAACGGGGATTGAATTTTTCTCACAGCTAGAGATAACTGATTGAAGAGCTTTGTTATCAAAAGGACCTAAGTCAAACTGTGATGTCTTGAAATAGACTTTGTATCCGATTTCGGATTCGGCTTCTCTCCAGAGGGTTTCGGATTTTAAAACCATTTTCGGGTAGTATTCTTCGGGGTAAGTGGCACGTATTGTTCTTGATTCGCCATGTGAAGAACCGCGATGGTGTAAGAAATCGAATTGCTCCAAAAGAAGTGTTTTTTGGCTGTGTTTTGATGTTTGATATGCTGTGCAGCTGCCCATTATGCCTGCCCCAATTACTATAACATCAAACATTTCTATGGAATTCTCCATTTTTGTGTGTTTGTTTTGCTCTGGTGTGTGTTTGTTTGAGAGTGAGAAGGGAGATTTTATGAGTTGTAAAGTAAGCTAGGAGAATGATGCTTTTAAAGGGATTAAATATTTATGTATATAGGGTATCAAAATATTGAAAAAATAATAGTGTATAACCATTGTAAAAATAATAGCCAAAAAAATGAAAAAATTCGTATATCCTTTGTTTATTTTATACAAATTTGTATACATATTTTCGGCCAAATGCAAGTAGTTTCTGGCACGAACTAAAAGCTATAATATACATTTTGTGTGGTCTTGTCGTGCCAGAAACTATAGTTCGTGCAGAAACTATTTGCACACAATATATATATATTCCTTTGTTTTTTTTTCTTTTTTCAACCAACGCTCCACGGGGTAAGTCATGCTTCCTTGTATCTCTCACTATTTTCGTTTTAATTTACGTGCACATATTTGATTCGACATAGAATTTAAATTTTTTTAAATAAGCTATATATTTTGTGTGGATATTTAAAATTTATGGTGTTAAATATACTATAGTATTTATGTGATTTAAAAACTTCTCTTCAGAAGTAAAATAAAAAATTTAAGTTAACTATTTTCAGATTTAGAATGTGGCATTTGCTTTTGTATGTAAGGAACATATTTTTAGACATATTGTTAAATATTAATATTTCAATCTGATTTTAAAAGAATTTTTTTAGAACCGAAGAATAAACCTTTTTATCTACTTTATATATTTAACATGACTTTAGCTCGATTTTCAATAAAGAAATGTGTACAAATTAAAAATAACATTGTATATAATATTTTCTAATTGCAACCCCTTCACTGTAATGGCAATCCTATTAATTTTAAAAAGAACCACCTAATTATTAGATTACACATATTAATTTACCATTATAAAATACCTTCTTAGTTAGATATTTTTATTCTTTAAAATAAGGAAATATTATCTCATCGTCCGAGTCATGCAAACGTGGAAATGATTAGTTTGGATATGCAAAAAGACAAAAGAAAAAGAAAATCAAACATTTTTGTTGATGCTATAGAAATTGGAATCTTTTGTTTGATTCCATCCAAAGTGATTGAAGAGGTGTCGTTTATGTTTGTTTGTTGTTTTCTTTCTTTGTTTGTTTTCTTAGTTTGATTCCGTCCAAAATGTTGTTTGTTTGTTAAACTAGGATTTTCCGGTCTTTCACGTGAATCTTTCTCCTTTTCCAATAGAGTGGATTCTGTTTTCTTGTTTGGTTTATATGCTATTTTATTTATTTTTTGTTTATTTTAAATTTGCAGTTAACAGGGTAAATTTATTGGAAATATTATAAGACACGTGAATCCATAATCTCTGCGCTACATACCTTTGGCAACTAGGTTTAATTCCATTGGATCTGCTCTTCTGAATTTACCTTCTTCGATTTCTTTTTTTTCCCCTATATAAGTACATTTTGAACTTCTAACTTTTTTCTTTTGAGTGTGTGATTGGGTGGGGGAGGGAGCTTGTATGTTCTCTTTCAACCTCCTTTCATAATGCAAAGGCCAAATACATATACAATCCATTCGATTTAATATTATGTTTTTATTTTTGGCTCTTTATCTTTACCTTGTTTCATCCCCCCACACCCACCATCCTCCCAATCTATTTTATATGTTCCACTTTGGCCTTCAAACTCTATAGAGCGCACGTGTATACACAACTCTATGTGTAATAAATATCTAATTAAATATTGTCACCTGATTTTTTCATCCATGTCAAACGGGTCAATACTAAAATACCAAAACCCAGCCGTATTTTTTCATCTACTGTTACCCCATCTTCATTCTCTAAGTTCCAAAGCTTTCATCTGCCGATTTCATATATGGTCCGTTTAAATGAAATAAACCCACAAAAAATACGACCAGGTTCAGGTATTTTAGTATTGACCCGTTGACATGGATGAAAAAATCAGGTGGCAACATTTAATTGGGTATTTATTACACCTTAGATTTATGTATCACACACGCTATATTATTTGCACTAGTTTCAGATTTTGTGTTAAAGTGGAACATAAAAAATAGAGTTGGAAGGCCAAAATAAAACATATAAAATAGAGTTGGAGGGCCAAAATAGAACAAGATAGAAATAGAGTGCCAAATGAAAATGGTGCCAAGTTGGATGAGTTGCATATGTATTAGGCCTAAGGGTGTCTACCGGGTGGGCCAGGCCGGGTAGGGTAAATTTGAAACCGTAGGTGTTGGGAACCGGGCCGGTTAGGAGTTACCCAACTTAACGGATTCAAGTTCATTCGGATAAAAAATAAACCGCAAGGGTTTCAGGCACAAGGTGTCGGGCCAGGCCGGGTTAGTATAATTTTAATTTTTTTTGTATATTGAATAACTATTATAAATTATATTAATATAAATAGTACAATGAAGATGGAAAAAACTACACTTATAAATTGCAAGTGCTACATTTATTTGAAAATTCAAACTTACAAATTGAAAGATTTATATTTAACAACAAGTAAATTAACCAGAAAAGAGGAAATTCAAAAGTTTTACATTGCATAGTAAGTTCGTCATAATCAATATGAATTGAGTGACCTTCTTCTGGAGTGTTAAATTCAGATGGCTTACGATGTGTTAATATATCTCCAAGTTCCTCGTCTTATGTGCTATCAACATCTTCACATCCTTGATTTCTTCGTTCCAGATCTAACCTAATCTCGAAACATACTAAAACTTTCGAAGCATTGCTTCCCAATGAGTGACGGGTGTCTCCATGTTGTTGTTTTGCTTGAATAAATGCATTCTCTGATGCAATAGTTGAAATTGGCACATTCAGCACGTCCCGAGTCATAGCGGAAAGAGCAGGAAATTGCTTTCCATTCTCATGCCACCATCTCAACGGTGAAAATTCCTTTGTGTGAGGCTCTTTTTGCTTTTGCAAGCAGAATTGAAGTTCATCAATATTCCTACTACTGGTTTGAATGTTAGAAAATATAAAAAAATATTAAAACTATCAAGACCTTCTTCATCATCCACCGTAGTAGAAGTGGTACAATGCACAATGGGATTAACATTGCCTATATTAAAAGCACCATCATCAATTATATTTGCATAATAATTATATAATTATTGTAAAGAATTATTTTGCTTGTTCATACAAACATATATGTTCGGGGTTTCAGTTTGTCCAATCTCCATATAAGTATATAAAGTATTGATAAATTGGTGACAATCAGACATCTTAATAGAACGATTTAAAACAACACAAATCAAGTAACTCGGAGGAATTGGAAAGAAATATTTTTTGAATTTTGCTTGCATTTTTTAAACAACATCCTTATATTTTCATTCTTCTTAAATTTAAGAATAGAAAATAAATTCCAGCTATATGTACTAAATCCATATTAACAGTAGAGTAATATACTCCAGAAAACTCAATAGAAGCTGTACAAAATTATGTAAAAATTTAACACATCATTAGTAGCCTCCTAAGTAGTAGTTGTTAACATACGGTTTGGGTTAGTACAATGCACATTAATAACTTCAGTTATTGAGAGTCTATATTTGTAGCAACACTTTAAAAATATATATGTATGATTCCATCTAGTCACAATTTCGTCTGGCATGAATCTAGACTTAAGGTTATGCTCGGCACACTTATTCTTAAATTTCCTAATTCTATATTGTCTATTATCTCCTTGAATAACACAAACTACTCTCTAACATGAGTAATCTTTGTTGAAAATAAATCAAGTCCACTTTTAACAATTAAATTATAAATATGACATGCACACCTAATATGAAAAATTTCATCATGTGATAGTTGCAAATGCAGTTTTAATATTGAAATTGCGGCATTATTGTTTGAAGCATTATCAAAATACATACTCGAGATTATAAAATTCAACAACTTCACAAATAGTAGTACTTATAAACAAAGCAGTATGACCCTAATCTTCATCACATTTAAAAGCGATAATATGTTTTTTCATACAATAATTATTATCTATTCAATGACATGTAATTGTCAAATAATCATTTTCATTAACAGCATGGCAATATCATAAGTTAGAGAAAGTCTAAAAGGAAGGTGGATAAACAAATAATGTATGTATGTATGATATTGTTCATGAAGTCTAAAGATATCAGATCTACAAGTACTTCTAGGAATACCTTTAAATAAAAGATTATAAATCTTTTGAATAAACATAATAAGATATGATGAAGAAGCAAAAAAAAAAAAAAAAAAAGTTAGACAACCCAAAAGTATCATTTTTGCTAACTCCTCACGATCCTTTATTTTATCATATTTCATAAGACCTCTAGTAGTAGGGTTTAGAGTTGCTTGATTTTCATCTCCATCAGAGGCCGTTCTATAGGATGCTCAATTCTCATGCGTCTACTAAGTGTCCCAATCCTCCCCCATAATTGTCCTCCAGTCTTATGTTTAAAAGTATCATTACAAATATTGCATTTAACTCTATCAGTACCTTCTATTTCATCAAAAAAAATTCAAACCTTATTTCTTTTTATCTGATTATAAGTGGGGGCCATATGTGGTCTACTACTAGCAACACAACCACTACCCATACTACTAGCTCCAACGCTACTAGGTGTAAGTGGTATTTCATCTTACACTTTTAATTCATTATCTTTTGTACCGAAATATTTTTGTAATTGTTTATAATCTCTATTATTATCAGGTAATGTTCCAAAAATATGTGTAGAGTCATTTAAATTACTACCAGAAATTGAAGTACTACCTATTTTTTTATTTCTTCGATTAGTAAACTTAATTCAAACTCTTTTTGCAGCATTAAACATATTGTAAAAATTTAACTACTAGCAAAAATTAAATATGTGTACTCTGAGAGAGACTACCTGGGGTTGAAATACCCCATTGTAGCCGAGTGGGCCCGAGATGCCGAGTTTATATTGACTTAGAGGGGTCGAGGACCCATTGTGAGGTATTGATACATATACCGGATCGGGCTACACGCCGCATCATTATATACATATACAAATATTGGATTGGACTGCACGCCGCAGTGATATATATATATATATATATATATATATATATATATATATATATATGGATACGGATTGGGCTGCACACTGCAACAGTAATATATATGTGGATCGGATTACACGCTGCAGTATAATAGTGCTTGGCCTGAAGGAGCCCCTCCGGAGTCTGCACACACCCCTAGTGAGCGCACTATATATTATTGGATTGGGCTGCGCACCGCAGCAGTATATCTATTATATTGGATTGGGCTGCACGCCGCAACACTATATATACATATATTGGATCGGGCTGCACGCCACAGCATTATCTATACATATATATATTGGATCGGGCTGCACGCTGCAGCAGTATGAGTGAGGATCGGGCTGCACACCGCAGCAGGACTAGATCAGTGTTGGGATCAGTATGAGACGGTAGTGGACTGGAACCGAACATATTATTTTAGGGATGAGTTACCTGTATGGTTATTCTTATAACTGTTTAGTGATAATGCAGGTGTTCTTACTTTCAGTTATTATTTATTATTGCTACTCACTCAGTTGAAAGATACTCACCCCACTTCCTGTACTTTATGTGCAGATACAGGTGTTCAGGAGGGCAGTTGAGCTATCCGCAGCTGATATTTTACTATTATCCAAGGAGACATCGAGGTAGCTTCTGGCGTCCACAGGACCAATCTCTCTCCCCTCTTCCATTAAGTCTTTTGTTATTCTATCTAGACTTGCATTATATAGGATGTTTTCCTTATGTTAGAGGTGCAGACTTATGACACCAGATTCGTTGGCCTGTATTTCATGTATTTCATTTCCGCATTTGTTGTTTCTATTGTGAAAAAAAGCTATTAACTTTAATGAATCAATATTAATTAATAAATGGGTTGATTATCTGGAAATCATGGTCGGGCTTGCCTAGCAATGTGTTGGGCACCACGGCCGGGGTTTGGGTCATGACAAGTTAGTATCAGAGCCTAGTTTAACAAGTCTCGCGAGTCATGAGCCGGTTTAGTAGAGTCTCGCGGATCGGTACAGAGATGTCTGTACTTATCCTCGGGAGGCTGCAGAACCTTTTAGTAAAGCTTCGAATTCCTGAAATTCTTGTCGTGCGATTTTGTTGATCCGAAACTGAACTTTGATTTTCTATTCTCTCGTAGATAGCGAGAACTCATGCTATAGGACGAGGCGTACGACCACCATCTCCACTTGCTAGAGGCCGTGGACACAGCCGTGGTCGTGGTAGGGGTAGGGCAGCTGAGGTAGTGCCAGTTGACCCACCCGCTGTCCCTGTTCCAGATCAGCCTCCAGTTGCAGAGGTCCCAGCAACACCTGTTCAGGCACTAGCTGTGCCTATTGTGATTCCGGGTCTACAGGAGACCCTAGCTCAAATATTGACGGTTTGCACTGGCCTGGCTCAGGCAGTTTCAGCCCCTACAGCAGCAGCTACATCCGGGATCGGGGGTGGTCATCAGACCCCCGCAGCTTGCACTCCAGAGCAGGTAGTGTAGGGACTTTAGACACCTGAGGTTCCACCAGTCCAGCCAATGGCCCCAGTACAACCAGCTGTTTAGATTTAGGGGGACAGGGTCCTAGTATACCCGACGACGAGCAGCGTCGTCTAGAGAAGTTTAGTAGACTTTTCCCTCCTATATTCAGTGGTACTCCGGGCGAGGACGCCTAAGGTTTTCTGGACAAGTGCCGTCGGATGCTCCGTACAACAGGGATTCTGGAGTCGAGCGGTGTATCCTTTACTACCTTCCAGTTTCAGGGAGTAGCCTTCGCTTGGTGGGAGGCTTATAAGCGCCGTAGGCCGGCAGGTGCGGCACCATTGTCATGGCAGGAGTTCTCCACTATTTTCCTGGAGAAGTGGATACCTCGATCTCAAAGAGAGGATATGCGCAAGTAGTTTAAGTGGCTTCACCCGGGGGACATGATCATGTCGGAGTATGAGGTTAGAGTTACAGAGTTATCCAGATATGCATCGTGGTTGGTTCCTACTGATTGGGAGAGGATCAGTCGCTTTTTTGATGGACTTATTTATCCTATCCGTATTTTGATGACCAGAGAGAGGGTTTTGAGTCACTCATTTAAGGATGCTGTTGATAAAGCTTGCGACATTAAGATAGATCGTCGCATAGAGCGAGAGGAGAGGGAGGCTAAGAGGCCTCGCGGATCAGCTAGTTCTAGTGGCACTCAGACTAGAGGCCAGAGTCAGTATAGCCGAGGTCGCTCTTTCAAATCTTCACAGCCAGCCTGCTCAGAGTATCGTGGGTCGTCTTCTAGCCAAGGTAATCAGGGTTCTCACCTTGGCCAGCTATCTCTCACCGCTCTACCAGTACAGAGTTCATCGCAGGCTCCATCTGTTTAGGGTTCTTCCTGACCTAGTTCTTCGGCTGGTCACTCCGGTGCGAGGGTTTCCCTTCAGTCCAGCCCCCAGCACCAGGGAGGTGCTTTGATTATGGGGAGTTTGGACATATTCGGAGAGAGTGTCCACGTCTTATATCTAGGCCATCTCAGTAGAGGGGGCAGCCCTCATCTTCTGCTCCATCTACTTCAGCACCCACCCTGCCAGCTAGGGGTGAAGGTCAGGCAGCTAGGGATCACTCTCGAGGGGGAGGCCGATCAGGTGGTCAGGCACGTTTCTATGCTATTTAGGGCCGTTTAGATGCTGTCACTTCAGACGCTGTTATTACAAGTATTATTTTAGTCTACCACAGAGATGTCTCAGTTTTGTTTGATCTCGGTTCCACTTATTCTTATGTATCTACATATTTTGCTCCTCATTTGGGCATGACCCGAAGGTGTCTTTCATTTCCCGTGCATGTATCTACCCCGGTGGGTGATACCATTATTGTGGACCATGTACACCGGTCTTGTCTTGTCACTATTGGGGGTCTGGAGACCCTAGTAGAACTATTGCTTTTGAGTATGATTGATTTTAATGTTATCTTGGGCATGGATTAGCTATCTCTGTGTCACGCTATTCTGGACTGTCATGCCAAGACAGTCACATTGGCTATGCCGGGTATTTCGAGGATCGAGTGGCGAGGCATGACTGATTATGTACCCAGTAGGGTAATATCTTTCCTCAAGGCCTAACGTATGGTTGGGAAGGGATGTCTTTCCTATTTGGCATTTGTGCGGGACATTGGAGCTGAGAATCCCAGCATTGATTATGTCCCTGTTGTGCACTATGAGTTTCTTGTGATGTCTTTGGGGCTGACCAATGCCCCAGCCGCATTCATGCATTTGATGAACAATGTGTTCCGGCCATATTTGGACTCCTTCGTGATCGTGTTCATAGATGATATCCTGGTGTACTCCCATAGCCAGGAGGAGCATGATCAGCACCTTAGAGTTGTATTGCAAAGGTTGCGGGGTGAGAAGTTGTATGCCAAGTTCTCCAAGTGTGAGTTCTGGCTCGAGTTCGTGGCATTCTTAGGGCACGTGGTGTCTAGTGATGGTATTTAGGTGGATCCGAAGATGATAGAGGCGGTGTAGAGTTGGCCTAGACCGACCTCAGCTACTGAGATTCATAGTTTCCTGGGATTGGCAGGGTAGTATAGCCAATTTGTTCAGGGATTATCTTCTATTGCTTCACCCTTGACTAGATTGACTCAGAAGGGTGCTCCTTTTGTGTGGTTCATGGAGTGTGAGGAGAGCTTTCAGAAGCTCAAGACAACATTGACCACGACACCAGTCTTGATATTGCCGTCAGCTTCAGATTCTTATACTGTGTATTGTGATGCCTCGAGAGTTGGCATTGGATGTGTGTTGATGCAGGAGGGTAGAGTTATTGCTTATGCTTTTCGCCAGTTGAAGCCTCATGAGAAGAACTACCATGTGCACGATTTGGAGTTAGTAGCCATTGTTCACGCTCTGAAGATTTGGAGACACTACTTATATGGTGTTTCTTGTGAGGTGTATACCGATCATCGCATCCTTCAACATCTGTTCAAATAGAAGAACCTTAATTTGAGACAGCGGAGGTGGCTGGAGTTGTTTAAGGATTATGACATCACTATATTGTATCATCCAGGGAAGGCCAATGTTTTGGCCGATGCTTTGAGCCGAAAGGCGGTCAGTATGGGCATCTTAGCTTATATTCCAGTTGGGGAGAGGCCCTTTGCATATGATGTTCAGGCGCTGGCCAACCGGCTAGTGAGATTGGATGTTTCTGAGCCGAGTCGAGTGTTGGCTTGTGTTGTTTCTCGGTCTTCTTTATATGATCGCATCAGAGAGCGTCAGTATGATGATCCGAATTTGCTTTCCTTAAGGACAAAGTTCTACAGGATGATGCCAGTATGTACTACTTACTCATCGGAGCGGTTAGCAGTGATCTTTATTCGGGAGATTGTCAGATTGCAAAGGGTCCTAGTGTCTATCATATCAGATAGTGGTACTCAGTTCACTTTTTAGTTCTGGAGGGCATTCCAGCGGGAGCTGGGTACGAAGGTAGAGTTGAGCACATCATTTCATCCTCAGACAGACGGGCAGTCTGAGTGCACTATTCAGATCTTAGAGGATATGTTGCGTGCTTGTGTGATTGATTTTGGAGGTTCATGGGGTGAGTTTTTGTCACTTGCAGAGTTTGCCTACAACAATAGTTATCAATCGAGTATTTAGATGGCCCCGTATGAGGCGGTTTATGGTAGACGGTGTAGATCTCCAGTGGGATGGTTTGAGGCCGGTGAGGCTAGATTGATAGGGACTGAGTTAGTTCAGGATGCTTTGGATAGAGTGAAGTTGATCCAGGAGAGGCTTCACACAACACATTCACGCCAGAAGAGTTATGCGGACCGTAGAGTTCGAGATTTGTCTTTCATGATTAATGATAGAGTATTGTTGATAGTTTCACCCATGAAGAGTGTTATGTGGTTTAAGAAGAAAGGGAAATTGAGTCCCAGGTTCATTGGTCCTTTTGAGATACTTAGGAGGATTGGGTAGGTGGCATATGAGTTAGCCTTGCCACCCAGCTTGTCCAATGTTCATCCAGTATTCTATGTGTCTATGCTCCGGAAGTATGTCGGGGATCCATCTTATGTGTTGGACTTCAGTACGATTCAGCTTGATGGTGATCTATCTTATGATGTAGAGCCGGTGGCTACTCTGGGTAGACAGGTTTGAAAGTTGAGGTCCAAGGACATTGCTTTAGTTAAGGTGCAGTGGAGAGGCCGACCCGTGGAGGAGGCTACTTGGGAGATCGAGGAAAAGATGCGGATAAGATATCCTCACTTATTTGAGTCTCCATGTATGTTTATTAATTCACTCGAGGATGAGCATTTGCTTAAGTGGGGGAGAATATGACGACCCGGTCCGTCGTAATGAGAGTTACCACCTCGTTACCCTTCATTTATGTGTTTCATGTTTCTATATCTATGTTAGAATCTATTGGGTGGATTGGGATTCATTCTGGTTAGAAATAAGGCATATAGTGTTTTAGAGTGAAGTTTGTTTATGAAAAGTCTACCTGAAGTTGACTATGTGGTTAGAGGGCTCGGAATCAAATTCTGATGATTTGGTTAGCTTCAGGAGGTGATTTTTGACTTGCAGAAGCGATCAAAATTGAATTTGGAGGTCCGATGTAGAAATAAGCTTGAATTGGCTAAGTTGGAATTTTGGCAAAATCTGAACGATAGGTGAGATTTTGATCCGAGAGTCAGAATGGAATTCCGACAGTTGCAGTAGCTTCGTTAGGTGATTTTGGATATGTCTGCAAATTTTCAGGTTGTTTGGACATCGTTTGGTCGGGTTTTTGAGAGAATGTAGGTTTCGGAAGTTTTGGTTGAATCTTAGGCTTGAACTGACCTTAAGTCGATGATTCATGTGTTTAATGGTGTGTTTTTATGATTGGAACAAGTTCGTGTGATGATTTAGAGTGGATTCGTATTTTTGGTTGAGGTCCCGGGGGCCTCGGGATGCTTTCGGAGGGTTGATCGGGTGAATTTTGAAGTTTTGGATTTGTTGGTGTGTTCTGTAGCAGGCATTTCGCTTCTGCGGATGGGGAATCGCAGAAGCGGCCCCGCAGAAGCGACCAAGAGGTCGTAGAAGCTATCAGGGGCTAGTCCGTGTAATTCCGCAGAAGCGGAAGATTTGTCGCAGGTACGGGCTCGCAGAAGCGAGACCTTGTACGCAAAAGCGGTTAGGCATCTAGGGAGATTATCGCAGAAGACCACCATAGGAGTGGTCTCGCAGGTGCGAGCAATTGACCGCAGAAGCGGTCCTCGCCATTTATTGAATTGTCGCAGATGCGATGGATAAACTGCAGAAGTGGTATCGCTTAAGCGAGAAGGGATTTGCAGAAGCAGAAAAATGTCAGTGATTAAAGAAACAGAGTGGTTCAAATTTCATAATGTTATAACACATTGGGGCTTTGTTCTAAGAGGCGATTTAAGCGATTTTTAGGAGGAAAATTGAGGGGATTCATTAGGTAAGAATTTATGGACTCAATTTATGTGATTATATTGTTAAATTATGGAGTTAACACCAGAAAATGGAGGATTGGAGATGTATTAATGGAGGTTTTTGCTCTAAGCCTGGGTTATTGAAAACCATTGATTTGAATGGGCTAACGGAGTCTGGTTTTGATAAACTTTATATGTTTGGACTCGTGGAGAGATAAGGAATCTGAAAATGTAACTTTTGTATTTTTTGAGAAGCGGGCCCGAGGGTCGGATTTTGGCAACTTCATGATTTTCAGTGTAATTCGAGTTATTTCGATTGAGTTATGTTCCTTTAGCCTATTTTGATGCATTCTTATTGGTTTTGATCAGATTTGGCATCCAAGGAGCTTGATTTGCGAGGCAAGCGCAAGGTGACCTAGGACTTTTGCCGATTCGAGGTGAGTGGTGGTAGTAAATGATGTACTGAGGGTTTGGAACCCCATATTTGCACTATACAGTGCTATGCTGAGATGAAACACGCGTTATGTGATGAGCGTGGTGGTATTGTGACTGGGATTTGGACTTGGTCCTTCCCGATTGATAGTTTACTGTGCATAATGACTGAGATTGGGCTTATATCTGTATATTTGGGCTAGTAGCCATGCTTGGGGCCTTGTATGATCTGTGGAATATTAGGGAAGCCTGTAGAGCTAAATGACCCCTATATCATGTTGAACGCATACTCTGAGTTGTACCCTAAGTGAGACTACTTGGGGTTGAAATACCCTGTTCTAGCTGAGTGGGCCCGAGAGGCCGAGTCTATATTGACTGAGAGTGGTCGAGAACCCATTATAAGGTATTGATACATATACGCTGCACGCCACAGCAGTATATACATATACAAATATTGGATCGGACTGCATGCAATAGTGAAATATACCACTTCAGGTATGTTTTCTATGCTCGTTCGAGGATGAACGAATCTTTTAAGTGTTGGAAGATGTAACGACCCGGCCGGTTGTTTTAGAAAATTACACCTCGATCCCCAATTTAACTGTTCCCCTAAGTTCATTTCTCCTATTGTGGTTTGCCGGGAGGGTCGGTTCTGGAATTTGGAGTGTTTTGGGGCATTTAGTCCCTAAATGGGAGCTTTATAGTTGAAAAATGGCCCGTAGTCGGAACAGTGTTAAGACGACCTCGGAATGAAAATTCGATGGTTCCATTATCTCCGTTAGGTGATTTCGGGGTTGGGAGTACGTTCGGAATGTATTTTGGAGGTCCGTAGCTCAATTAGGCTTGAAATGCCGAAGTTTGAAATTTTGGCGAATCCAAACTATAGGTGAGATTTTGATCCGGGGGTCAGAATGGAATTCCGACAATTTTTGTAGCTTCGTTATGTGATTTTGGATATGTCTGCAAGTTTTCAGGTCATTGGGACATCGTTTGGTCGGGTTTTTGATTGAATGTTGATTTCGGAAGTTTAGAAGAAAACTTAGGCTTGAATCCGCTATAATTTGATGTTTTCTGTGTTTAAGTACATGTTTTCATGATTGGAACAAGTTCGTATCATTTTTTGGAGTATGTTGGTGCTTTTCGTTGGGGTCCCGGGGGCCTCGGGATGAATTCGGGGGTCCAAACCGACCATCTTGAGCCAAAATGAACTGCTGGAATTGCTGCAATAAATTGCAAGCACTTTGTTCTTCGCGATCGCGAAGATTTGTATGCGATCGCGTAAGGCAGCATTTTGGTGTATCGTGATCGCGTGGTGATGTCTGTGATCGCGTAGGCCAAGGTTGGAATGCAGTGCGATCGCGTCTGGGTTCACGCGATCGCGTGAGGTCAAGTCCGGATGCAATGCAATCGCGGGGCTGATGTTGCGATCGCGTAGAGATTTTTGGGCTGTTCACTGCGATCTCGTGCCAAAGGCTGCGATCGCGTAGAAGGAAAATCAGGCCCTAGGAATTTGTGCATCGCAATCGCGAGCCCAGTGCTGCGGTCACGTAGGGTAAATAGGCTTGGCAGTGACTTTAAGTCCAGAAACATTTCAGACGCGGCCTATCACTCAAAGCCTCCATTTTTGAGTTCCAAGAGAAGGTATTGACGGGAAATCGCTGGTATATCATCGGGAAATCATCGGGGGTAAGTTTCTTGGCCTAAATTCGTTACTTTATCATAAAATCCTTGAGTATTTCACTGTTAATGGAGGATTAATAGGGGGTTTTAGCCCTAAGCCTAAATTATAGAAAAACATTGATTTGAATGGCCAAACGGAGTCCGATTTTGATAAATTTTATATGCACAAACTCGTGTTGAGATAAGGAACCCAAATATATAATTTTTGTAATTTTTCGATAAGCGTACCGAAAGTCGAGTTTTGGCAACTTGTGGGTTTTGGTGTATTTTGAATTGTTTCGATTGGGTAATTGCCAATTGGCCTATTTTGATGTAATTCTTATGATTTTTATCAGATACTACACCTGTGGAGGCCAACATTCACGGCAAGAGCATTGTCTCTTAGTGATTTTGTACCGGAGTTGAGGTAAGTGGCTTGTCTAACCTTGTGTGGGGGAACCTTTACCCCTAGGATATTGTGTGATAATTGAAAAGCCTTGTATGCGAGGTGACGGGCGTGTACATGCGATGGTTGTTGTAACTTACTGTACTGAATTGTACAATTAGTGATATTCCTGTTTGTGAGCACGTGATTTTTGCCCTATATGATGATTACTCCCAAAAATTCAGAATAAAATATTTTGTGTTATTTTTCTCTTAATTGTTTGAGTCTGTGTGTTCGTGTTTATTTGTTAAGTTAAGAACATACAAAAATTTATTGTGTTTGCACTCTTAGGATTTAAGTTTACAATTAAGAGTAATCAGAATGCTTTGACGAAAATGGAAAATAACAAAAATATGTATTTTTGCTTTTAATGTTTAAAGTCTAGTTTTAATTAAATGTGTTAGTTAACGTGTTAATTGTTGTTTAAATGTTGATATCTGTGTAGTTTTATTTATTGATTTTACAAATTAATTAGGAATTTTGTTTAATTATAAAGAAGGAAAAGAATTTGGTTGGAAATTAAGAGAAAAAAATCAAATAGGGCTTTAAATATGGAGCCCAAACGCAACCAGCCCAAAATATCTCCTAAAACCGGATCGGCCCATTCCTTTACCCGTCCAATGACCCAATCCGTAACTAAACCAAACGGTGCCGTTTCCCCCCCTTTAATTAATCTGGATCTTTGGTGCTACTCTATCCAACGATCCATGATTAATCTTTTATTTTATTATACCAAAATCCCCAAAATACCCAAGACCCGTTTTCATTTCCCAAACCCCTTCTCCCTCACTGAACTAAACACCCAGGAACCCTAGAGACATTCCGCCGTGTTCCACCGCCCACCGCCTACTGGAAATTACCTCACGGCGGTTCCGGTAGGCCAATGACCACCATCCTTTCACCATGGCACCTCCAAGACCCCCTATGTCAAACCCCAAGTACGGCTCATCTCGAATCAAGCCCGAGCTCCTCGAATCTTCAATCGAAGATTCGAGTCCAAACTCAACCTACACCAAATCTCCCCAAATTGATACCACACCCTCACCTCACCTCCCTAATACCCTAACCATCGTTAGTTTCGCTCGAATCTAACCAGAAATCATCGAGCCCCAAAACCAAGTCGCAAGAACCCTAAATTTCGAATTAGGGATATTCTCATCGGATTGCGGAGAAATTAAGGTCTAATGGACTTTAATTGATTTGTTTTCATTTGAAAACATTTCAATTAAAGTCCCTTCAACCTCAAATACAAAGATCCGAGTTCAAGTCCAAATAAGCCGTTTCTGTTTCAATTCGAATTCTGTCCATGTGTTTGAGGTACTCTTTCTTTCATTTCTTTGTTTATTTTGTTTGTTTTGATTACTGTTCGTCCGTCAATTGCAATTTCTCTTTTTTTCATTTCCTTCTTGAAGACCTTTTATTTGGTCACTTTGTTTCTGATTGTTGGCTGTAAATGTGATGGGTATAAGATAAGAATTCGATTCGGTTAACATCGTCAAATGATTAATTCTGCACTTTTGTCACCTCCTCTGTCTGATAGATTTTGAGCTGCTTTGTTAAATTGAAGTTTGAATTGTTGTGTTTGAATTAAAAAACGAATTGGTTATTGCTGAATTAAATTTAGTTGTATAAAGAACTTCAGAATTAGTGGACTGCCACTTTGAGCACATGTTGAGCCATAAGGGCATGTCTAAGTTGAACTACACCATGTAAAAGACACAAAGTAGTGAAGGCCAGGAAACAATCCTAATTTAATATGCAATGCACATGGGAAGAGTATTAGGACCTGCTGGACAGCAGGATTTTCCACCATTTTTTCTGCACTTTGGAGTTTTATATAGTTGAAACCATACTTAGACAGTGGAAGGTGGGAAAGCAGGGGAATAATGTGGGGTTTTGTTTGGTTTTAAATAATTAGAAGGTGCTGCAAGAGGGCTGTTGAAGTTTGGCTATAAATAGGGGCCTTGAATACAGATTTGGGACACATGCATCCTCCCAAAGAGAACTTCTTAGACAGACATACCCCAAACGATTGAGAATTTTGAAAAAAAAAAGCTTCTTCTTCAAAAACACACAGACAGAAAAAACAAATAGTGAGAGTTCGAGAGATTTTGAAAAAGAGTTTGAGGGCTGAAGTAATATAGAAAAGAAATAGATTTCCTGTAGCACTATTACACTGTCTCGAAGATCCGAAACAGTTCGAGCCTTTCTTTGTTCCCACTTCACATTTGAGGTATCTTTAGGATAACTGAAGGTTCTACTGATTCGTTTGGTTTGGCCTTTGCTGTTTAGACTTTCTAGAAATTGCTGTTGGTCTATTTTCAAGTTCTTGGGGGATTAATTTCCTTCGGGGGCACTCAGTTTGTTCCTTGGGTTATGTACTGCTGTTTCATAGGAGTTCTAGTTTGTTATTAGTTGCTGATTACTGGGGTTTTTCTATTGCCGTCTACTGGTTTTGTTGATAACTGTTAATCGGTTGCTGGGATACTACGATTTGCTATATTGCTGTGCTGTTGGTTAGCCTGAGCTACTACTGATCTTTCTCTGCATTTTGACTATTTAAATTCAAGGTACACAACTGTATTTCTCAAGCGTTGAATAAATGAAGTTCATTTGGCTATTCAACTAGATGCAGTCATTTAGTTTGAATTGATTTAAAGTTCATTACAATGAAGTTGTATAAGGACTGTTAAATTGTTTTCTTATGGTCGTATGAGTTTTATGTATTTAGTAGTGTTAATTCGATTTAGCTTAAATTGATGATTTGTATTATCAGGTGTAAAAATCCGAAATTTAAAAGTAATAGTTTAGTTTGGAACTAGAAATCACTGTGATTCTATAAGCACTTTAAATATTAGAGATCATTTGAAGAAATTGAGCCTGTTTAGGTTTAAATACAGAAAAATCCATTCATTTAGCATCACTGTATTGAACTCTCATCCTGTAATGTATGAGAATGTTAGAATCAAATAGTCACTGTTTCGAAGTGTGTACAACATTGTTTGGCTAATTCTTCCTCATAAAAATAGGATTTCAGAATAGTTAGATAACTGACTTGTTATTTTACACGCTACTAGATAGCTGAAATAGTTCGTCTAGATTTAATTGAATTAGTTCACTGTTACGGCTCTCTAATCATTGATTTCTATATAATCGAATTAGATCTTCTAGATTTTAGTTAGTGTTTCATCCCTTGAATTGGATTATTAATGAAATTAAAATAACTCAATTAGTAAGATAGATTTCAAATTAACAGTATTGTCGGGGCTGCCAAAGCCACAAATCTGGACACACAATTGGCCCAGTTCAAGGGTTTCTTCTATTTTACCGGATTTTGCATATAATCAATTAAGATTTTCTTTTCTAGAAAAAACAATATTAGAAAATGTAGCACATTCTAGGATTGACCTTTAATAAATAAAATGAGATGAGCCTCGTCACACTAAGCATACAATTGCGGGGCCCTCAATCAATTATTATAAAAATTCTAGACTCGGAAGAACCGCTTAGCAAATTTCAGGGTTTTTCCCAAAGTTAACAAAGACGTAGATTCTTTAGGCACGATTTGTAAATAATATACATTCTTAAATACGGGTGCACATTTATGTGACCCAAATCTTACTCTCGGCGAAATTGAAACGCATCAAAGTCACAGGCGTATTGGTTGCGGTATGACTCGAAATGTGTTTTCGTGACGTCGCAATTCTAATAAAAGCTGTAATGGGATATTAATTTGCATTAAGTATATAACTGTAAAAAATCAGATAAATAAGCCAAATATGACAGTTGAGCGACCGTGCTAGAACCACGGAATTCGGGAATGCCTAACACCTTCTCCCGGGTTAACAGAATTCCTTATCCGGATTTCTGGTTCGCAGACCGTTAAATAGAGTCAAACCTTTCCTCAATTCGGGATTTGAACCGGTGACTTGGGATACCAAAAATCTCCCAAGTGGCGACTCTGAATATCTTAATAAATGAATCCCGTTTTGATTGTCCTTTGATTGGAAAAAACTCTTTTACCACTCGCGCCCTCGCGGGTTCGCGCAAAAAGGAGGTGTGACAGCTCTGGCGACTCCACTGGGGAACAGCAACCCAGAACTTCGGTTCAGGGTTTAAGAATTCGAGCTGAGTTAAAATTGTTGTTTTTGCTTATATCTGATTTCATTATATGTTTTGATTAATATGCTACATGTCTACCGCTTTGATATTACGTGAACTGTGTATATAAACTGTGCCGAAAACCCTTCTCTTCTTACCTCCGGGGATGTCCTTACTGGTTGAGACACCCCTTTCTGTTAGTGTCAATACCAAAAATAAGAAAAAGAGGCCGGATAAGTTACAAAGCCGGACGATCCCGCGGGTCCCCGGTACGTTGCCCCCTTCTCGATCCGAGTTGTCCGCTCGGGTACACAGTCTAGTATCACCAAAAAATTAGGATATTGAGCCTAAATTAGGACGATTATTTGCATCATGTTTTGACTTAGGGGACTCAACACAGGGGTTGGGTCCATCTAGGACAGGTGACAAGATATAGTATGTCCTCGTAGAGCATTTCGCATGTTGCATTTATTTGTCCTGAGCCCGCATAACTTTTAAATGTCAAAGGATATAATAAAAGAAAAAGAAAAGAAAGTGTAAATAATTAAAATTTCATTTTTCGAAAAAAAAAACGGTTTTGTAGAAAGGACTGTCTTATTACGAATTCACCCTTGATAGAACAAAAGAGTGTTGTTTTAAAAAAATAAAGTTCGTCAATTGACCGAACTACGCTGGTTTGATTCTCACCGGATGTGAGATACGTAGGCAACCTTTAACAGGTCCAACCTCCCCATCTTCTCAAAATAAGTTTTTTTTTTGTAAAAGAAGAAATAATGACGGAAT
Source organism: Nicotiana noctiflora (assembly GCA_032618575.1). Taxonomy (NCBI): domain Eukaryota; kingdom Viridiplantae; phylum Streptophyta; class Magnoliopsida; order Solanales; family Solanaceae; genus Nicotiana; species Nicotiana noctiflora. The sequence continues at coordinate 31,802 of JASVEL010006821.1, read as the reverse complement.
GCCAAGATGTTTAACTTTGCCTCAACGACCACCTTTTTCATCAGTCTTAATATTTTGACCGGTCAACTCCTGTGGGGTGTTGAAAGTTTGCATTTTTGAAAAAAAAAAGGCCAGCCCGTTCTGTTTTTTTAAAAAGGAGAGTTTTTTTTGTTTGGGTAAATCAAGATTTTTCTTTCGTCTAAAAACTACCTTAATAAATGTGCAGAATGAGCACAAGTCAGAATACAACTGACGCTATCATAAACAAGGTCCCATTAAGTTTGCATATGTGGAGGAACGACTTGGGCAAGTAGGGCAAGACGCAGTTAAGATGTACCTGGGGGATCTAGTGGGGCTACTAAATATTCCCCCGAGAGGAGACATCATACGAGCACTGATCTCGTTCTGGGATCCGGTACACAATGTGTTCCACTTTTCAGACTTTGAACTCACGCCAACATTGGAAGAATTGGCCGGATATATCGAAAGACCGAAAGTCCCTATGAGGGAATAGTGTCTCATTGCATCAAGGGTTGTGACAGTACATAGGTTTTTGGATACCGTGAAAATCCGCAGATCTGTACACAACCCAGATTTATCTGAGGAATTCTGCACTTTAGCATTTCTATATGATAAATATGGTCATTATGGGGGGTTCAACAAACACAAGAGCAAAATCTGCATTGGAGAAAACCAGTTGAAATGGGAAGAGCATAGACGCATTGCCTTCATGATAGCTTTCCTAGGCTCACTGGTATTTCCCAGAAAGGACGGGAATATCAACATACAGGTGGCAGGGGTCGTCAGCACTTTGATGAAACCAGACAATAGTACTTTGGCTACCATGATAATATTAGATATCTCTCGTGCACTCACTATTTGCAAAGCTGGAGGGCTCTTCTTTGAAGCTTGCAATGTACTGCTCCAAATGTGGATGATCGAGCACTTATGCCGTCGCCCGCAGTTTATGAGGTATGGTTTTGCGGAGAAAACCTGTATAGAGGAATTCCCTACAAGGGTCGAGGGATACGATTTTCTAGAGGGGACTAGCGGATGGATACGACTCTTGCGTTCGATTCCAGCCAGCAAGATAGAATGGACATTTGGTTGGCTACCCGTGGACGAAGTCATATATGTGTCGGCCACGGAATCATATTTATTACTAATGGGCCTCAACAGTATCCACCCTTACGCGCCATGTCGAGTATTGAGACAATTAGGATGGTGCCAAATAATCCCAAAAGAAGAAGACCTCAGCCCACATGTGGTTAAAATTGGGCCGGGAGGACAGTTCCCTGAAACATTGGTCCGGAAAATTTGGAACGAGTGTCAAACCAAGAAGATAGACACTCGGGTGCGAGATCGAGCCAGAGGCGAAGTATCGTCAGAATACCCTGCATGGTATAGCAGAGAACTGGAGCACCAAAGGCCCACAAAAAGGCCCCACCTCAGGGAGTTTGCTGAAGCGTCACAAGAACAATGGGACTGGGTAGCCAAGGAAGAAGCTTATAGAACGAAGATTAGCAAGATAGAGCAACGGACCCAAGATCTCCAATTTGAAAAGGATATGCAAGCTGCCGCCAGCGAAGTAGATAAAAAGAAGTTGGCACAAGAAAATGACTTCTTGAAAGCTCAAATCCAGCAAATGAAAATAGATGCTGACAGATAGTTGAGGAGTCGATCAGACGAAAAATTGATAAAGGGTTTAAAAAATCAAGTCGCAGATGTCCAAAAAGAATTGGAAGAGTAGAAGGCTCAGATGATGAGGATCCGCGCTAGCTGGAGAAGGGAGGCACATCAACAGGAATTTCATCTACAACGAGTGGAAGAAGATTATACTGAGATCATCACTAATCTAAGGGAAGCGAATGCTACCCTCAGGGAGCGAGTTTTCAAACAAGCCCGGGATGCCAGAGAAGACCTCGAACGTTGCCACAATTTGATGGCACGACTGCAAGAACAAGTGGATAGGCTATATGACCAAGTCACCAACAATGCTCGAAGATTGGGGGCGAAGAATCAGCACATAGAACAGCTACTCGGAGAAAGGGACAGGATCAAGGACCGAATTGAAGAAATCGGGCATTACGTAACCATGAAGTGATTAGCTTGTGAACAAATGCCCCGCACTGCCCTTTTCACTTCAGTTATGGATTATGTTCATCAGATCATGAGAGAGTTAAGAGGACTGCACAGGGACCTCGCACCAAGGCCCGCGGCAAGGCCGAACGATGCCTCGCGGGCCCCCAGGAATTTAAGGGCGTTAAGCTGATGATTGAAAGATGTATTTTTGAAATTTTGAACACTGGTTGGCGTCTTTGTTGTTTTATTTGTACTCTTAAGTCAAGCACTTTTCGAATGATTTTTGTAAGACATGTTTTGTAACTGTAAGGGTTTTGTTATAAGAATTCCAAAATTTTGCCACAATCTTGTTCGAGAACTACGCTCGGTCTTATTCACGCGGGGACGTGATACGTAGGCAATCCACATAAAATTCGACCACCACTTAAAATAAGAAGAAAAAAAAAGATGCTAATAACAAGTGAGGGTTTCAAAGCTAATTGAAAAGCTGTAATGACGCATGTGGTAAATACATATAGAAATGGTTAACTGATTAGGTGCATTGCATCCAACGTGCAATAGCGTATCTGTTAAACTCAGTAAGCTAACAAGTTTGTTGCATTTCCAGAGAAGTTTAGCAGTTGACTTGACAGAATATACTGGCCAATCACCAGTACCGTACTAGATCAAAAGGTCCAATTCTAGCAAGCATGTCTAGTTCCGGCAAAAGTCTCGATGAAGAGAAATCAGAGATGCATATCATGAAAGAGGAGGTAGACCGGTTGAGACAGCAAATAACAGAGATGCACCTAGCCTGGACTAGGGGACAGTCATCACCAAACCTTCCTACTCTTACACCAGCACCAGAGCATCCGTCCATGGACCCCTCGATGAGTGCCCCGATCTATCCATATTATCACGGGGAAAACCCTTATACATCCCAGGTTCCACCAGCTAGACAAAATACTCCTCCTCCGGTCACCCCTGTTTTTGTGGCACCTCCACCTGCTACTTTACAAAAGTCGTCCGGTGAACCGCTTTTTCAAATACATGACAATCATTGTTATGATCCTGAGCCTACCTTTAAGGCTCCTGAACCGCATTCACACACCCCTCACTGGGATAACCCGGCAGAACCGGAAAGGCACTTCAAAAGTTCGGAACATGAGGAAGTTATTCGGAAAGTTAAAAGCCTGGAGCAGTCCTTCAGGAATATGCATGGTTTAGGCAACCAAGTTAGTGTTTCTTACAAAGACTTGTGTCCGTTTCCAGATGTCCAGTTGCCCGCCTGGTTCACGATGCCCAAGTTTGATCTATACGAGGGGAACGGCGACCCGGTAGCCCATCTTCGAGGTTTTTGTAGAAAAATGCGAGGAGCCGGAGGGTGAGATAAGATTCTGATAGCTTACTTCGGTCATAGCTTGGGGGGGTCTGCATTAGAGTGGTATACCAGGCAGGATCCCAGCAGATGATTTACATGGGATGACTAGGCTCAAGCATTCATCGACCAGTTCCAATATAATCTTGAAATAATCCCCGATCGTTTATCATTGCTAAAGTTAGAGAAGAAACCCGCCGAAAGTTTCAGAGAATTTGGTTTCCGCTGGAGGGAACATGCAGCAAGGGTAGATCCGCCGATGAGAGAGAATGAGATGGTGGATTACTTCCTACGGACACTGGAGCCAACCTATTTCGGACGTCTGGTGACGTCCGTGGGTAAGTCATTCACTGAGGTGATAAAGATGGGGGCTATGATCGAGGAAGGCTTGAAAGCTAACAAGATCATGAGTTATTCAACGTTGAAAGCCACCACTCAAGCCATTCAAAGTGGCACCGGAGGAGTGCTTGGGAAAAAGAGAGGAAAGAAGAGGTCGCGGCAGTCGATTCCGGAGCATGGTTCAGAAACAGAGGCCCCGCACCCCAGTATAATCCTCCACAGCCCCACCACCAAATTTACTTCCACAATCCATATAACCACCCGCAACACTACTATCCAACACCTGATCCCCATTTTACCGTCCATCACGCCCAGTCATATGATGTACCTCCCGTCCGTGCACCATGGCGTGTACCAAACCCACAAAATAATTATCCCCCCCCCAAGAGCATACGTAAACCCCACGGGTGCGGGTTTTTTCCCGAACCAAGCCTTCAAGAACGACAGGGCGCAAAGGCCGAAGACTTTCACTCCCTTGAGAGAGTCTTACACTAGTTTGGTCCACCGATTGAAGCAAGTAGGGTTGCTGAATCCGATCGAGGCTAAGCTACCAAACCCTCTTCCAAAGAATCTGGATCATTCAATATATTGTGCATATTGCTCAGGGTGTCTGGGGCACGACACAGAAAAGTGTTGGAGGCTGAAAATAGCTATCCAGGAACTCATCGACACTCGCCGAATTGAGGTCCAGACTCCAGTGGAACCCGACATCAACCAAAATCCGCTCCCAACTCATCATGAGACCAACGCTATCGAGTTGGTACGAGTAGAAGAGGGACATGAGAAAACCTCTAAGACCGTGATGATGGTCAGATCTAGTGAGGTCGGAGTGAAAAAGGGGCCGAGCTCTGACGAGTCGCTCATCCGTAAGAAGGAAGTACAGGATGGGTCGGAAGCAGAAAGGGGAGGTGCGAACAAAGTACCGGTGAGGCCAGAGGGAGTAAAAATAGTTGTACCAGGGGCAGCAACCAAACCCGTCCTAACTGTAGCAGGTGTTCGAATGGATCCTTTCATCATCAAGCCAGCAATACAGTTGCCGATAGCTGATAGCAAAGCCATCCTATGGAATTGTGATTGGGTCACGACGACTTACAAAGGAAAAGAAGTTAGAGAGGAAGTCTGCGAAGCGCAAGGTTTGACCCGTTCAGGGAGATGTTTTGCCCCTGCGGAATTCAGAAAGACTAACCCGGCAATACTAAAAAAGCCGGTAACTGACGAAGAAGCAGAGGAGTTCCTGAAAAAGATGAAGCTGCACGATTATTCTGTCTTAGAACAACTGAAGAAAACTCTTGCTCAAATCTCATTGATGTCCTTATTGATACATTCTGAAGAACACCGGCAAGCCTTGATGAAAGTTTTGAATGAAGCCCATGTGCCTGACAAAATCTCCATCAGTCACTTGGAAAAGATCACCAATAGGATCTTTGAAGCAAATAGGATCACCTTCACCGATGATGAGTTGCCTGAGGAAGGCACCGAGCACAACAAAGCTTTATATCTTACGGTAAAGTGTGAAGAATCTGTGGTTACCAGAGTTCTAGTTGACAATGGGTCCAGTGCGAACATTTGTCCTCTCTCTACACTAAACAAGTTGAAAGTGGATATCAGGCAGGGTACGCAAGAACATCATATATGTTCGAGGGTTCGATGGAGAAGGCAAGGCATCGGTCGGAGACATAATGTTAGTCTTGACAATCGAACCTGTGGAGTTCACCATGGAGTTCCAGGTGCTGGACATGGTAGTTTCATACAACCTTCCGATAGGACGACCGTGGATCCATGCTGCAAAAGAAGTTCCATCCAGCCTACACCAACTAGTCAAGTTTGAGTGGGATCGACAAGAGATCGTAGTCCATGGAGAGAATGATCTACAACCAGGCACCATTGTCCCCTTTGTTGAGACAGAAGAGGATGTTGGGCCATGGGTATACCAGGTCTGTGATGCGGTATCCGGCAACCGAGTTCCAGAGTAGGAATGTGTTCTCAATGAAAGAATAATTACTGCAGACGTCATGGTGGCTCGTGAAATGTTGAGGAACGGTTTCGTACCCGGCAAAGGTTTAGGTGCATCTCTACAAGGTATCATACAGCCGGTATCTGTGGTTGAAAATGTGGGAAACTTCGGCTTGGGATTCAAGCCAACACCGGAGGACATCCAGCGAGCCAAGAGGAATAAACAGAAGACACGGGTTCTCCTAAAGCCTGTTCCGCATCTTTCTCGGTCTTTTGTCAGATCCGGAATAAGAAGACATCCGACGACAAGGGTTCCCGGTCCTATGGTCAGGCCAGACGAAGAGTTCTTGAGAAGGTTCGAGGACTTATTCTCAGATGTATGCATGTTAGAGGATGGTGAAGGGCCCAGCCATGTCGAGATACAGTTTGTGGGATCGAAAGCAAAGTTGAATAATTGGAAGGCTACTCCTCTCCCTATCCGGAAGTAGTCTTGGTAGTTTATTTTGGATTGTTTTCTTTCAAATTTTGTGTGGGGCTATCCACAGAGTAAAATACATTTGTTTTAGTTCATTTTTCTTTTGTTTAAGTATGCAAGTCTGTTTTCCTTGTATTGTTCCCAATTAATGAAATTTTGTTCCCTTTGTTCCTAATATTGTTTATTTTTCTTTCTTTTACTTTTCTGAGCAACTTTCTTTCAACTGATCTTAATGATATGGCATGCGTAAAGATTAATCAACCCAGTCTAGAAAGTCAATCTGGTTTGGAAATAATAACGCATGAAATAAGAATTGACGAGAGTGAATCGGAATACGGCGATGATGAAGCCGTAGAAGAAATCGGCGAAGAATTAAGTCACTTCGAAGAAAAGCCCAAACCTAATTTAAATGATACCGAGGCTGTTAATCTGGGGGATACGAATGATGTTAAATAAACCAGAATAAGTGTCCATATCGAACCCAACCCGAGAGAAGAATTGATCAAAACACTCATGGAGTTTAAAGATATTTTCACATGGTCATACGACGACATGCCAGGACTCAGCACTGATCTAGTGGTTCACAAATTACCTACTGACCCGGCATGCCCTCCCGTCAAGCAAAAACTGCGAAAATTTAAGACGGAGATGAGTGTAAAGATCAAGGAGGAAGTAACCAAGCAGCTGCAGGCGAAAGTCATTCGTGTCACTCGATACCCTGATTGGTTGGCTAACGTAGTACCGGTGCCAAAGAAAGACGGGAAGATCAGAGTATGTATGGACTACCGCAATCTCAACAAGGCGAGCCCTAAGGATAATTTTCCGCTTCCCAATATCCATATCCTGATTGATAATTGTGCCGGGCGCGAGATCAGATCCTTTGTGGACTGCTACGCGAGATATTATCAAATCTTGATGGATGAAGAGGACGCAGAAAAGACAGCCTTTATCACACCATGGGGAACTTACTGGTATCGTGTATTTCCATTCGGCTTGAAGAACGCAGGGGCAACATACATGAGGGTGATGACTGTGGTGTTTCATGACATGATACACAAAGAGATTGAAGTGTACGTGGATGATGTGATCATAAAATCCAGACGTCAAGAAGACCACATAGCCGACCTCCGGAAGTTTTTCCAAAGGCTTCGAAGATATGATATTAAGCTCAATCTGGCCAAATGTGCGTTCGGGGTTCCGTCAGGGAAGTTGCTAGGATTCATCGTCAACTTACGGGGCATTGAGCTGGACCCATCCAAAATCAAATCCATCCAGGAGTTACACCCGCCAAAGAATAAAACAGAGGTAATGAGTTTGTTGGGAAGATTAAATTACATCAGTAGGTTTATTGCTCAGCTTACAACAACCTGTGAACCCATATTCCGTCTGTTGAAGAAAGACGCTGCGATAGAATAGACGATAGAATGTCAGGAAGCGTTTGACCAAATCAAAGGATATCTGTCAAACCCACCCGTACTAGTTCTGCCTGAACCTGGTAGACCCCGATTCTTTATCTAACGGTCTTGGAGAATTCGTTCGTCTGCGTACTGGGGCAGCACGATCTTACTGGCAGAAAGGAACGAGCCATCTACTATCTCAGTAAGAAGTTCACGATCCACGAGGTCAAATACACTCATTTGGAGAAGACCTGTTGTGCTTTAACTTGGGTAGCCCAAAAGCTGAAACACTACTTGTCTTCTTACACTACTTACCTCATTTCACGTTTGGATCCATTGAAGTATATATTTCCAGAAGCCGATGCCTACAGGGAGGTTAGCAAAATGGCAAATATTACTTACAGAATTCGACATCGTCTATATGACGAGGACAACTATGAAAGCTCAAGCCCTAGCCGATCACTTAGCTGAGAATCCCGTCGATGACGGATACGAACCCTTGATGACGTATTTTCCAGATGAAGAAGTGTTGCAAATTGATGGGTTAGAATTAACCAAGGATCCGGGGTGGAAGCTTTTCTTTGACGGAGCGGCAAACGCAAAATGTGTCGGAGTAGGGGCTGTGCTTATCTCTGAAACAGGACATCATTATCCTGTTACTGCTCAACTGCATTTTCATTGTACCAACAATATGGCTGAGTACGAGGCATGCATCTTAGGTTTGCGATTAGCGGTGGACATGGATGTACGGGACGTCTTGGTTTTGGGAGACTCGGACCTTCTGGTACATCAGATTCAGGGAGAATGGGAAACCAGAGATTTGAAGCTTATCCCGTATCGTCAGTGTTTGCATGATCTGACTAAGCGTTTTCAGTCACTGGAATTCAGACATATCCCAAGGATGCATAATGAGGTTGCCGATGCTCTAGCTACTTTCGCATCAATGCTACATCACCCGGACAAGGTTCGTGTCGATCCGTTACATATTCAGGTTCGGAATCAACATGCTTATTGCAATATGATAGAAGAAGAAACGGATGGTGAGCCATGGTTTCATGATGTCAAAGAATACCTCAGGTTAGGAATATACCCAGAGCATGCAACTGGAGATCAAAAGAGAGCTATTCGGCGACTGGCAAGCGGATTTTTCCTTAGTGGAGGGGTGCTGTACAAGAGAACCCCGGATTTGGGATTGTTGAGATGTATAGATGCAAGTCAAGCCACAACGGTGATGACAGATATACACTCCGGAGTTTGTGGGCCACACATGAGCGGATATGTATTGGCAAAGAAGATTCTTCGAGCAGGATATTATTGGCTCACTATGGAGCGTGATTGTATAAGTTTCGTGCGAAGATGCCATCAGTGTCAGATACACGGAGATTTGATTCATTCTCCGCCGACCGAGTTACATACAATGTCAGCGCCATGGCCATTTGTGGCATGGGGTATGGATGTTATTGGACCTATAGAACCGGCAGCTTCCAATGGTCATAGGTTCATTTTGGTAACGATCGATTATTTTACCAAGTGGGTGGAGGCTAAAACCTTCAAAGCAGTAACCAAGAAGGCGGTGGTGGACTTCGTACATTCCCACATCATCTGCAGGTTTGGAATCCCAAAGGTAATCATCATGGATAACGGTGCCAATCTTAACAGTGGATTGATAAAGGAGGTATGTCAACAGTTCAAGATTACACACCGAAATTCCACACCATATCGTCCCAAAGCAAATGGTGTGGTTGAGGCAGCAAACAAGAATATAAAGAAGATATTGAGGAAGATGGTAGGAGGGTCTAGGCAATGGCATGAAAAGTTACCATTTGCACTGATGGGCGTCCGAACTTCGGTAGGTGCAACTCCTTACTTGTTGGTGTACGGGACTGAAGCAGTAATACCAGCAGAAGTTGAAATCCCATCCCTCCGAATTGTCGCTGAAGCTGAGATTGACGATGATGAGTGGGTCAAAACCCGATTGGAGCAATTGAGCTTGATCGATGAAAAGAGATTGACAACAGTATGTCATGGCCAATTGTATCAAAAGAGAATGGCGAGAGCATATAACAAGAAGGTACATCCCAGGAAATTTGAAGTGGGACAGCATGTGCTGAATAGAGTTCTACCACATTAGGCCGAATCAAAAGGCAAGTTTGCTCCAAATTGGCAAGGACCATTTGTTGTGACTAGAGTATTATCCAACGACGCTCTATGTCTAACCGATATTGAGGGAAGATGCACCGATATGGCTATCAATTTAGACGCAGTCAAGAGATATTATGTGTAATTCTTTAATGCATTTGTCAACGTTTGGTTTCGTTTGTGTGTATTTGGCATTTTTGGAGAATGAAATGACAGAGGCAATTTTTCTACTACCCAAACACTTTAACCCTTGTTTTCCCCTTTGAGCCTTAATTATTCTTTCATATACCCTCTTTTGGAATCCTCAATGAAGATGTGTAACAAAATAGAAAAAGAAACAAAGAAAAGACATAAGAAAGAGTGAACTACGTTAGACCTGATTCCTCAAGAAGGATACGTAGGCGCCACACGGCTCGGTCATAATAAGATAAAAATCAACGATTCCCCAAGAAACAAAACTGGGGCAGAAGCCATGTTTCATTTGAAAAGATAGTATGGATTCCAAAAGTTGTAATGAGTTACCCGTTGAGGTTAAAACCTTTTTCTATAGCCTCACACACATAAACCACATTAATAACCAAAAAAGACCTCTCGATCAGTATTTGAGAAATGCCAAGTCATGCGAATGAAAGCCAAGAATAACAGTCCGATCTTCGACTGAATCCAGGACTCACAAGCTGAAAAGCGATAGCCCTCTAGAGGGAATCTCGTGGGTAATACCCCAGCCCACCACAGGGAAAGAAAGCAACATGAGAGAGTCTTAACGGTGAAAACCCTCGCGGGCACCTTAAGGCGAAGAAAGCTGAGAGAAATAAAATGAGAGAGTCTTACGGTGAAAACCTTTACAGGCACCCTAAGGCGACGGGAGGTCGAGAGAAATGAGAGAATCTCATTAGTGAAAACCCTTTGAAGGGCACTATGAGGTGACATGGCAAGATGGTTGCAAGTTGTCTGCATGAGACGAGGTTGGGACATTCGTTTATTTCTAGCAAAACGAAGCCGTCAGAAAAGTGATTGACATAAATAGACTGGGTAGATTAGTCTTGAAGGCACGACATAATCATTGGATCGGTTATACATTCAGATAAGTTTTTCACAGTTTTGGGTTCAGAAAAGTTTTCTTTTTTGTCTTTTGCGGTCAGCATTGTTTATTTCATTTTTATCTGTCATTTTTATCTTTTTAAAAGATTTTTATGTTTATGTCAAAAATTGACTTTTCAAAGCTTACTACCAAGTCTCCCAAAGCGGTACAATGAAGATGAATAGGCGTGGAACAAGGCAATGAGTCAAAAGACGTTCCGATATTAAGATTGGAACGACATGTTGATTGGAAGGTTCAGAGGAATTACGGAGTAGGGCAGACACATATTACACATCCGGAAGATAGTTTCTCACAACAGATCGTCGACTAAGAGGGTCGGACCACACAGAAGTTTGGAATAAAAAGGAGAGATAAGAGATCATCTGTGGAAAGAGTACCATTCCCAGCAAGTATCAACGTCATCCCCAAAGTTCGAGGAAGGCAAAGGAGCTAAAAGAGAAAAGGAAAATTGCCCCAGCAAGAGCAGCACGACCACTCACTGCGTTTTGAAACTAACAATTTTTCTTTGATTTAAAGCAGGAAAAGAGGGTTCGTCAGCGGAATAGCATGCCACATAGAAGGTTATCAAACCGGGGCAGAAAATTTTCTCCCATTGCGAAAATTTTCTTGAAAACAAATACCCAGTGGATAAGGATATAAAGCAACACAAGATTCTGGAAGAAGGAAAATACCAGCTTCGAGCGGAATAGTTTTGAAAGAGGCCAGACAACACGCGGAAGTGATCTTTGAGCCCGGTATTATCCCCAGCAACATCATATCCCATAAGTTTTTCAAGGAAGCAAAGCGCGAGTCCCGAAGGAGGTTTGGAAAGAGGAAAAAGGAAAAGGGATCCCCTGTCAGGGTAATCCTCAGTTAATGACATTTCAATCCCCAGCGAGCCCGGGAGAGAATAAAGGTTGAAGGAAGTAGAAAAAGAGGAAATAAAGAGAGCTTCTAGCTCCGTAGTTGATATTGATTGGTCAGGCTGGCTTAGCAATGTGCTGGGCGCCATCACGACCGGATTTGGGGTCGTGACACCCAGGATGAAAGCAATCCCGAAACAAGGTAATTCGGAAGAAAGGGTGACCCAAGAGTCGATGCAGGAAGAAGAAAATGGTACAGGAAGCAAAGGAAGGCGATTTGTTTTGGAGTTGTAGTTGAAGTCAGGGAGCCCACCTGAAGAATGGAGTGGCGATGTATTTTAAAGTTGTAGTTGAAGTCAGGGAGACCGCCTGAAGAATGGAGTGGCGATTTAGTTTTGAAGTTGTAGTTGAAGTCAGGGAGCCCGCTTGAAGAATGGAGTGGAGTGGCGATTTAGTTTTGAAGTTGTTGTTGAAGTCAGGGAGCCTGCCTGAAGAATGGAGTGGCAATTTATTTTAAAGTTGTTGTTGAAGTCAGGGAGCCCGCCTGAAGAATGGAGTGGCGATTTAGTTTCGAAGTTTACGAGTTGAAATCAGGAAGCCCGCCCGAAGAATGAAGTGGCGATTTAGTTTTGAAGTTGTAATTGAAGTCAGGGAGCCCGCCTAAAGAATGGAGTGGCGATTTATTTTCGAAGTTTGTTGTTAAAGTCAGGAAGCCCGCCTGAAGAATGGAGTGGCGATGTATTTTGAAGTTGTATTTGAAGTCAGGGATCCCGCCTGAAGAATGGAGTGGCGATTAGTGAGTTGTAGTTAAAGTCATGGAGCCCGCATGAAGAATGGAGTGGCGATTTAGTTTTGAAGTTGTAGTTGAAGTCAGGGAGCCCGTCTGAAGAATAGAGTGGCGATTTAGTTTCGAAGTTTATGAGTTGAAGTTAGGGAGCCCGCCTAAAGAATGGAGTGGCGATTTATTTTGAAGTTGGAGTTGAAGTCAGGGAGCCCGCCTGAAGAATGGAGTGGCAATTTATTTTGAAGTTGTAGTTGAAGTCACGGAGCCTGCCTGGAGAATGGAGTGGCGATTTAGTTTTAAAGTTATAGTTGAAGTCAGGGAGCCCGCCTGAAGAATGGAGTGGCGATTTATTTTCGAAGTTTGTTATTAAAGTCAGGAAGCCCGCCTGAAGAATTGAGTGGCGATTTATTTTCAAAAGATGTTGAAGTCAGGAGCCCGCCTGAAGAGAGGAATGGCGTTTTATTTTCCGAGTTGATGATTGAAGTCAGGAGCCCGCCTGAAGAGAGGAATGGCGATTTATTTTCAAAAGATGTTGAGGTCAGGAGCCCGCCTGAAGAGAGGAATGGCGATTTATTTTCAAAAGATGTTGAAGTTAGGAGCCCGCCCGAAGAATAGAGTGGCAATTTACTTTCGAAGTTGTTTGAGGGAAGCAGTAGAGTATAACAGAAATCCCCAGTAGGAATTCAAGTTCAAATCAGGTGCCCGCCTGAAGAATGGAGTGGCGATTTATTTTCAAAGTTTGTTGTTGAAGTCAGGTGCCCGCTTGAAGAGTGGAGTGGCAATTTATTTTCAAAGTTTGTTTTTAAGGTCAGGTGCCCGCCTGAAGAATGGAGTGGCGATTTATGATTAGAGTTTGTTGATAAAGTCAGAAGCCCGCCGGAAAAGCAGAACGACATCTCAATTTCTAAGATTTGATAAGGATAGTGAACAATCGGAAATCCCCAGCATGAATCCAAGTTCATAATCAGAAGGAAGGCGACAAGGATCAGAAAAGATAGATTCAGACTTCGAAGGAGAATAGTTCGAGGATCACAAGGATGGGACCAATGGCCGGAGTGCGGCAATCAAGATAAGCAGCAGTAACAATTGTCAGAAGGAACATCAAGTCCGACAGAATAGCAAGGAACATGGAAAAGTCAAGAGTAAGAGATAGATAAGATTTCGCAATACCGTAACTTAGTCTAGCTTCTTATTTTTCATTTAGTACGGTGTAATAAGGAGATCAGTTAAGCAGTAGCATCAGCAGCAACAGCAGTAACAGCAGAATCACAACAGCTTCATGGTAGTCCCAGCTACCAAAACTTCACGAACTATATTGACCTGATTCCTATTTAGCCCAGGATATGTAGGAGGCCTCCTGAAGTAAAGGCCCGGTCAAGATATTTTTAAAATGCTTCATACGGAGTGCTCAAACGGGCAAAAAAATTGCTCGTATCTACTCACTTATCTTTGCACGAAAACTCTTCATATTTCCGCTCAAAGAGGGGCAGCTGTGAGCACGTGATTTTTGCCCTATGTGATGATTACTCCCAAAAATTCAGAATAAAATATTTTGTGTTATTTTTCTCTTAATTGTTTGAGTCTGTGTGTTCGTGTTTATTTGTTAAGTTAAGAACATACAAAAGTATATTGTGTTTGCACTCTTAGGATTTAAGTTTACAATTAAGAGTAATTAGAATGATTTGACGAAAATGGAAAATAACAAAAATATGTATTTTTGCATTTAATGTTTAAAGTCTAGTTTTAATTAAATGTGTTAATTAACGTGTTAATTGTTGTTTAAATGTTGATATCTGTGTAGTTTTATTTATTGATTTTACAAATTAATTAGGAATTTTATTTAATTATAAAGAAGGAAAAAAATTTGGTTGGAAATTAAGAGAAAAAATTCGAATAGGGCTTTAAATCTGGAACCCAAACGCAACCAGCCCAAAATATCTCCTAAAAACGGATCGGCCCATTCCTTTACCCGTCCAATGACCCAACCCGTAACTAAACCAAACGGCGCCGTTTCCTCCCCCTTTAATTAATCTGGATCGTTGGTGCTACTCTATCCAACGGTCCATGCTTAATCTTCTATTTTATTATACCAAAATCCCCAAAATACCCAAGACCCATTTTCATTTCCCAAACCCCTTCTCCCTCACTGAACTAAACACCCAGGAACCCTAGAGACATTCCGCCGTGTTCCACCGCCCACCGCCTACCGGAAATAACCTCACGGCGGTTCTGGTAGGCCAATGACCACCATCCTTTCACCATGGCACCTCCAAGACCCCCTCTGTCAAACCCCAAGTATGGCTCATCTCGAATCAAGACCGAGCTCCTCGAATCTTCAATCGAAGATTCGAGTCCAAACTCAACCTACACCAAATCGCCCCAAATTGAGACCACACCCTCACCTCACCTCCCTAACACCCTAACCATCGTTAGTTTCGCTCGAATCTAAACAGAAATCATTGAGCCCCAAAACCAAGTCGCAAGAACCCTAAATTTCGAATTAAGGATATTCTCATCGGATTGCGGAGAAATTAAGGTCTAATAGACTTTAATTGATTTGTTTTCATTTGAAAACATTTCAATTAAAGTCCCTTCGACCTCAAATACAAAGATCCGAGTTCAAGTCCAAATAAGCCATTTCTGTTTCAATTCGAATTCTGTCCATGTGTTTGAGGTACTCTTTCTTTCATTTCTTTGTTTATTTTGTTTGTTTTGATTACTGTTTGTCCGTCAATTGCAATTTCTTTGTTTTTCATTTTCTTCTTGAAGACCTTTTATTTGGTCACTTTGTTTTTGATTGTTGGCTGTAAATGTGATGGGTATAAGTTAAGAATTCGATTCGATTAACATCGTCGAATGATTAATTTTGCACTGTTGTCACCTCCTCTGTCCGATAGATTTTGAGCTGCTTTGTTGAATTGAAGTTTGAATTGTTGTGTTTGAATTAAAAAATGAATTGGTTATAGCTGAATTAAATTTAGTTGTATAAAGAACTTCAGAATTAGTGGACTGCCACTTTGAGCACATGTTGAGCCATTAGGGCATGTCTAAGTTGAACTACACCATGTAAAAGACACAAAGTAGTGAAGGCCAGGAAACAGTCCTAATTTAATATGCAATGCACATGGGAAGACCTGCTGGACAACAAGATTTTCCACCATTTTTTCTGCACTTTGGAGTTTTATATAGTTGAAACCATACTTAGACAGTGGAAGGTGGGAAAGCAAGGGAATAATGTGGGGTTTTGTTTGGTTTTAAATAATTAGAAGGTGCTGCAAGAGGGCTGTTGAAGTTTGGCTATAAATAGGGGCCCTGAATACAGATTTGGGACACAAGCATCCTCCCAAAGAGAGCTTCTTAGACAGACATACCCCAAACGATTGAGAATTTTGAAAAATAAAAAAATCTTCTTCTTCAAAAACACACACACACAGAAAAAAGAAATAGTGAGAGTTCGAGAGATTTTGAAAAAGAGTTTAAGGGCTGAAGTAATATAGAAAAGAAACAGATTTCCTGCAGCACTGTTACACTGTCTCGAAGATCCGAAAAAGTTCGAGCCTTTCTTTGTTCCCACTTCACATTTGAGGTGTCTTTAGGATAACTGAAGGTTCTAGTGATTCGTTTGGTTTGGCCTTTGCTGTTTAGACTTTCTGGAAATTGCTGTTGGTCTATTTTCAAGTTCTTGGGGGATAGATTTCTTTCCGGGGTACTCAGTTTGTTCCCTGGGTTGTATACTGTTGTTTCATAGGAGTTCTAATTTGTTATTGGTTGCTAATAACTGGGGTTTTCTATTGCCGTCTACTGGTTTTGCTGATAACTGTTGATTGGTTGCTGGGATACTACGATTTGCTGTATTGCTGCGCTGTTGGTTAGCCTGAGCTACTACTGATTTTTCTCTGCATTTTGACTATTTAAATTCTAGGTACACAACTATATTTCTCAAGCGTTGAATAAATGAAGTTCATTTGGCTATTCAACTAGATGCAGTCATTTAGTTTGAATTGATTTAAAGTTCATTACAATGAAGTTGTATAAGGACTGTTAAATTGTTTTCTTATGGTCGTATGAGTCTTATGTATTTAGTAGTGTTAATTCGATTTAGCTTAAGTTGATGATTTGTATTGTCAGGTGTTAAAATCAGAAACTTAAAAGTAGTAGTTTAGTTTGGAACTAGAAATCACTGTGATTCTATTTGTACTTTAAATATTAGAGATCATTTGAAGAAATTGAGCCTGTTTAGGTTTAACTACAGAAAATCCATTCATTTAGCATCACTGTATTGAACTCTCATCCTGTAATGTATTAGCATGTTAGAATCAAATAGTCACTGTTTCGAAGTGTGTACAGCATTGTGTGGCTAATGCTTCCTCATAAAAAATAGGATTTCAGAATAGTTAGCTAACTGATTTGTTATTTTACACGCTACTAGATAGTTGAAATAGTTCGTCTATATTTAATTGAATTAGTTCACTGTTACGACTCTCTACTCATTGATTTCTATATAATTGAATTAGATCTTCTAGATTTTAGTTAGTGTTTCATCCCTTGAATTGGATTATTAATGCAATTAAAATAACTCAATTAGTAAGATAGATTTCAAATTAATAATAATGTCGGGGCTGCCAAAGCCACAAATCTGGACACACAATTGGCCCAGTTCAAGGGTTTCTTCTATTTAACCGGATTTTACATATAATCAATTAAGATTTTCTTTTCCAGAAAAAATAGTATTAAAAAATGTAGCACATTCTAGGATTGACCTTTAATCAATAAAATGAGATGAGCCTCGTCACACCAAGCATACAATTGCGGGGCCCTCAATCAATTGTTATAAAAATTCTAGACTCGGAAGAACCGTTTAGCAAATTCGCGGTCTTTCCAAAAGTTAATAACACAACAGACTATTTAGGTACGATTTGTAAATAAATTACTTTCCTAAATACGGGTGCGCATTTATGTGATCCAAATCTTGCTCTCGGCAAAACTAAAACGCACTAAAGTCACAGGCGTACTGGTTACGGTGTGACTCGAAATGTGTTTTTTGTGACGTTGCAAGTCTCCTAAAATTGAAAAGCGGAACATTAATAACACATAATTGCAATATATAAAGAAATTAGATAACAACAAAAATTGTAGTTGAGCGACCATGCTAGAACCACGGAATCTGGGAGTGCCTAACACCTTCTCCCGGGTTAACAGAATTCCTTATCTAGGTTTCTAGTTTCGCAGACTGTATTACAAAGTCATAAATTCCCTCGGATTGGGATTAACCGGTGACTTGGGACACCATTATTTTCCCAAGTGGCGACTCTGAATAATTAAATAAATTGATCCCGTTCCAATTGTCCTTAAAATGGAGAAACTCCTTCCCTAATTGTTATTACATCTCTTTCCGGGGTGTAGTAAACTGCGGCACATGCACGTTGTGTGTAAAAAAGGAGGTGTGACACTGTTCTTAGTTGATTAAATTGTTACTTTTACCTGGTATTCGCTAGAAAAGCATGACTCGATAGGATTTATCTGTCTAATTGCCAAATTTTCTTATTAGAACTTCTTGATAATTGTTGGCACTAGTTCTTAGTGAAGTCCTAGTTAAGCATATTATATTTTCTCTGTGCGTTTTCTTTATCTGTTGTGTTGGTGGACTGCAGGTTCGATTCCCGGAGATCCCAGGGCTGTGGGTTCGATTCCAAGAGACCTGGAGTGGTATTGTTTGTGGACTGCGGGTTCGATTCCCGGAGATCCAAGGGCTGCGGGTTCGATTCCCGGAGACCCGGAGTTTATTGATATATTATTGAGATATGGACCTTTAAGAAAAGGACATGAATACATGTTGCGACCAAAACACTCACGCAAGTGTACGCGATCGACAAGTAATATAGTAGTAAGTAGAGTATCGTTCCCACGAGGAATTGTGATTAACTTATTGACTGATTTAGACTAAATTAGTTATCAATTCAAGCTAGACTATCACAAGATGTATCTAAAACTTATTAATAATAGAACAATAATTCAAGGTAAAATTACTACACCAATTGCAATTTATGTTTATAACAATTTGGACAAATATATTCCAGGGTCATGGACTTGCTAGAGATAATGCTACTTTTCTAACTTACAATTGATTTATTAAATTATCCGGGTTGTTGATTATAAGGTTAATAATATTCATAAGAATCTTTCGAGTTCTTATGACCCTATCCAAGTTAAATCAATACCTATATGTCTATGGTATTAATATTAACAAGAATGCATTTACAACTCTTATTCTTCAACCAAACAAGGCAATTAAGTATATGTCTATCTTAATTGCAAATCCTTCACCCGATGCCCGGATTCAAAACTTGTTCTATTTGATTTTATATGCAACCAAGAATTTCCTTTGTCAAGTTTAATTCAAAGTTCGTAGATAATATTTCACCGTTAGCTACGCAGTAAAATAATTAAGATCAAAATCAAATAAACAACCCATATCAATAACTTCAATAAAATCAATCCAAGCTTCAAATAACAAGATCAACTAACATCCATGACCCTAGAATACTAGAGAGTTTAGCTACTCATGTTCATACTAAAAATCAAAAATGAAAGTCTTAAACACAATATAAACAAAGAACTAGAAGAAAGTTTAGAAGAACTCTTTAAATCCTTGCTCCAAGATGTTGTTCTTCTTCTCCTTTCTTAGCTCCAAGATGAAGTTCCTCCTTCTTACTCCCTCAAAATCTTCTCTCTAAGATGAATAGTATATTTCCACTCTCTCCAATCATGCTAAAAATCTGATCTTGTCCATAATATAAGGTTGCATTATTTAACTTTGAGTGGAATTATGTGTCTTTCCATTTTCAACCTTAGGAAAATCATTTTAACCGGACTATTCTGCGCTAAGTGGTGCGCTAAGTGGTCACTTCGCGCACGACTTCGCGCACAGCATTTGAGCATTCTGCTTAAGGTTCGCGAAGTGCTGCGCGAAGTGATGACTTCGCGCAGGGACTTCGCGCAACTGGGAATTCGGAAAAACTCAAAAAATAAAAGTTGTAGCCCTTTTAAATATCTATCCATCAATATATTATGGAGCCCAAACGGAGTTTTGAGCAGAAAGTTATGCCCATTTTACTCAACTTGATTCCAACTTGATTTATTTAGCTTTTACTTAGACTTCAAAGCCTCAAATTCATCCCAAATTAATTCTTAAGTTGGAAACTCTTCCTGCAAAGCATAAATCATGAATTTAGTATAATTCATAATCATTTAAGCTCAAATATTTGTAAAATGTAGTAATTAAAGTGTTGTTACAACGACTAAAACACGAGTTCTTAGCCTTTGATCAACACCCCACACTTAAACCATTGCTCGTCCTCGAGCAATTAACATACACTTCACATAAGGATGATCTTTTTGACAAACAATTTCTTGTAATAACACATGTTGACACTTAGGTACCAATTCATAATAATTCAACCTCAAGACATGACTCACAAGTGCCACGCATTTTCATAACTTGCTTACTTGCTCTAACACAAAGGTCAAAAATTCTCCTTGCCTTTACAAATCATGTGCCCTCCCACAAATAGTATAGACTAGTTCCTCTCAAAATAACAATCAAGAATATTCAGGGAACTCAAAATAGGAAGAATTAACTCACTCTCAGAATTGAAATTCATGTGCAACGGATGACATACCATATGCTTGCCCCTAGTGTAATACTCTACTAATTGAACTTATTCAGTCAAGGATCAAGTAGGACTTTAATTGGTTGTAGTGTAGGCTAGAAAGAAAGGTGTGAAAAATATAGAATGTATTAACTACACCTCCTTGAACACTTCCATACATACAACATCTTTCATTATTTCAGCATCACTCCTATGTTAAACCATCTCCAACCTTTTTGAGATTTTTACATACTAACAACAAATCTCATTCTCTTTAAGCAACTTAAATTAGGGAATGTTACTACTGAAAATTCATCCCCTATATATATACATATATGAATTATTCTTCATTCTTTTTTTTTTTACCAACCAATTTCTTCAACATTAAAACAACATTTATTGCTCATGAGAAAGAGGTTCAAATAACTGATATATTTACATAGAGTGGTAAGGTTTATAACGTGGGTGCCAAAGAAATAGGATTAACGGTTCAAAAGGTTTGACTAGGATATATACAATTAGGTGGATATAATTATCAAACTGGTTCAACAAAGAAATGCCTATATCATCTCCTAAACTGAATAATGCTACTATTTCGCTTTGCAAAACACTTGGGGGCAAGTTCTAGACATCAACTATTATACACAGAATATTTCAGCAATCCTTACTCACACATTGGCACACAATTCACTCAAGCTTGGATCTTTCTCGACTCTCTAGTCAAAGCAGTTAAGCATAGTCATAATTATACAATTTAAGGCACTTATTTTAGAATCAAGAATTGAGGTTGAACATCACAAATAAGGCATATATCACTTCTAGAGCATGTGCATTTGAGGAGACTGACTCTGTGAATGAGGAACTTTTTATTAAATTGAACTAGAAAAATTTATACTATACCCGGTTCAAATACACCCTTGGAAAAGAACCATGGCATAAAGAAAAACCAAGGGGAATTATTAAACCAAAACTAGCATACACTAAACTGAAAAGCAAAATAAATAAAAAAATCTAATTTTTCGTGTTTTTTTTTTTCAAATTTTGACCTCATTTTTCATCAAGAAAATCCAGTAGAGATCTAAAAAGAAATTAAGAACACTTACTATCTATAAACACTATAATTAATCAAAATAAAAATAAATGCCACCCCACACTTAAAAACTTGCATTGTCCCTAATGCAAAAGATCAAAATAAATCAGAAAAGAGACTCCCTGAGGCCATTGGCCTAAGCATCTTCTTCTTCAAAGGTGCACAAATATTCCTCGTATTCCGAGGGAATAGATTCACATACTCATCCTCCCCGGCTAGTAGATGCAACCTCAGATAGGCCAACATTTGATCTTTTACTTGGGCGGCTAGACATTATATCTGCACAACATGATATATTAGATAAAAACATTCACTTTAAGAGCAAGTGGAGTAAATACCCCACACTTATGTTATAATCATGTTGACACTTAGTATGTATAACAGGGATTCAGACTACCCACTTCTTCAATTAGAATGATATAATGTTTATCGGTCTACCCAACATTAGAGATAATTGCTACAATTGTACATAAAATAAAAATTCACAAACAAAGCTGAAAATATAAACAATAAACATAAAAAGAAATTAGTCTATTTTACAAATTTTAAAATTATTATACAAAATATACTACATAGGCATCTATACAAATCCTACATACACAATATACATTGTGAACCACGTTTTTGCTTCCACCTTGAACTTATGAATTGTACCCCTAACAAGGCATCAAGTATGTCGCTATGCTCCTTTGGTGGGGCAACAAAGATAACCAGGCCAAGTAATAAATTTTTCACTCGGCACTTCTTGGCCTTTGGATGAGGAATGTAATTTTTTCTTTTTGGCACAACAAATTCAAGAATATAGGCACTTTCATCCTCACTCTTTGACTTTCCCATAAGCTCATATGGCTCGATTACTATCTTACTATCTAAACACAATGTGGAAAAATGATTGGAATGAGGTCTAATGCTCCCAAACTCATGAATTTTACTACTATTTACATCCTCATGTATACACACACTTAATTCTCCTAAAGTAATGTTATCTACTTCCTCACATGACTCTAGAGCACTCTTCTTAACATTGACATCCTCAAGAAAAATATGATATAATGATTGGTATTCTCGTTTTAGCTCCTCTATTTGGTCTAGAATATTTTTTTCAGCTTCATACAACTCATCATTAAATTGTTGGGCGTTACACGCATCAACCTTTGCACTCAAATCTAAATCCAAGTTATGCACAATCAAGCTAAAATTATCACTTTTTTGTGCAAGCTCATCTCTCTCCTTAGACCAATCTTTCATCACCGTTGTTAGTAAACAACGTCGTTCCGCAGAATCCACTAATCGAGAATATCCATCCCAATACCAACCTTTACTCCCATATTCAAATTCAGATGTCCAAGAGGTGAGGTCATGACTAGCCCAAAAATATGGGCCATAAAAATCCTTGATCAACCAAACGTCTTCATCATTAACCTTACCTCTGTATATTTCATCCCCAGATGTCATCCTAAGAGGACTAGAAACATACTAAGAGAAAAATCAAATGGTTATTAAAAATAACATATTTACAAAAAGAAAAGAAAATAAACTTGTAAAGATAATAATAAAAGTCTAATCTAGACGAATAGTTAATTTCTAATTCCCCGGCAACGGCGCCAAAAACTTGTTGCGACCAAAACACTCACGCAAGTGTACGCGATCGACAAGTAATATAGTAGTAAGTAGAGTATCGTTCCCACGAGGAATTGTGATTAACTTATTGACTGATTTAGACTAAATTAGTTATCAATTCAAGCTAGACTATCACAAGATGTATCTAAAACTTATTAATAATAGAACAATAATTCAAGGTAAAATTACTACACCAATTGCAATTTATGTTTATAACAATTTGGACAAATATATTCCAGGGTCATGGACTTGCTAGAGATAATGCTACTTTTCTAACTTACAATTGATTTATTGAATTATCCGGGTTGTTGATTATAAGGTTAATAATATTCATAAGAATCTTTCGAGTTCTTATGACCCTATCCAAGTTAAATCAATACCTATATGTCTATGGTATTAATATTAACAAGAATGCATTTACAACTCTTATTCTTCAACCAAACAAGGCAATTAAGTATATGTCTATCTTAATTGCAAATCCTTCACCCGATGCCCGGGATTCAAAACTTGTTCTATTTGATTTTATATGCAACCAAGAATTTCCTTTGTCAAGTTTAATTCAAAGTTCGTAGATAATATTTCACCGTTAGCTACGCAGTAAAATAATTAAGATCAAAATCAAATAAACAACCCATATCAATAACTTCAATAAAATCAATCTAAGCTTCAAATAACAAGATCAACTAACATCCATGACCCTAGAATATTAGAGAGTTTAGCTACTCATGTTCATACTAAAAATCAAAAATGAAAGTCTTAAACACAATATAAACAAAGAACTAGAAGAAAGTTTAGAAGAACTCTTTAAATCCTTGCTCCAAGATGTTGTTCTTCTTCTCCTTTCTTAGCTCCAAGATGAAGTTCCTCCTTCTTACTCCCTCAAAATCTTCTCTCTAAGATGAATAGTATATTTCCACTCTCTCCAATCATGCTAAAAATCTGATCTTGTCCATAATATAAGGTTGCATTATTTAACTTTGAGTGGAATTATGTGTCTTTCCATTTTCAACCTTAGGAAAATCATTTTAACCGGACTATTCTGCGCTAAGTGGTGCGCTAAGTGGTCACTTCGCGCACGACTTCGCGCACAGCATTTGAGCATTCTGCTTAAGGTTCGCGAAGTGCTGCGCGAAGTGATGACTTCGCGCAGGGACTTCGCGCAACTGGGAATTCGGAAAAACTCAAAAAATAAAAGTTGTAGCCCTTTTAAATATCTATCCATCAATATATTATGGAGCCCAAACGGAGTTTTGAGCAGAAAGTTATGCTCATTTTACTCAACTTGATTCCAACTTGATTTATTTAGCTTTTACTTAGACTTCAAAGCCTCAAATTCATCCCGAATTAATTCTTAAGTTGGAAACTCTTCCTGCAAAGCATAAATCATGAATTTAGTATAATTCATAATCATTTAAGCTCAAATATTTGTAAAATGTAGTAATTAAAGTGTTGTTACAACGACTAAAACACGAGTTCTTAGCCTTTGATCACGGCGCGTAGCCCGATCCAATTTGGGTACCCGTGCTCACTGTGGGGGTTCAGACTCCGGAGGGGATACAGACTGCGGGTTCGATTCCCGGAGATCCTGAGATCATTGAGATACACCCTGAGGTATTGAGACACGGGCTGCGGGTTCGATTCCCGTAGACCCAGAGATATCGTTATTGGGTCTGCGGGTTAAATTCCCGTAGCTCCTGGACTGTTGATTATAGAATGGGACTGTGGGTTCAATTCCCACAGGTCCTGGACTTGTTAATTGAATTTATGTTGTGCTGGTTACTTGTTGTTAGCTAATCGTAGTCGGTTGTAGTAATTACTTCATTGTTGTTATTTCAGATTCATTCTTACTTATTCTTGCTTATTACTATTTTGATCATTATGTTATTGTTCTCTCAGTAGGGCCCTGACCTTCCTCGTCACTACTCCATCGAGGTTAGGCTTGACACTTACTGAGTACCGCCGTGGTGTACTCATGCTACTCTTCTGCACACTTTTATTGTGCAGATCCAGGTACATCAGGACAGGCTCATACTAGGTGATTCAGCAGCGCATTTGGAGACCTCGAGGTATGATCCGCTTCGTCCGCGGATCCGGAGGCCCTCCTTCTATTCTGATAGTGATAGTAGATATTTTCCCTTATTTCGTTGTTTTTAGATACTCTTGATGTATAGATCCACAGTTGTACTTCCCTTTTTTGTCTGTGTTACCCGTGGGATTCTGGGTCTTGGTGGTATGTTATACAGTGTGGTTGATGAGTGTATGTACCAAGCGACACGGATTACATTCCTATTTATATCGTTTTTCCGCTATTTCTTGTTTAATGTTCATAAACTTGTATATTCCGCAACATGTTAGGCTTACCTAGTCGCAGGGACTGGGTGCCGTCATGACAGGTTCACGATTGGTGAAATATGTATTGGATTGGACTACACGCTGCAGTATTATATATATAATATATATATGGATCGGACTGCACGCCACAATAATATATATGTGGATCGGACTGCACGCTGCAGTATCATAGCGCTTGGGCTGAAAGAGCCCCTCCAGAGTCTGCACACACCCTAGTGAGCTCACCATATATTATTGGATCGGGCTACGCGCCGCAGCAGTATATCTATTATATTAGATCGGGCTGCACGTCACAACACTATATATATATATATATATATATATATTGGATCAGGCTGCATGCCGCAGTAGGACTAGATCAGTGTTAGGATCAGTATGAGACGGTAGTGGACTGGAACCGAACTTATCGTTTTAGAGATGACTTTCCCGTACGATTATTCTTAGAACTGTTTAGTGATAATGCAAGTGTTCTTACTTTCATTTATTATTTATTATTGCTACTCACTGAGTTGAAAGATACTCACCCCACTTCCTGCACATTAAGTGTTGATACAGGTGTTCAGGAGGGCGGTTGAGCTATCCGCAACTGCTATTTTACTTTTATCCGAGGAGACATCGAGGTAGCTGCCGGCGTCCGCAGGACCCGATCTCTCTCCCCTCTTCCATTATGTCATTTGTTATTCTATCTAGACTTGCATTGTATAGGATGTTTTCCTTCTGTTAGAGGCTCAGACTTGTGACACCAGATTCGTTGGGCTGTATTTCATGTATTTCATTTTTGCATTTATTATTTCTGTTGTGAAAACAAGCTATTAACTTTAATGAATCAGTATTATTTAATAAATAGGTTCATTATCTGGAAATCATGGTCGGGCTTGCCTAGCAATGTGTTGGGCTCCATCACGATCGGGGTTTGGGTCGTGACAGTGGTGGGGGAGCCACAGAAGCGTGTAGGTGTGTCCCAGGGGGCTTCTGCAAAAGTGGATGGTTTGTTCGCTTCAGAGTAGCCGCAAAAGCGAATGCTAGACCACATAAGCGGTCGAGGGTAAATCGCATAAGCAGAATTTTGGATCACAAAAATGGTCCCAAGATTTCTAAGTTAGATTGCGTAAGAGGTCAAAATTTTACATAAGCAGTACCGCAGGTGCGGTAATAGGACCACAGAAGCAAAAATTGTTGAAGGGTTTAATGAAACAATGTTCGCGAATTTCATAAGTTAACAAAACACATTAGATTTCGGGAAGAAGCAATTTTGGGTGATCTGGAGAGAATTCGAAGGTGATTCCATCAAGCATGAATTTATAGCCTCGAATAATGTTGTTATGGTGTAAAAACAAGGATTAAACACTAGAAATCCAAGGATTTAAGGGATAAAAATGGAGGTTAGCGCTTGAAACCTAAGAGAGTTTAAATTGACAATTTGAGTGGCCAAATGGACTTTGATTCTTGTGTATTTGGTATGTACGGACTCGTGAGTTGAGGATTCAGGAAATGTGAATTTTGTAATTTTTTGGTAAGTGGGCTCGGGACTCGGGTTTTGCCAACTTCATGTTTTTTGGTGTATTTTGAGTTCCTTCGATTGGGTTATGTTCCATTAGCATATTATAATGAATTCTTTGTGGTTTTGATCAGATTCGGCACCTGAGGAGGATTCAAGAGGGAAAGGCTTAGCAGACTAGTCTCGTGACTGGTTGAGGTGAGTAATAGATGTAAATGATGACCTGAGGGTTTGAAACCTCGGTATATCACACTGTGACGTTATATTGAGGCGAGACACGTACTCTATGGTGAGTGCGGGATCGATTGTGATTGGGCACTATGGCTTAGTCCGCCTGAGTGATGTTGTATTGTGTTGTTGGCTAGAAATTAGCTGGTAAACCTCCTACTTGGATGGTTATGAATATATTTGTGCTGCTTGCCGGTTATTTGGATCCCGTAGGGATTATTATCACTGTTTCCATGATATATAACATATTTTTACGATATCAGTCATGAGTTAAACATTGTCTCTAAATGGCTAGTAAAATTCTAAGGTTTTAAACACCTAATTTATAATTTCTGATAATTGGAACTAAAAATGGTAAGTTTGACTATGCTCGTGTGGCTTGCATGCATATAGCTGGACTGGTAGTGGATCAGGCTGCACACCGCAGCGTATGTTACGATGATATTGCACTTGGACTGTATGACCCCCTCCCGAGTATAAACCCTTACAGTGAGCACGGGTACCCAAATGGATCGGTTTGCGCGTCGCAACAGTCATGTGCATTTGCATTGGATCCATGCATTTATCTACTTGTTGCTATTACACTATTTAATGTGTAGGAGTACTGCTTGTAGCTTTACAATGTTATATATTGGGATTTTCTGCTATTAAGTCATTATACATGTCTATCACCATTGAGTTGGAAGTACTCACTTTACTCCCTACACCATGTGTGCAGATCCAGGTACTTCGGGAGTGAGCTGATCTTGTGCTGATTTTAGAATTGTTCGGAGTTGTCGAGGTAGTTGCCTGACGTCCGCAGGACCCGACTCCCCCCTATCCCTTTTTATTTGTCTTTCCGTAGATTTTAGACTATGTAATATTGGAGTTTTACTACACTGTACTGTTAGAGGCTCGAGACTCATGACCCCTAGGTCTTGGGAGAGTATTCAGGATTATATTGACATTCGGCTTATTTTCTTCTGTAAATCAAAACTATTAGCTTGTGATTGTTAAATAATATTCAATTAGATGGTTTTGAGCTTTATGCTCGGGTTGTGGATGCAAATGGTCGGGCTTGCCTAGCAATTTTACGGGGCCTTACAATCACGACCGGGTTTTTGGGTCGTGACAAGTTGGTATCAGAGCCTAGGTTACTAGGCCTCATGAGTCATGAGTCGGTTAGTAGAGTCTCGCGGATCAGTACGAAGACGTCTGTATTTATCCTCGAGAGGCTGCAGAACCTTTAGGAAACACTTCACTTTCTTGGAATTCTTATCGTGTGTACTTTGTTGTTCCAATAACTAAATTTCTATATTCTATTCTCTCGCATATGGCGAGAACTCGTGCTACCGGATGTGGCGGACGACCACCATTGCCACCTACCAGAGGCCATGGATGCGTCCGTGGTCGTGGTCGAGGCAGAGCAGTAGGGGAAGTACTAGTTGACCCACTAGTTGCCCCTATTCAGGACCAGCCTCCAGCTGTTGATACTCCTGCAACACCCGCTCAGGCACCGATAGTGCCTATCGTGATTCCTACTCTTCAGGAGGCTTTAGCTCAGATCTTATTTACCCGCACTAGTCTGGCTTAGGCAGTTTCAGGCTCTACTGCCGCAACTATTTCTCAGACCTGGGGTGGTCATCAGATCCCCACTGCTCGCACACCCAAGCAGGTTGTGCAGGGATTATAAATACTAGAGGCAGTCCCAGCTCAGCCAGTTGCACCGGTTGCTCCTATTGCGCCAGTCGCACCAGTTCCAGGGTATGTAGTCCCAGTGATGCCAGACGACAAGAAGTGTTAGCTTGAGAGGTTTGGTAGACTTCAGCACGGTACTGAGGGCGAGTATTCCCATGGATTTCTGGACAAGTGTCAACGGATGCTTCACACTACAAGGATCTTAGAGTTGAGTGAAGTGTCTTTTAACACCTTCTAGTTCTCAAGGCCAACATTTACATGGTGGGAGGAGTTTGAGAGGCGTAGGCCTGCTGGAGCAGCACCTCTTACTTGGCAGCAGTTCTCCACTCTATTTTTAGAGAAGCATGTGCCGCAGTCTCGTAGAGAGGAGCTGCGTCGACAGTTTGAGTGGTTGATCCAGGGTGATATAACAGTGACTCAGTATGAGTTGAGGTACATATAGTTGGATAGACATGCTACTTATATTATCCCGACAGATCAGGAGAGGATTAGGAGGTTTGTGGATGGCCTCAACTATCCGATTTGCATATTGATGACTCGAGAGAGGGTGGTAGCATATTAATTTGAGGAGGTAGTTAATATAGGTCGCTAGATTGAGACAGATAATCTCCGGGAACGTGAGGAGAGGAAGGTCAAGAGGCCTCGAGGTTCTGGTAGCTACAGTGGTGTTATATCTAGGGGCCAGTTCCAGCAGGGTAGAGGTCATTTTTTTGAGCCTCCTCAAACAGGTCGCCCAGAGTACAGTGGGGCTTCTTCCGGCCATGGACGTCAGGGATATTATCAGCGCCAGTCTTCACTTAGTGCCCTTCCAGCTTAGAGATCTACTCCTGCTTCTTCTGCCTAGGGCTCACAGACGCGGTTATCATAGGTATTATCTCAGTTTGCCACAGGGATGCTTCTGTTTTGTTTGATCCCAGGTCTACATACTCCTATGTGTCTTCATATTTTGCCCGTCATCTGGGTACAGCCCATGGTGCCTGCGCATGTATCTACCCCGGTGGGTGATATTATTATTGGTGGATCACGTATATCGATACTGTTTTGTTACTATTGGGGGTCTGAAGACCCGAGTTGATTTGTTATTATTGGGTATGGTAGACTTTGATGTGATTCTGGGTATGTATTGGTTATCTCCATACCATGCTATTCTGGACTATCATGCCAAGATAGTTATGTTGGCCATTTTGGGTATTCCGAGGATTGAGTGGCGAGGTTCGACTGATTATGTTCCCAGCCAGGTGATCTCTTTCTTAAAGGCCCAGTGGATGGTTGAGAAAGGATGTTTATCATATTTAGCATTTGTGAGAGATGTTGGAGCCGAGACTCCTAGTATTGATTCTATGCCCGTTGTGAGGGATTTCCCATATGTGTTTCCAGCAGACCTATCAGGCATGCCGCCAGACAGGGATATTGACTTTGGTATTGACTTGGTGTCGGGCACTCAATCCATTTCTACCCCTCCCTATCGCTTGGCACCAGCTGAGTTAAAATAGTTGAAAGAATAGCTTCAGGAACTCCTAGATAAGTGGTTCATTCACCGAGTGTGTCACATTGGGGTGCACCGGTGTTATTTGTCAAGAAGAAAGATGGCTCAATGAGGATGTGTATTGATTACAGGCAGTTAAACAAGGTAACAATGAAGAACAAATATCCTCTACCGTGCATTGATGATTTGTTTGATCATCTCCAGGTAGCGAGGGTATTCTCGAAGATTTATCTTTGTTTAGGCTATCACCAGTTGAAGATTAGGGATTCTGATATTATGAAGACATCATTCAGGACGAGATATGGGCATTATGAGTTTCTAGTTATGTCTTTTGGGCTGGCTAGTGCCCCAGCAGCGTTCATGCATTTGATGAACAGTGTGTTCTGGCTGTATTTGGATTCCTTTGTGATTGTGTTTATTGATGACATCGTGGTATACTCGTGTAGCTAGGAGGAGCATGCTCAACATTTGGGAGTAGTATTGCAGAGATTCAGGGAGGAGAAGCTTTATGGAAAGTTCTCCAAGTGTGATTTCTGGCTTGGGTCTATAGCTTTTCTAGGACACATGGTGTCTAGTGATGGTATTCAGGTCGACCCAAAGAAGATAGAGGCGGTGCAGAGTTTTCCTAGACCATCCTAACCTACGGAGATCAGGAGTTTTCTCGGTTTGGCAAGGTATTATCACCGATTTGTTCAGGGATTTTCATCTATTGCTTCGTCCTTGACCAAGTTGACACACAAGGGTGCACCATTCGTATGGTCGGATGAGTGCGAGAAGAGCTTTCAGAAGCTCAAGACAACTCTGATCACAACTCCAGTGTTAGTCTTGCCTGCAGATCAATGGATGTTGCCAAATGAGAGTTATGCATGTGCTATAGTCAGGCCCCACATTAGAGCAAACAAGTTCCAAATCACTAATGTGATGCGTACAATACTTGAGCAACGAGAATTCTTCACCGGGGCTCCAAGTCAAAATGCTTACAAGCATATCAAAGGGTTCATCGATACTTGTTGGGGGAGCAAGCAAACTTATGTCTCCGAGGACGCACTGCGGTTGAGGCTATTTCCCTTTTCTCTAGGTGGAAGGCATTGGACTAGTTAGAGATATTTCCCAATCATTCCATCCATATATGGGATGAGTTGGCTGAAAAGTTCATCATATTTTTGTATAACGATTTCATACTTGAACGTATGTTCTGGTTGAGTATCGGGTGATCCGAGGGCATTTCAATGCTTAATATGGAAAGCTGTCATTTGAAGGGTTTTAGAATTTCTTAAGTTTCATTTGAAGTGGAATTGAGTATTATCGATGCCCATTTGAGGTTTCAAGCCTTAGTATAGGTTCGTATTGTGATTTGTGTCTTGTGCGTAAAGTTTGGCGTCAGTCCAGAATGTTTAAGTATGAATCAGACGCGTTCATAGAAGTTTGAGTGTTTGGAAGTTTAAAAAAGGGTTTCAATCGTCGAATCATAGTTTTGATATTTTTTTGGTGTGATTTGAGGCCTTGATCAGGTTTGCGTTATTTTTTAGGACTGGTTTGTGTAATTGGACGGGGTCTCAAGAGTCTCAGGTGTGTTTCGGAGATGTTTGGGTTGTGTCGCGCTCTTATTTGATATTTTGGCGTCATTTCTTTGTGCATAAATGGAACTATATTGAGCAAATGGCCTTTTATTTGTGATTATATTGAACCATTAGATCTATATTGCATGACATATCAATAAGAATCGCCAAATTTTGATATTGCATGAGAGAGT
>JASVEL010006819.1:0-146958 GCA_032618575.1 Nicotiana noctiflora | reverse complement strand
TCAGATATTTAATGTTGAATTTGGACCCCTTTTTATCTTCAAATCCATGTGTTTAATGCCTTTTGTTATGTTGGCTTAAATGACTCGAATTGATACGGGACTCGTGTCTAAAGCCGCTTTTCATGCCTGTTTAACTTCCTTTTCCCGTATCTTCCATCTCTAAATTCTTGTCCTTTGAATCTTCATGAATCTCTAGACCTAAATACTTCATTTAGGCACGAGATACGTATCTGAATTGCACCTTGTGTCTATCTTGAGTTCTTCTTCTCAATTAATTATTATTTGTTGACCTTTTGACTAATCCACGTGTCATGCCACGTCACCTTTAATATAAAATTTTTTTCCAATACAGATAGTCCCCCAACTTTCTATTTATTTATCAGTTAAATAATTTGAAAGTGGATCTTCCTAAAAAGGGAATTTTTGCTATATTCAATGCATATGACAATATTGATGTCTCAGTTGTCTTTTCCATTTAATGTCCCGTCCATGCGTCACTTTTTGATTGATTCTGCTATTTTATACCCCTTTTCAAGGCTTTTTCACTTTTACTATTCACGAAGTGATAGTTGCCTTTATTATAGGCTTTCCATCACTACGCTTCTAAGTTTGACGGTCTTTTCCATATACCTTTTCATTTCTCTCTTCATCTATCATCTTCTTCAACAAGTGTTTTCTTGCTTCCTTTTACTTTCCTTTGTTCAAATTCATCTAACAATGTCGTCTCCAAACCCTAATCCTAGAAAAGTTCCCATTCTTGATCAATTTCCTAATGCCCCTGCTCCGATTAAGCATAGTAGGGAGAGAGGAGGAAGGTTGCGAAGTTTAAGATATACACATGGAGACTCAACTGGTTCTGCTTCTCCAAGTTCAAGCACCAAAGGTTCTATTTCTAAAACTCCTTCTTCTAGAGAAAAAGAGATTTCTGACTCTCTTCAAGAACCTTTAGTTGAAGATATTGTACCAACTGATTTGTTATTTGGGGGTGATAAAGCATCTCTTGAGAAGCAAATTGCAAAATTAGAAAAGACCGATGCTTATCATACTCTTATAACTGAGCTTACAATCCCTTCCATTAGGAAGATTGTAATTGGAAAGAGAGTCTTCGTTTATCAATTCCTGCCCTAAAGCGAAGGATTTCTTCTTATAGAAGTGGGTATTCTTTCGTTTATACTTATCCCTTTACTTTGAGATTTAAACCTGCCATAGACCCAGTTATCCTTGATTTCTGTCGCTTTTTCAATATTTGTTTAGCTCAAGTTGGTCACTTAGTGTGGAGGGTTGTGGCTTGTTTGAGATTTTTATCTATCAAAGCCAAAATCAACTTCACTTTTTCCCATCTTATTCATTTATACCATCCCAACCTAATGCATCACGGGGTTTTTACCTTAACTGCAAGGAGTAAAAAAGTTTTGGTAAATCTTGATGACATCAATGACCGTGGGTGGTATCTTCGTTATATTGATGTTCGTACATTGGATTTGTTGGGTGAGACGAATATCCCCTTCCCTGAGAAGTGAAACTTTGCACGTAAGTTTATATTTACTTTACCATGCCTATTTTTAGAGATTTTGATTTTCTTTAATTTTATCCGTTGTTGGTTTTCTGTAGCAACCATGGAAAATATGGAACCTATTTCCAACTTCCGTGGTTGGGTAGAATAAATTTTGAAGGTTGCTCCTAAGGAGCAAAGAACTTGGAAATCAAATTCTACTCTTCATGGCTGGAGAGTGAAAACACACAATATATATTTCTTTACTTATATACTTTATGTAAATACATATGGTAGACCTTTTTCTATAAAATATTGAGTTCATATCTTTCCTTTTATCAGGGTTTGGTATGAGAGGAATGACGGTTGACGTAACTTTGGCTATGCGTACTGCTGCCAATACCTCCCTTGATTTGGACAAGGCTAAGGCCTTGATAGCAAAGAGAAAAACAATGGCAATAGACACTAGGAATGAGGAAGAAGGAGGTTCCTCGTTGGTATCTAGACCTAGAGCTAGAAGACGTGTTATTATGGAAGATGAGATTGAAGATGCTACCACTCGTACCTCCATTATCGAGCCTGTTTTGATTCATTCTGATGAAGATGCTGCACCAAGGGACCCTAGTGAATCTGTTCACCGTCTCTCTGTTTGTGATTTTAAAGGTGGGGAGTACGGTCCTATTTTAAACGAGATTTCTTTGTCTTCCTCAGTTCCCATTTCTCCTATTTCCTTTATCTCCTCTCCAACCATGACTGTTTCTACACCTGTGATGTCTTCTTTTGTTCCTTCTTCTATTGTGAGTGCTCCTACTCCTGTACCAATATTGGCTCATGTATCTATCTCTTATGCTCTTACTTCGACTCCCGCAGCTCCTACTATTCTTAGCGCTTCCACTACCCCTCCTTCCACTGCTCCATCTTCCTCTGCCATGCACTCAAAAGCTGGTCCTAATAACAGAGGCATGGCTATAAGAAAGGTTACACTGGAAGTACCTGCTACTCATAGCCTTTTGAGGAAGATTGGTGGAGCTGATGTTTGGCATGAGCCTCTAATATGAGAAGTGGAGAGAGTAAAAATGCAAAGTCACAGCTGGTTCACTTTGATGAATGACATAGTTCATTCAACCTTGAAGGTAACTTCTTTTAACTTAAACATTTGTTTTCCTATTGCTTTAAATTCTTCTTTTTGTGCCTTATGTTTGTAGGCTAACCTGATTGGGACCGAGTTAATGGGAAGGGTCTTTACTTTGGAAAAGAAAGCTCGGGAGTCTGCAAAGGCCATTTCAGATGCAAGGAGAATAGCTGAAGGAGCCCAGCTTGAAGCTCAAAACTAGAAGGAGAAATTTGAAAGTACTTTAGGGAGCATGGAAGAGCTACGAGATAGCAAAGCCCATCTGGAACGACAAAATTGTACTTTATCCACAAACTTAGGAATCACCAAAGCTTCCTTAAGTCGGGTAAAAAAGGATAAAGATCTTTTGAGTGATTCATTGTTAAGGGCTAATGAGGAAATCAATAAGCTCAAAGCTCTTGTGGAGAAAAAAGAAGCGTATGCCAAGGAGTTAGAGCAACACTTGGATTAGACTCGGGCTGATTTGAGGGTTTCTTCAGATAAGGTATGTGCTTTAGAGAGTTCCCATACCATGCTTGAGACTTCCCTTAATTCCCACTTAGCTGAGCAAGAGACAATGAGAAACACCCTTGCTAAATGGGAAAGGGATTATGAAAACCTGGAGGAGGAACATAATTCTGGCGGAGAATTTTAATTATGAAGTCAATTGGGCTTTTCTGAGGTCACTCCTTCTCGTAGGGATGCTTTGTTGGAGGCTACTCAAGAAAATTTCAACTTGCAATCTGAGTTAACCAAAGTTTTAGATGCAATTGAAAAGAATAACCAACCTGTTGCCACTCCTTCTCCAGAACAACCAATTGATATTTCTTCTCCAGTACTTGGAACTCCTAAAGCAACAGAGCCTTTGAATTGTGAAGCAATTGCTGAAGCAGCTGAAGTTGTGATTCAAGTGACCGAGGGTGAAACGTCTCTACTACAGTCTACAGGGATTGAAATTCCAATGACTACTGCTTCCCTCGATAATATTGATACTTCAAGTTTAGCTGAAACTGCTCCTGTTGCTGCTCCTTTAGAAGTTGTTATTGAGCCTATGGTTAAAAATGAAGCTACTGATGTTCCAGTTCCCTCAGTGACCAATTAGAAGTGTTTCAATCCTTACCCTTTTTTTGTGATTGTGATGTAATCCCATCAAAAAGTTCTATTCAAAAGAAAATTATTCCATCTAATCTTATCTAATATTTGTCTAATTTTTTATATTTTTATATTAATAAGATAATATATTAATAATAATTTGGGAGGAACTTTTTATAATATATGTATCGTTATGAGATATGAAGTAATCTGGCATCCATACAAAATCACAAAAATATGTTAAAAAGCTTATTAATTAGCATATGTGAAGGATACCAACCAATAGAATTTAACCACAAATTATGACACTAACAAGACCCTCATGAAAAATGGAAACTTTAGGTAATAAATTACTTTATAGAGTATTTTCCTAATTTTTTTTATCCATGAAAAATAAGTAACAAAAAATCCTATCAATAATATCATAATATAATGATGTGAGATAAAGATTAAGAATAAACTTTTGGAAAAGATCAACCTGTTGTGAAATTGCTTAACACATTTTAATATTTTTATTTTACGGTTCTAGTTTTAGTTTATTTTTTTCCTTTATGTTATCAGGATCGGTTATGTGAGTTAAATGTGTCTCATATTTTTAAGGTGGGAAATAGACCCACAAATAGGCGAAGTAATGTGCAAGATATTTAATCGATTTTTTATGAGATGACTTTTAAATCAATTGGTGAACAATTGTGTAATTTTAATGCGGTAAAATGAAGACTAATAGTCGTTGGTAACGGCCAAAAACATTTATTTTTTTGCTCTTACCCTCCTAACCACCGCTACTCCGTAATTTATATTTTTAACTTCTAAACTTATTCAAATACATTTTGACCATATTTTAAAACTATAATACCTCATTTATTCTTTCAATTTTGACATAAATCTCTCTCTCTCTCTCTCTCTCTCTCTCTCTCTCTATCTCTCTGTCTCTCTCTCTCTCTGCAATTAACCTTTTTGCACTATTGTTAAGTTTTAGATTTATTTTTCGTTATACGTGTGTTGCTATTTATTGTTATTTTAATTAATTTTTATTCAAAATGGCTCCTCCCTTCAACGTTTCTCTCAACGCACGTTAACGTGGCCTTGATAACATACGCAACTGGAAGCCATGAGAGGAAGAGGATGACCTAAATAGAATTTAACAAAAATTTTGACTACTGATCCGAGATTAGAAAAATGCAAGGAAGGAAGTAATGAAACTCTTTGTCTCACCAAGAGGGGTGAGAATTGAAGAACTAACAGGAAATAACACTCGAGGAGCATGATGAGAGATGAGAGCAGGCTAGAATCTGAGCTAGCAATCAACAATGCCAAGATGAAAGTAGTGATAGCTACGCATGTAGATAGTAGTGGAATAGATCATGGATCTCGGAGAAAAAAGACCGAGATGAACTCTACTACACCAAATGGAAAGGTAACAGTGCCATGTAGAGATGATAAGTCTAAAAATCTCAAAGGTACTGAACAACTGGAAAAGCAAGTAGAACTCAATCATGGCAAATGATGTAGCAAGGAATAAGCTGGCATCAAGAGGAATAAATCTTCAATTTATTGCACCAATGATCCACGATGGGGAGAAAATTGTGAAGTTAGATCTAGAGGATGTTGAGCAGAAAAATGCAAAATGGAGTACAACACTTGTACTCTATGTAATTGGGGATTCACCATCCATAGGAGTAATGTAACGATTCCTTAATTCAGTAGAAAAATTCTCCATGAAACCTCAAATCTATTATCACAATGAAGACTATTTCGTAATTAGATTTGCAAATTTGGAGAAAAGAAGTCAAGTGTTATATATTGGACCTCACACTATCAATAATCGTCCTATTATAATGAAAGCATGGACACCAAATTTTAATTTGCATGATGAAGTACTGAGAACCATTCCATTTTGGGTGAAGTTCCCAAATCTTTCCCTGAATTGCTGGAGTACGAAGGCATTAAGCAAGATTGGGAGTGCCATGAGAAATCCAGGGTATGCTGATGATTATATAACTTGTACAGTTAGAATCTCTTATGCGAGAATGATGATTGAGATGGATATTACTAAACCCCTTCCAAGAAGGGTGCAGATGCAAGATCCAATGGGGAAAACAATAGAACAACAGATGAGCTATGACTGGGAACCAACATATTACAATAAATGTCTACAGATAGGATAAAATTGCAATGAAACTTAATGCAACAATCACAAAGAAAAGCATACAGAGGAAGAAATAAAGTCAAACAAGTCTGGAAGAAGACTGATAAAGCTGGACCTAAGGACAATAATCAGGAAAAGGAGCAAACAAAGAGGATGAAAATAACAAAACCCCTAGAGAATAACACAATGCAGATTAGTGCAACTACTAAACTACCTGAAGAGGAAGGGTGGACAACAATTAGTGGGCAGTCAACAGCAAGAATGGCAAAAACAAAACAAGTTGAAGGTAAGACTCTAGGTGGCAGCAATGGGTTCCAATCCTTAGAAAGTGGACAATCAACAAATGATCCAGGATCAAGCAATATGTAAATGAGGATTTATGGATAATTCATACCAATATGAGTGTGATCATATGAAATGTTAGAGGTTTAAATAAAGTATACAAGCATAAGAAGATAAAGGAGTTCACAAAGTAGAATAAAACGACATTGATAGTATTAGTAGAACACGGAATAAAGGAACAGAAAGCTGGTAGTATCATCAATAAAATTCCACCGGAATGACAATGGATATCAAATTTCAGTAGCAATAATAAGAGCAGAATATGGATACTATGTGATCCAAGAAACTTTGAGTTTGAACCAACTGACATAGATTTCCAGTACATACATGGACAAGTCGGACTCACAAGTTTATTAGCATTTGGATTTACAGCAATATATGGCTTGCATATTATCAAAGATAGGTTGAGTTTGTGACATAAGTTGAGGAAGATAAATAGTATACATCAAGGACCATAGCTAGCAATAGAAGATTTCAACTCAGCTCTGAATAGTCAGGATAGACAACATGGCACTGTAATATAAGTTATGGAAACAAAGGATTTTAGGGAGTTCATGAGTGATACTGGCATGAATGAGTTACCTACTGTGGGAAAGGACTACACATGGAGAAATATCATACCTATAGAAGGATAGACAAATGATTGGTAAACATAAAATGGATGATGACAATGTCAAGTCTGTGTATACAAATCCTAGAACCATCTTCCTCTGATCATTCCCGACTTAAGATGATGATCTCACAAATACATAGAAAGAAAGTCAGTCTATTTAGGTTCTTTAATTGCGTACCTGATCACCCTCAAATAATACAAGGAATAGTACAAGTATGGAACACAACTGGAGATGCTGGAAAGCTATAGGGAATATGGAACAAACTAAAAAAAGTCAAACAAGTTATTAGGGGTCTCAAAACACATCACTACAAAGGTGTTGGCGATAGAATCAAAGAAATCAGAAGGGAATTACATGAAGTGCATGAGAAAATGGGTTGTAGAATAATGAATACATAATTAGTTGAGGAAGAAAAGAAACTGAAAAGTAACCTAGAGAAATGGATATTGATAGAGGAAAGCATTTATAGGCAAAGATCAAGGGTACATTGGGAGATACTAACTCTTCATATTTCTTTGCTCATATAAAGAACATGAACACTTTAAATGGAATATATGCTCTCACGACTGATCTAGGGGTACAGATACATATGGAAGAGGAAATAGAGGTAGAAATACTTGAATACTAATTTCTAAGGTCAAATGCTCATGCAGTTCCCATTTCTCTTATTTCCTTTATCTCCTCTCCAACCATGACTGTTTCTATACCTGTGATGTCTTCTTTTGTTCCTTCTTCTATTGTGAGTGCTCCTGCTCCCGTACAAATATTGGCTCCTGTATCTATCTCTTATGCTCTTACTTCGACTCCCACATCTCCTACTATTCTTACCGCTTCCACTACCCCTCCTTCCACTGCTCCATCTTCCTCTGCCATGCACTCAAAAGCTGGTCCTAATAACAGAGGCATGGCTATGAGAAAGGTTACACTGGAAGTACCTGCTACTCATAGTCTTTTGAGGAAGACTGGTGGAGCTGATGTTTGGCTTGAGCCTCTAATATGAGAAGTGGAGAGAGCAAAGATGCAAAGTCACAGTTGCTTCACTTTGATGAATGACATAGTTCATTCAACATTGAAAGTAACTTCTTTTAACTTAAACATTTGTTTTCCTATTGCTTTAAATTCTTATTTTTGTGCCTTATATTTGTAGGCTAACCTGATTGGGACCGAGTTAATGGGAAGGGTCTTTACTTTGGAAGAGAAAGCTCGGGAGTCTGCAAAGGCCATTTTAGATGCAAGGAGAATAGCTGAAGGAGCCTAGCTTGAAGCTCAAAACTGGAAGGAGAAATTTGAAAGTACCTTAGGGAGCATGGAAGAGCTACGAGATAGCAAAGCCCATCTGGAACGACAAAATTGTACTTTATCCACAAACTTAGGAATCACCAAAGCTTCCTTATGTCGGGTAAAAAAGGATAAAGATCTTTTGAGTGATTCATTGTTAAGGGCTAATGAGGAAATCAATAAGCTCAAAGCTCTTGTGGAGAAAAAAAAACGTATGCCAAGGAGTTAGAACAGCGTTTGGATTAGACTTTGGCTGATTTGAGGGTTTCTTCAGATAAGGTCTGAAGCTACTGATGTTCCAATTCCCTCAGTGACCAATTAGAAGTGTTTCAATCCTTACCCTTTTTTTTATGATTGTGATGTAATCCCATCAAAAAGTTCTATTCAAAAGAAAAATGGTCCATCTAATCTTATCTAATATTTGTCTAATTTTTTATATTTTTATATTAATAAGATAATGTATTAATAATAATTTGGGAGGAACTTTTTATAATATATGTATCGTTATGAGATATGAAGTAATCTGGCATCCAAACAAAATCACAAAAATATGTTTAAAAAGCTTATTAATTAGCATATGTGAAGGATACCAACCAATAGAATTTAACCACAAATTATGATACTAACAAGACCCTCATGAAAAATGGAAACTTAAGGTAATAAATTTCTTTACAGAGTATGTTCCTAATTTTTTTTTATCCATGAAAAATAAGTAACAAAAAATCCTATAAATAATATCGTAATATAATGATGTGAGATAAAGATTAAGAATAAACTTTTGGAAAAGATCAACCTGTTGTGAAACTGCTTAACACATTTTAATATTTTTATTTTAGGGTTCTAGTTTTAGTTTATTTTTTTTCTTTATGTTATCAGGATCGGTTATGTGAGTTAAATGTGTCTCATGTTTTTTAGGTGGGAAATAGACCCACAAATAGGCGAAGTAATGTGCAAGATATTTAATCGGTTTTTTATGAGATGACTTTTAAATCTATTGGTGAACAATTGTGTAATTTTAATGCGGTAAAATGAAGACTAATAGTCGTTGGTAACGGCCAAAAACAGTTATTTTTTTTGCTCTTAGCCTCCTAACCACCGCTACTCCCTAATTTATATTTTTAACTTCTAAACTTATTCAAATACATTTTGACCCTATTTTAAAATTATAATACCTCATTTGTTCTTTCAATTTTCACATAAATATCTCTCTCTCTCTCTCTCTGCAATTAACCTTTTTGCACTATTGTTAAGTATTAGATTTATTTTTTGTTATACGTGTCTTGCTATTTATTGTTATTTTAATTAGTTTTTATTCAAAATGGCTCCTCCCTTCAACGTTTCTCTCAACGCACGTTAATGTGGCCTTGATAACATATGCAACTGGAAGCCATGCGAGGAAGAGGATGACCTAAATAGAATTTAACAAAAATTTTGACTACTGATCCGAGATTAGAAATATGCAAGGAAGGAAGTAATAAAACTCTTTGTCTCACCAAGAGGGGTGAGAATTGAAGAACCATTAGGAAATAACACTCGAAGAGCATGATGAGAGAGGGGAGCAGGCTAGAATCTGAGCTAGCAATCAACAATGCCAAAATGAAAGTAGTGATAGTTACGCATGTAGATAGTAGTGCAATAGATCATGGATC
Source organism: Nicotiana noctiflora (assembly GCA_032618575.1). Taxonomy (NCBI): domain Eukaryota; kingdom Viridiplantae; phylum Streptophyta; class Magnoliopsida; order Solanales; family Solanaceae; genus Nicotiana; species Nicotiana noctiflora. The sequence continues at coordinate 137,231 of JASVEL010006819.1, read as the reverse complement.
TGGGAAAAAAAGACCGAGATGAACTCTACTACACCAAATCGCAATGTAACAGTGCCATGTAGAGATGATAAGTCTAAAAATCTCAAAGGTACTGAACAACTGGAAAGGCAAGTAGAACTCAATCATGGCAAATGATGTAGCAAGGAATAAGCTGGCATCGAGAGGAATAAATCTTCAATTTATTGCACCAATGATCCACGATGGGGAGAAAATTGTGAAGTTAGATCTAGAGGATGTTGAGCAGAAAAATGCAAAATGGAGTACAGCACTTGTACTCTATGTAATTGGGTATTCACCATCCATAGGAGTAATGTAACGATTCCTTAATTCAGTAGAAAGGTTCTCCATGAAACCTCAAATCTATTATCACAATGAAGACTATTTCGTAATTAGATTTGCAAATTTGGAGAAAAGAAGTCAAGAGTTATATATTGGACCTCACACTATCAATAATCGTCCTATTATAATGAAAGCATGGACACCGAATTTAATTTGCATGATGAAGTACTGAGAACCATTCTATTTTGGGTGAAGTTCCCAAATCTTTCCTTGAATTGTTGGAGTACGAAGGCATTAAGCAAGATTGGGAATGCAATGGGAAATCCAGTGTATGCTGATGATTATATAACTTGTTGTCACGACCCCAAGTCCGGTCGTGATGGCGCCCAGCACATTGTTAGGCCAGCCTGATCAATCAATAACAACGACGGAGCTAGAAGCTCACTTTATCCCATTTATGCATATCAAAACATGAAGCAACAGTGATACATATATCGAAAACGTGGAACCAAGTCCCAAAATATACAAACTCTCATAGACCGAAGGGTCAAGAGTCATGAGCCTCTAATGAACATAAGTGTATAATGGTTTACAAAATACCAAGTGTGGAAAGAAATATCAATACAGAATCAAAAGACAGTAAGAAGGAATATCGGGTCCTGTGGACGCTGCAGCTACCTCGAATATCCTATAGATGTCGCCTCGAATAGCTACCGGATCACTGCTGAGAGGTACCTGGATCTGCATAGAAGGTGCAGGGAGTAAAATGAGTACTGCCAGACTCAGTGGTAATAAACAGAGGGGTAAGACAGCGCAGATAAGAAATCCGCAATAAAGCACTATGTAAAGCTGTAATCAAATACCCTGTCACGGAATCAACATCAACTGTACCTATACCATCAAGTACCAGCAAAACAGTATAACAGCTAGCAGATGTAGCTAAATGCAATGCAATGCATGATATGACCGCTACGGCGCGTAGCCGATCCAATTTGGGTACCTGTGCTCACTGTGGGGGTTCAGACTCCGGAAGGGCTCCTACAGCCCAAGTACAATATTACTGCGGCGTGCAGTCCGATCCAACATATATACCGCTGCGGCGCGCAGCCCGATCCACTACCAGTCAGCTAATATGCAAATACAGCCTCGCAGGCTCAAAAGTAGTTTTGAAAACCCTTTTTATAAATTTTCAGTTGGAAAACAGTAATATCAAATTCCAGAGATTGGAAATAGCATGATAACAGAAATAGCTACGGACTGGTAGTAACTAACATGTCAATATCATAAGACAATGATAACGATCCTCGCGGGATCCAATAACTGGCTCACGGCCCACAAGTATACTCAACCGCCCAAGAAGGGGGTTCAACGACTTAAGAGTAGCCAATATCACAATATAGTATGCAACCATCCGAGAAGGAGGTTCGACGGCTCAAGAATAGCCTAATATCATAATAAAGTACCAACAAGTCGGACTAAGCCATAGTCCCCAATCACAATCGACCCCGCACTCACAAGAGAGTACGTGTCTCGCCGTTATACAACGTCACAAAGTGGTATACCGGGGTTTCGAACCCGCTGGTCATCACCCACATCTATTACTCACCTCAATACGGCGCGACGACTACTCCGCGATGCCCTTTCCATGAGAATCAAGCTTCGCATGCGTAGAATCTGATCAAATATAGTAAATAAAAATCAAATTAGACCAATGGAATTATACCCAGTCAAAACAACTCAATTTACATCAAAATTCCCAAAGTTGCCAAAACCCGACTTTCGGTACGCTTCTCGAAAAATTACTAAAGTCACATATTCAGAACCCTCATCTCGATACGAGTCCGTACATATCAAGAACTCCCAAATCGGACCACAAATGACCCTTCAAATCCTAAATTTTCGTTTTTGAAAAGTTTACAAATTTTCTCCAATTTCTTCCATTTGATTCACTAATACTTGATGAAAAATAACCATGGAATCATTGAATATAATCACTTTTGGATATAGAACACTTACCCCCCATCCATATGGTGAAAATCGCTTCGAAAATCGCTTCAATCCGAGCTCCCTAGCTCCAAAAATTTTGCTTCTGCGGTACTATTCATCGCAGGTGCGGTTACTGTTCATCCGCTTATGCGGCACTGTTTATCACAAAAGCGGAAAATCACTGTTCACCCACTTCTGCGGGTACGGTTCATCGCAGAAGCGGAAATACCAGCTTTTGCCCAGAAAAATTGCAGCGACTTTTTATTTCAATAAAAATGCTATAACTCAATCATACGAACTCGGAATTTGACGATTCTTTTTCCTATGGCTCTGTAATTTTGATACGGATCTAGTGGTTCAAACAAAACTGAATTTGGATCTCATTTGCTCAGTTCAACATCAATTTCGCTCGTTAAACAATTAACTCATGTTTCGCGTCAAAAACCCAATCGCGACTTGATGAAATTAAACCAAAATTTCCGGATCATCCTATAATTCATTATTTAAATTCTCAAAGTCTCGAAATCAAATTTGGATCTCTAGAACTAAAAATAGACCTTTGGATCATTACATTTATGCTCAAAACGGCAAAAATCTTCCAAAAATGACCCGTTGGGCATCCGAATTTACCCCGAAGCCTCCGGGACATCAACCAAAAGTACTAACACCTCTTATAACATCATTCAAACTTATTCTAATCATCAAAACTCTATCGTTAACATCAAAATCGTCCTTTTTCAACAAATTCAAGCTTAAGTTTAACTTTAACTTCAAAAATTCACATTCGATCAAAAACCCGACCAAACGATGTCCGAATGACCTGAAAATTTGCAGGCATATCCAAAATCACCTAACGGAGCTACTGCAACTGTCGGAATTCCATTCCGACTCTCGGATCAAAATCTCACCTACCGTTCGGATTTCGCCAAAATTCAACCTTAGCCAATTCAAGCCTAAAACTACACCGGGCCTCCAAATTCACTTCTGATCGCTTTCCTAGCTCATAAATGACCTCCCGGAGCTGACCGAATCATTAGAATTCAATTCCGAGCTCTCTAACTCACAAGTCAATGTCCAGTTGACTTTTCCCAACTATTCCTTCTTCTAAGAGACTTTTTGTCTCATTTCCAACTAAACTCAATCCGAATTGACTCAAACTCGCCAAACATGCATATTGAAACATTAACAAGCATTTAATGGGGATAACGAGGTGATAACTCACATGATGACGGGCCGGGTCATCACATTCTCCCCAACTTAAGCAAACGCTCGTCCTCGAGCGGACCAAGAGGTTTACTGGAAGTAACCCAATAGCTGAATGACCCTACCAAGCATATATTCCGGGCGATCCCACGTCACCCTATCTCATATATGTCCAGTACACACAATAGATGGAAATCTCACAGCCCATCCGCATCATATACCACATTGCACTTTCCGAAAGCACATACCAAATCTGAATCCCATGTCTATACTCAAAATACACACGATCCATCTGTACTAGCCAACTTGCCACTCCGGGTGAGATCACATGATGTATCAAACAACCCAATCACTCGATACAATAACCTCTAATTATGACAACTGGCCGCAATAACCAAATACTAGCAGAAAGAACCTTTCTCATTATACATGGACTTATTCCAACACCTTCATACCCTGCCCACGGCAACTGATGCACGCGATATACGGAACCTATCTCTCGGGTCAACCATTTGTGAATCCATTTCCCTTTTAAAACTGATACCACAATAGGTTTCGGAGCCAAACCTCGATATTACCTTTCTAACAAGCTAAGATCAAATATGCTCGTACTCATTAATGACTCCAACGATCATTTCGATCATAACATACCACACTGGTGACATGACACCTCAGCATCGGCCTATGCCACAACGAGCACAACACAGGCTCCAATAAGAACAATCTGAACACACTCAAATCATGACAACCGACTCACACAAAAGAGCTATAATTCAAATTCCTCAATACCATCACAACACATAACTGAGACCTCGTCTAACATCGTAGAATTAGGGTACCTGAATCCTCCTCGAAAGGTCATAGCATCACGTGGCCTTGCCACAACTCATGATTCTATCCAAACACTATTACTCATGGAGCACCTCAAGTCACCATGCTCAAAACGGTCAGCCACGCACATATCTAGGCCTGAACTCAAGAAATCAATCACACCTACGGTGATACAATTGATATACGCTATCAAATCCTGAAAGGACACAACCGATGTGCTATTCCCCGAGCGACTAATACGGAGACTATTCCTCAGAAGCTAGGAAGTATTGTATACAAAGTAACATATAGGAAGCTATATTTTCCACATCACACTGTTGCGGCACGCAACCCGTTCCAATAACATACCCATGGTGGCGTGCCACCCGATCCAGATACCATACGTGTGGCGGCGTGCCACTCGATCCTGATACCATACATGTGGCGGCGTGCCACCGTATCCACGATTACATCTAGCAAAGGGAACACACATCGAGTCAAGTCGCTCATTGCAACAAACATATACATAGCCTCAAGCTCGGCCACATGAAATGCATCAGACAAAGTTCCTCAATACCAGAACTAAATCAATGGTAGATACCTCTACCCTGACATCCGCCACGAAGGCCTAGCTGACAAAGCAATACCTACCAGCCATCCACTGGTCCTGGGGTACAACTACCCTGCTAGAGCATACTCTGATGCACTCTGCTATGTAATTTGTGCCATTCCATCATAGTCCATATCACATTAGTCTAGACAACCTAACCCAATGACGACCAGTCAGCAATCAAGTATCATAATTCAAATTCGTCATATCAAGTTGAGAGAGAAAGCCACTAGAGCCTCCTATTTTTAATAATCACAAAACGGTGTCGATACACATGATATACAACCACTGCATAGGCGGACTAACTAGAGCTTCAAGTCTCCAACACATATATAACACATGAATCACAATGTCTGATCCCGTACTCCACTGTACATATACATAACGCACATCAAGCGTCCATTCATACCACGAAAGCCATTCGGAAATTTCACTATGCCATCAACGACTCAATTATTATAGTCGATCCAACAAGAGAATACCACCATACCACTGGATATTATCAGTTTACATTACCTTGTCCTTTTGGACCATATACCCTGCCAAATTACTAGAATAGCAGTACCATTTTCTTTAATCACCAGAAAGATCGATTCTTTAAATCACATGCAGCTGCCCGCGCTACTAAATAATTTTAATGACTCCCCATATATTATGAACTAATCACAAAACCTTGAATATACCATTATCAACTTTCCATAACACATCGCATATACCATACCACACTAAGATAACATGGAAATTCATATTCCTTTCCTACGCCGCAAACATCGGCGCACTCAACTAGTCAAGGGATTTCATGATCCCATATAGAGAAAACTCATTACACATTCCAAGCCTTGCATACCAACAGGAAAAATACACTCATTTTCAAACCACGGTAAGACACATCATAAACTCTTTCTCCCAATTACATTGCATAAGTTAAACCGCCAGGACTGAGTCCTTATACCCATATCAAGTTACACAACTGCCAGCGCTCAAGAGCTTTGTTGCACAATATCTGCAAGACTCATTACTTCAAACACATACCAGGAATTAATCGTATTCCTTATCATACCGCTTCGGTTTATTAACAAGTTGCTCCATTTACTCAATTTCTTTTCTGAACCATCTTTAACTTAGTATTAGCCTTTACTTTAGCACTACCATAATTCAACTCATGTTACCACACGAGAGTCGTACATAAGACCACACGGTCTAAAACCCATAGGCCACTCTCAATGTTTCCCAGGAGTACCACATTCTACAATACTTGTTTTGAAGAACTTCATGCGATTTTTGAATTGGTATTATTACCTTCCAATACGGATACATAGAATCCCATCATTCACATAACATAGAACAAGTCTTGATCCCTTCTAACGAAAACACTGTCTTTATCCACATACATAATCTTAAGACACCTTACCGTTACAAGCAAAATCTGGAACACCACAGGACTATTCTTGGGCGTCATTCACCCTTATTCAGCTGTAATTCAATTGTCTTATTGAACAGAACCACTCGTGCCTTGCTAGAACTCTAACACCGCAAAACATGATTACATACAGATACAATTAGCTATCTTTCTTTTCTATACACCGAACATTCTTTACCAACATAAGTTCACAACATCCTAGTATTTCTTCACATCTACGAAACACCATAACCCTTATCAAAATTTCCCAACATACCTAGAGACAGAGCCAACACAGCACACAACAGTGCAATCAGTTAATCAATAACAACCTCCCCAACTTAGCTCGGAGTCATACATCAAAGCACTTTTAGCCACTCATAGCCTTCTTACGCAAATGATACAACAAAGTTCTAGTTAGATTAAACTCAAGTCATTTACAAGCTTCGACGGAGGTTCGAATCATCAAAAATATTAATTCTTTTGCAATTTTTGCATTCATTCACACACAACAGTTACGCCCACTCTTTAGGTGACAAAAATCTTTTCTAAGTCCCAAATTTTCCAAAAATTTTGGCAGAGTTTCCTTTGTAAATTGGCCTATCCACCTGCCAGAAAATCACCAAAACCATCCTAGCAATACATTCACAACTCGACAAGACATCACAATGCATATCGACAATATTAGTCTTAATACTACACAAATCATATTATCATAATTGGTACATGAACATGCGTTGTACCTGCTCGAATCGTAACACATATCAACTACCTTTCAATTACACATGAGAATTAACCCACCTACCTCGCCTCAATTTAGCATTTCAGCACAATACCTTCCATCAGGATACACATAGCATAATCACTTTAGTCTTTCTGAGTTTGAACTCGTTCCACTACACATAAGGCACTTTACCTTCCAATTAAGAGATATGGTAAATATTCACCACGCCCTACGTCTGAGTGTATGTATCCGGCATGATATGAGGGTCACCTAGCTCTACAGGTTTCCCTAATACTTCTACAGATCGGCACAAGGCCCCAAACATGGCTACCGGCCCAACTACACAGTTATAAGCCCATTCACAGTCATAATACACAATAAACTATCAGTCGGGAAGGACCAAGTCCAATCCCCCAGTCACAATGCCACCACGCCTGTCACATGACGCGTGTCTTATCTCTACATAGCACTGTATAGTGCATGTACGGGGTTTCAAACCCTCAGTACATTATTTATTGCCACCACTCACCAAATCAGCACCTCGATGCTCAAGTCATAAACAAGGTCCAGCCTCAAGTCATCCCGACTGGCCCAACATGAACTCATAGAGATTATATCTCGCCCCTTGTTCGGGGAAATCACAAGCCATATGGCAATTATATTACTGAGCGCTCGATGCGTACACGGACGTGTGGAAGGAATTTCAAAAATTATATCTCAAGCTGAATCAAGTACGCACGATAAGAATTCCAAGAAATGTGAAGTGTTTCCTAAAGGTTCGCAGCCTCCCGAGGATAAGTACAGGCGTCCCCGTACCGATCTTCTAATATCTTTTATTTATCCTCTTTCGGAAGGATAACCTTTTGACCTTTCCAGTCACGACCCCAAATCCGGTCGTGATGGCGCCCAGCACTCTGCTAAGCCAGCCTGATCAATCAATAACAACGACGGAGCTAGAAGCTCACTTTATCCCATTTAAGCATATCAAAACATGAAGCAACAGTGATACATATATCGAAAATGGGGAACCAAGTCCCAAAATATACCAACTCCCATAGACCGAAGGGTCGAGAGTCATGAGCCTCTAATGAACATAAGTGTATAATGGTTTACAAGATACCAAGTGCGGAAAGAAATATCAATACATAATCAAAAGACAGTAAGAAGGAATATCGGGTCCTGTGGACTTTGCAGCGACCTCGAATATCCTATAGATGTCGCCTCGAATAGCTACCGAATTACTGCTGAGAGGTACCTGGATCTGTACAGAAGGTGCAGGGAGTAAAATGAGTACTGCCAGACTCAGTGGTAATAAACAGGAGTAAGACTGCGCAGATAAGAAATCCACGATAAAGCACTATGTAAATCTATAATCAGCTACCCTGTCACAGAATTAATATTCACTGTACCTATACCATCAAGTACCAGCAAAACAGTATAACAGCTAGCAGATGTAGCTAAATGCAATGCAATGCATGATATGACCGCTACGGCGCGTAGCCGATCCAATTTGGGTACCTGTGCTCACTGTGGGGGTTCAGACTCCGGAAGGGCTCCTTCAGCCCAAGCACAATATCACTGCAGCGTGCAGTCCGATCCAACATATATACCGCTGCGGCGCGCAGCCCGATCCACTACCAGTCAGCTAATATGCAAATACAGCCTCGCAGGCTCAAAAGTAGTTTTGAAAACACTTTTTATAAATTTTCAGTTGGAAAACAGTAATATCAAATTCCACAGATTGGAAATAGCATGATAACAGAAATAGCTACGGACTGGTAGTAACTAACATGTCAATATCATAATACAATGATAACGATCCTCGTGGGATCCAATAACTGGCTCACGGCCCACAAGTATACTCAACCGCCCAAGAAGGGGGTTCAACGACTTAAGAGTAGCCAATATCACAATATAGTATGCAACCATCCGAGAAGGAGGTTCGACGGCTCAAGAATAGCCTAATATCATAACACAGTACCAACAAGTCGGACTAAGCCATAGTCCCCAATCACAATCGTCCCCGCACTCACAAGAGAGTACGTGTCTCGCCGCTATACAACGTCACAAAGTGGTATACCGGGGTTTCGAACCCGCTGGTCATCACCCACATCTATTACTCACCTCAATACGGCGCGACGACTACTCCGCGATGCCCTTGCCACGAAAATCAAGCTTCGCATGCGTAGAATCTGATCAAATATAGTAAATAAAAATCAAATTAGACCAATGGAATGATACCCAGTCAAAACAACTCAATTTACATCAAAATTTCCAAAGTTGCCAAAACCCGACTTTTGGTACGCTTCTCGAAAAATTACAAAAGTCACATATTCGGAACCCTCATCTCGATACGAGTCCGTACATATCAAGAACTCCCAAATCGGATCACAAATGACCCTTCAAATCCTAGATTTTAGTTTTTGAAAAGTTTACAAATTTTCTCCAATTTCTTCCATTTGATTCACTAATACTTGATGAAAAATAACCATGGAATCATTGAATATAATCACTTTTGGATATAGAACACTTACCCCCATCCATATGGTGAAAATCGCTTTGAAAATCGCTTCAATCCGAGCTCCCTAGCTCCAAAAATGAAGAAACCCTCGGACTGCCCCAATTAAAAGCCCAGAGATTTTCGCATCTGCGGTTACTGTTCACCGCAGGTGCGATTTATTGTTCACCGCTGAAAAATCACTGTTCACCCGCTTCTGCGGGTACTGTTCATCGCAGAAGCGAAAATACCAGATTTGCCCCAGAAAATTGCAGCAGCTTTTTATTTCACTAAAAATGCTATAACTCAATCATACGAACTCGGAATTTGACGATTCTTTTTCCTATGGCTCCGTAATTTTGATACGGATCCAGTGGTTCAAAAAAAGCTAAATTTGGATTTCATTTGCTCAGTGCAACATCAATTTCGCTCGTTAAACAATTAACTCATGTTTCGCGTCAAAAACCCAATCGCGACTTGATGAAATTAAACCAAAATTTCCGGAGCAGTCCTATAATTCATTATTTAGATTCTCAAAGTCTCGAAATCAAATTTGGATCTCTAGAACTAAAAATAGACCTTTGAATCATTACATTTATGCTCAAAACGGCAAAAATCTTCCAAAAATGACCCGTTGGGCATCCGAATTTACCCCGAAGCCTCCGGGACATCAACCAAAAGTACTAACACCTCTTATAACATCATTCAAACTTATTCTAATCATCAAAACTCTATCGTTAACATCAAAATCGTCATTTTTCAAAAAATTCAAGCTTAAGTTTAACTTTAACTTCAAAAATTCACATTCGATCAAAAACCCGACCAAACGATGTCCGAATTACCTGAAAATTTGCAGCCATATCCAAAATTACCTAACGGAGCTACTGCAATTTTCGGAATTCCATTTCGACTCTCAGGTCAAAATCTCACCTACCGTTCGGATTTCGCCAAAATTCAACCTTAGCCAATTCAAGCATAAAACTACACCGGGCCTCCAAATTCACTTCTGATCGCTTTCCTAGCTCATAAATGACCTCCTGGAGCTGACCGAATCATTAGAATTCAATTCCGAGCTCTCTAACTCACAAGTCAACGTCCAGTTGACTTTTCCCAACTATTCCTTCTTCTAAGAGAGTTTTTGTCTCATTTCCAACTAAACTCAATCCGAATTGACTCAAACTCTCCAAACATGCATATTGAAACATTAACAAGCATTTAATGGGGATAACGAGGTGATAACTCACATGATGACGGGCCGGGTCATCACACTTGTACAGTCATAATCTCTTACGCGAGAATGATGATTAAGATGGATACTACTAAAACCCCTTCCAAGAAGGGTGCAGATGCAAGATCCAATGGGGAAAACAATAGAACAACATATGAGCTATGACTGGGAACTAACATATTACAATAAATGTCTACAGATAGGATAAAATTGCAATGAAACTTAATGCAAAAATCACAAAGAAAAGCATACAGAGGGAGAGGAAATAAAGTCAAACAAGTTTGGAGGAAGACTGATAAAGCTGGACCTAAGGACAATAATCAGGAGAAGGAGAAAACAGAGAGGATGAAAATAACAAAACCCCTAGAGAATAACACAATGCAGATTAGTGCAACTACTAAACTACCTGAAGAGGAAGGGTGGACAACAATTAGTGGGCAGTCAGCAGCAAGAATGGCAAAAACAAAGCAAGTTGAAGGCAAGACTCTAGGTGGCAGCAATGGGTTCCAATCCTTACAAAGTGGACAATCAACAAATGAGCCAGGATCAAGCAATATGTAAATGAGGATTTATGGATAATTCATACCAATATGAGTGTGATCATATGGAATGTTAGAGGATTGAATAAAGTATACAAGCATAAGAAGATAAAGGAGTTCATAAAGTAGAATAAAACGGCATTGATAGTATTAGTAGAACACGGAATAAAGGAACAGAAAGCTGGTAGTATAATCAATAAAATTCCACCGGAATGGCAATGGATATCAAATTTCAGTAGCAATAATAAGAGCAGAATATAGATACTATGGGATCTAAGAAACTTTGAGTTTGAACCAACTGACATAGATTTCCAGTACATACATGGACAAGTCGGACTCACAAGTTTATTAGCATTTGGATTTACAGCAATATATGGCTTGCATATTATCAAAGATAGGTTGAGTTTGTGAAATAAGTTGAGGAAGATAAATAGTATACAGCAAGGACCATAGCTAGCAATAGAAGATTTCAACTCAGCTCTGAATAGTCAGGATAGACAACATGGCACTGTAATATAACTTATGGAAACAAAGGATATTAGGGAGTTCATGAGTGATATTGGCATGAATGAGTTACCTACTGTGGGAAAGGACTACACATGGAAAAATATCATACCTATAGAAGGATAGACAGATGATTGGTAAACATAAAATGGATGATGACAATGTCAAGTCTGTGTATACAAATCCTAGAACCATCTTCCTCTGATCATTTCCCACTTAAGCTGATGATCTCACAAATACAGAGAAAGAAAGTCAGTCTATTTAGGTTCTTTAATTGCATACCTGATCACCCTCAATTAATACAAGGAATAGTACAAGTATGGAACACAACTGGAGATGCTGGAAAGCTATAGGGAATATGGAACAAACTAAAAAAAGTCAAACAAGTTAATAGGGGTCTCAAAACACATCACTACCAAGGTCTTGATGATAGAATCAAAGAAATCAGAAGGGAATTACAGGAAGTGCATGAGAAAATAGGTTGTAGAATAATGAATACATAATTAGTTGAGGAAGAAAAGAAACCGAAAAGTAACCTAGAGAAATGGATATTGATAGAGGAAAGCATTTATAGCCAAAGATCAAGGGTACATTGGGAGATACTAACTCTTCATATTTCTTTGCTCATGTAAAGAACATGAACACTTTAAATGGAGTATATGCTCTCACGACTGATCTAGGGGTACAGATACATATGGAAGAGGAAATAGAGGTAGAAATACTTGAATACTAATTTCTTAGGTCAAACGCTCATGCAATTCCATCAACAGATCCAAATGTATTGCAAAGAGGTACAATGCTCAAAAGGGAACAACCAGCTAAATTGATTAAGCCTGTCACAAGGCAAGAGATATAGGAAGCTTCATAACATATGAATGACTTGAAGGCCCCTGGATATGATGGACTCAATGCAGTTTTTTTCAAGAAGTCATGGCATATCATAGAGGAAGAGGTAACACAAGTTGTTCTGGATTTCTTTCAAACATAATAGATATTTAATCCAATTAACTGCACATCAAACTCTAATTCCTAAAGTCATAAATCCTGCCACCATCAAGAAGTATAGACCTATTTCATGCTGCACCACAAATTACAAAATCATCTCAAAAGTCTTAACGAGTCGATTACAAGGACTCATGGATGATCTAATAGATAAGACTCAATTTACTTTTGTCCCCGGAAGAGACATTATTGATAATATCAAACTAAGCCATGATCTAGTAAAAAAGTATAGAAGGAAAGGGTTGTCACCTTGATGCATGATGAAACTGGACATGAAGAAGGAATATAATTCACTTGAATGGACTTTTCTTGAGCAGGTTTTAAGTGCATTAGCATTTCCAAAGCAATTTGTGAAATGGATAATGGCTTGTGTGCAAAGTATTGCGTATAATATCATCTTGAATGGTTCACCAAACCAACCATTCGAAGCCAAAAAAGGACTTAGACAACGGGATCTACTATCTCCATTTCTTTTTGTGCCGATAATGGAATATTTCACAAGAAGACTGAAAGCATTGCACCATATCCCGGATTTCAACTATCATTCTAAATGTGCAAAGATGAAGATCATGTAACTTGGTTTTGCAAATGGCCTTTTGATTTTTTGCATAGGAGACATTGGTTCAATTCAGCTGCTATACAAAAGTTTTCTGGATTTCTTACAAGAATCAAGATTGGAAATTAACAAGCAGAAAAGCTCCATCTTTTCTGGTGGAGTATCACAAGATGTTCAAGAAGAAATACTGGAGTTCTTTGGAATCCAAAGAGGGGAGCTGCCAGTAAGATATCTTGGAGTACCTTTAAGCTCTAAAAGAGTCTCATTAATCCAATGTCAATCTCAAATTGACAAACTAGCAGGAACAATCACATCCTGGACAGCCAAATTATTATCATATGTAGGTAGGCTACAACTCATCAAAATTGTCTTATTCTTTATTCAAACTTATTGGGCTTAAATATTCATGCTACCAACGAAGATTACCAAGATGATTGAGGCAATTTGTAGAAACTTCTTATAGACAAGAGATAGCAATATTTCAAAGAACGCTTTACTAGCTTAGGAGAAAGTATGCCAACCCAAGTTAGCTGGAGTTTTCAATTTAATAGACATTGGTCTATGGAACAAAACATCTATCAGTAAGCAATTATGGAACCTATGCAAAGAAATGAACAAGCTTTGGATACAATGGGTGTATTGTTACTACATAAAGAACAAACACGTATGAGAGATATGAATAAACCAAGCATCATAGATCATGAGGAAGATACTGAAAGCCAAAGAAAACTTTGAGAAAGTAGGATACAATTATGATGACCTCAGGCACATGCAGACTTGTTCTATAAAGCACATTTACCATAAACTGCAAGGAGAATTTAACACGGTGAGATGGAGAAAATTGGTATGCAACAATGCAAGATGTGATAGATGGATATTCACGCTAACTTAGGTGGCGAATGACGGGTTGTACACAAAGGATATATTGCTAAAGTGGGGTATTCACAATGATCAGACATGTTCTTTATGTTCACATGCAAATGAGTCTATACAACATTTATTCTTTGAATGTCAATATGTTGCTGAGCTATGGAAAAGGATGCTCAACTGGCAAGGCATTGGCAAAAAGATCTACGGCAGGTCTGAGGAATTGCAATGGGCAGAAAATTGGGCAAGAAACAGAAGTGCAAAATCAAGGTTTAAAATTGTATTGGCGGACTATGTATATTTTGTGTGGCAGGAAAGGAAAGTAAGACTATTTCAAGACAAAGCAAGGAACTGTGAGATTCCTAGCAAGCTAATTGTATAAGAAGTGCACTGTAGAAGTAACAAGAAAATAGGAAAAGTTCTAAGTAGATTGGATTGCTATCTAACGTAATAGCTAGAGTAGCAGAAAGATAGAAAAATGTGTACATGAGAGGGAGAAAAGTACGGAAACTTTGTAAGGTTTCTGTATTGAGTGTAATATTTTCCCCGATATATATAATATTTTAATTACCAAAAAAAAGTAGGGTGATGCTAAGGAATGGAATCTTCATTTTGAAAAGAATCCTTGCCAATCCGATTTTATTCGTAGCATACAAGAAACATATAATATTGCTTTTTAAGATTTTTCTGGAACAACTATTAGAAATAATATTTGTGACGATGAAGGAAATGAAGACTAGTTGAAATATTGGATTAAAGAGGAGAGAAGAAACTTTGACCTTTCAGAAATAATTCAAGAAGACGACGATGCAATTAGTGAAATACTACCTACTAGAGACACAGGAATGAAGAAGAACAAGTGCTATCAATTCCAAGCGAAGGACCAATAAAAATTATTAAAAAATTCCTTAAGTCGTTCAAAAGAAATTTGTAATTTTATTTTTATAAGTATTAAAATAAAAATATTGAATTTCTTTCATCCATTAAAGTTTGTTTGTAGTTAAATATAATATTTTTTAAATATTAACTTAAAATACCCTTAAGTACCCTTATCGCCACCTTAAGTACCCGTTCCTTAGGACTGGCATGGGTAAAAATATCTTTATCTGTATACTTAAATCCCCTTAACCAAAGTCCTCTTAAGAAACCCCCCCTCCTCCATCCTTTTACCGGTAACGCCTCTGTACCCAACCCCTTAAGATCTCAGTATCCTCCCCTTAGACAACCCTTGATATGGCTCAACAATAGTTGCGATGCGTCTCTTGGCATCTCACGTCGGCATGGTCGGGCATATGGCCACGGACGTAAGTCGCGCCCACCAGCTTGTAATTTTATAATTGACTATTGAAATTTTAAATCAAATCAATCATAATGTAGCTATGTGACATTATATGAGTGGGATATAAAAAAAAACATGGTTCACCAACATTTTTAGTTTTAAATTTTTGTTTTTAAGGGGTCAGAGTTAAACAATCCACGATGATCCACCTATTAATTTAAGCTGCCATGCCACCAACCAAAAATAAATATTATCTAAGCTTCAACCTATATTTAATATTCTACTTTAAGACAAATTTAAGAGAGTAGTAATAAACCGCACACGTAGGGTTTGTGCCTCACATTAATGATCGATCTGCCTATTAATTAATTTTACTAATAATTAATATAGTTGCCAGTACTCACCTAATTCGTCTTTAAAAAGTTAAAGGATATTATAAGATTCCTTTTTGTTCTTCTTATATAAATATCTTAAATCCTATTATATCATTCAACAAATACTAATTTATCTTTGTTTTTATAAGTTAGGTTGATTTTCTCAATCAAAATTGTGTTAACTTCTTTTTTAATATTTAATAATTGACAGATTTAATTCAATAAGTCCTGACTTATAATCATTGTATTACCACAGTTCCATAACATATTTGTTAAGTAATTCTTAATTATCAAATCTTCTGACTTCTGAGATGATAATAACTAAATATCCTAACTCTTAATGTAATAGATCGCAATGAATTGGCATCTTATATTATTTACTTCTTTTTGTAGTTTCCCCCCCCCCCCCCCCCCCCCCCAAAAAAAATTAATCGCTTTTTCTTCTCTCAAATATATATTATTCATTTTAACAAGTTGAATTTGTCTAAAAATATTTTATTTCTTAACAAAATAAGAACTTATTATATTTTTTTCTCAAACCTAGTCATACTATTCCAATCAGTAGAATGTTAATGAAGTGAAACGATTAAAAGAGAGATAATTGGCGTTCTTAAGAAGAGTACAAAAACCTTAAAAGATACACGAAGATATTATGATACATACTATTTGATATACGTCGAAAAAATGGCATTTGGGCCTGGTTAAATTCAAAAATAGCCAGATTTGTAAGTGCCAATTGAAAATTAGTCATAATTTAAAAAATAATCAAATTTTAGTCACTTTTCATGTAAAGATAAATTTGAACAAACATACTATACAAAATCCGATATATTCCAGCATAATATACCGGAGTTCCAGCATATACTAGAGGTTCATACACTAGTACTCCAATTTCCAGTATATTATGGTGTAACATTTTGTGTGTTAGAGTTCCAGCATAATATACCGAAAGTTCATACACATGAGCGTCAATATCCGGTATATTATGCTGAAATTTTCGGGTTGCAGCGAAATAGTAGTTATTTTCCAATGACTTTATAAACAGTGGCTATTTTTTAATAACCCGTCCCAAAACTGGCTAACCCGTGCTATTTTCACCGTAAAGGGTGCTAGCGAACTAGGGTCACTAGTTAGCCCAATCCTAAACCTAAATGCAATTTATAGAAACGCCTTTATGGGTGTAGAAAGATTACACACTAAAAACATTGGGATGACGGTTAGTAGTAATCTATTTATTTTTTGGTGTTTAGTACGTAAATTAAGAAAAATAACTTCTCAAGAGTATTCATAAATAATTTGATACAAAACATATGAAGCCATAAACTTTCGAACATACAACCTTCTAAATCCACAATTTTATAAACTTCCGAAAATGCAAACTTTTGAACCCGTGAATTTTTAAGTCCGTAAACTTCCAAACACATAAACATGCGAACTCATAACTTTGGAACTTATAAAATTTTGAACCTGTAAACTGAAAGATGAAAAAACTAAAACTAAAAATATATAATAAAACATACTTTTTCCCGGATAGGGGTGGTGGTGGTGATGTATTTGAATGCACGTGCTTTGTTAAAATTTTATCTCCTGCACAAGACAAACTGAGCCCAAAGCAGGGTGGGTGGTGACGAAATTTAAAAAAAAAACAAAAAAAACTTATTTGGAGAAAGGGGTGGGGTGGGGTGGGGTTGAGTTGGGTTGGTGGGTGTGGGGGTACGGAGTGGGTTGGTGAGGGTGATATGAAGGTTAAAAAGAAATTTTGAAATATATTTTTTCTTCTTTTGATAAGAAAAATATTTTTCAAAATAAGTTCATAAAGAAATATTTAAACCAAACCAAACGTAAAATAATTGAAAATTATTTGTCAAAAAATTTCTTCCTTGGTATCGCTTCCATCAAAGAGAAACAAAGTCTCCTAAACTAGCATTTACACGTACGATTAACAACAATATAAAACACATAAAGAAAAAGGGAAAAGGAAAGGAAATGGACTCAACTTAAATTGCAGAAGTAACCACTTGAGCCAAAGGAGTAATCAATGGAGAATTTCTACAAATAGGGCAAGTTGCATGAACCCTTAGCCAATGGTCAATACACTTGACATGAAAAATGTGGCCACAATGAGGCAATATCGTGAATCACTATCTTTATAATCAGTCAAACAAATTGAACATCCACACACATCAAACTCTCCTTTCTGAACTTTAGCCTCAGAATACAATAATTTTGGATAATTTCTCAATATGTTTTCATTTAAACCATTATCAACTGTAGTTGTGGTCATAGAGCTTCCATGAGAGGACGATTCATTATAATTAGGCACGTTAGAATTGTTGTGCGATCGCGCTCCGATGCATAAATATGAAGCATATGCCATGACTACAATTAATATTAGGATTCCAAGAAAAAATCCAAGTCCATAGCCATAATTCTTACCAAAGGTTTCTTGATCTGAACCTTCACTACTATCTTCCACAATTGTGTTGTTCATGTTGGAGAAAAAACTGGAGGTTTTAGTTTGAATTTTTGAAGCTAAGGAAGAAAGAATTTGAGAGATGGAAAGAAAAGGGAGATATAAATATTTATTTGAGTTAGGTTTATATATAGTTATGAGAGTTGACATGATGGCATGAAGAACTCAAGCAACTTAAAAAAGGGTACCAACAAGGATTGTGATGGATTAATGATTACTGATTACACATTTATCCTAAATCAGACGTTTCGAGTTTGAGCTTTGTGTATGCAGTTTAAATAACTTTTTACCCCAATGTGAGACTTTTTCATGCGAATCCGAATTTCATCTGGTCCAAATACGAATATCAAACATAGAGTGAGAATTAAAAAAGCTAATAAAAGGGGTTGATAAGGAAAAAGTCTTTTTTTTAATCAAATGTCACCCAAGGGACAATCCAGAAAGGTGTTATTTAGGAGCGTTTGGTACGAAAGGAAAGTATTTTTACATTTTTCAAAAAAAAAAAAAAAAAAAAAAAAAAAAAGAGGAAATGACTTGTTTGACTTTTGGGCAGAAGTTATTTTTCTTGACAATTATCTCTAAATAGTAACTTCATATAATTTATTTAACCATTACCTAGACCTTATATAAATACTTAATACCCAAAAGCTATCCAATTTGTTAATATTAGCAATGTTTAGTTAAATGTTCAGAAAATAAATAATCGTGAAACATTTTCTGGAAAATGACCTCCGCTACCTCAAGTAAATAAACATTAATCATTAGCTTAATAAAATAATACATACTGTGGGGAGTGGGTGGGTTGGTTGGTTCCAAAGGTTTCAACTTGGCTAGTTAGACTCTTTACAATCTAGAATTAGACTCATTCTTTATCAAAGTTTGAGTTTAATAACTGACTGGTGGAGTCGACAAATTTATATGAGGAAACGTACCCCAAATAACACCAAGGTAAAGGAGGAACCTTGCGAATGTGAAATTTAGGTGATATTTGACTTGGAAAAAGAAATTAAATTTAAATTTGATGTAGATAAAATTGGTGTAGGGTTTAATTTTTTTTTTTTTTTTTGGAAACTAAGCTTGGAATATAAACTCCTACCACTTGAAATAAATGTATATATTAGGATGAAAAATGATAGTCACAACTTATTTTAAAAACTGTACTTGTGAGATTGGGAATGACGAAGCCAAAAAAAATTAATAAGAGAACTTTAGAAATACAAGAATTTAGCACCTGAGTTTTGAATTTGTCTAAAATGATTTTTGTACTTTGCAGGGTACGCCTAATAAGCTTATAAAAAGTATTTGTAAATTGAAAAAATTTGATTTTTTCCTTTAACAAGTATAGAGAAGAAGGATTTGCAATTGTTATGATTCCTGTCAAGAAAATTACACTTGAAATAAATATTGAACCCGAATTTCGTAAAAAAATGTGTGTTATGTAGGAAGTAACAATTTGATACGAATGTTGAAAACAAAATCTCAAAACCTTTGAATAGTCCTTTGAAGTTGATTACTTTACACATAGTGGACAAAGCTATTTTTTTCACTTCTAAACAGATTTGAACAATTCAAAGCATATGAAAATATTTTTGTTTTTCTATTTAGCGGCAAAAATTAAGATCACTACATGATGGAAATGTTCCTTAAAACATAATAATCAATTCGATATTGATGATTTAGATTTATTTCCAGAATTAAAAGTATTTTGAAAAATAAGGCAATTAGAAGATAGCAGTTTAACTGATACAATCGATCAAATTAAAAGATTTAATTTTTTTTAATATCTATATTGCTTATGAAATAATGTTAATATACTAAAAAGCTTGTTTGATCTACTCATGTCTTTACATACACACTAGTTCCTAGCTGTAGAAAAAAGGGCAAAGATCACTTTCATCCCGTTACATCCCATGGCCATTAAAGTGTATAAAATCTGAATGTGTTCTATACATAACATATAGAAATGTATTTATATATAACAAATATTATTATTTTGAAGCGAGTATAGAGAATCATTTTTTCCGAAATGAATTAATATGATAATAACATTTGTAAATTTCTGAAAGGCATAGATATCTTTCTCATCCTGTAACGTTTGCTGAAGAAGGCCAAGGAAAGGGTGACCAATAATATGATCGATCTCAACTATCCATGCACTTGTCCCAGTATCAAACTGCACCATTACTATTATTGCAAAATTGTAAACATAAATATTTTATAGGAAGCACAGGAATATAACTCCTACAAAATCTTAATCTGAAGTCTCATCTAAATCGATTCAACCGTGACATTGACATCGATTAACCACCAATGTAATCCTAATATGGAAACGCTTCTTATATATGAGGCAGCATTGAAAAAACAATTGGAAATAAAAGAATTGAATACAGTCGCGGTTCAAAAGTCCGCAAAATATTTCAGCACTCTTACAATTATCAATAACCATTCAATTTGCATAAATAAAATCCAAATTCATAGTAATCTATTATCTATCTCCTACAAAAAGCACATTCCTGGCAGTCATTTCCTATCAACCCATCATCAAAACGAAGACCAGGGATTGGTACTTCCTTGCCAGAATAACTCCTGTTATCTGCCAAAAGACACATGAATTACTGTTGTGCACATTGCACTCTTTGCGCACCACCATGCATATCGTCATCGTCATCTTCCTCGTATGCCTCTTGGGCCTGCTGCTGCCTCTTCCTACGCATCTCTTCTTCCATGTTCACATCATGTAAAGTGGTCTCCTCACACTCGTCCAACTCCATATCGGACGCTTGTATTTTAGGCCTTGGTGGCAGTACTGCTTCAAGGTTCTTGCACATCTCTGGAGCAAATGTATCGGGGAAGTCAACAGTGAAGTGAATGTACAGTTTTCCCCTCATGAATGGCCTTTGGTACATTGGCATTCCTTCATCATTTATACCCTTAAATTGATCTAGGTGCCAAAAAGAAATTACATGATCAGTAAACATGAGGATATTTTTCAGACAACTTGTAAGTAAAACACTGGCAATAGCATCCATGAGCAAATGACAATCGTGTAGACACATGCTTTTGATGCATGCTCGTATGCATAGATAGAGAGAGAGTGTAGACTTGGATACTTTCCAAATTTCCCATGGTTCGGTACCTGCTTTAGGGCCCAACTAATCCGGATTCCCATTAGAGTACTCCTTACCGGCTGCAACTTCAATCATAGGCTCGAACTCAAGACCTTTGGTTAAGAATGTTCTTTTTATTTAACCACTAAGTGCTGAAAAAGTAGACTTATATACATATAAATTCATACATGCATAAAAAAGGAACTGAAAAGAAAAGGATAGACCAAAAACTACAATAAAGTACTCTGACAATTGTCTAGTTACCAGTTTGAGGACTCAAAGAAAAGCATACAAATGCCAGGAAAGTAATTAACTATTAGTATTCACATAACATATATTAGGTTAGTACTAGACAGCAGTTGCCAGGAGACATAATTGACAGAAGCAGCCTATACAGGGAGACTCCAATACATTGCAAATGACAATTAGCACAAATATCAGAATCAAAAAAGGCCATCAAGTTTCTTCAGCTTACCAGGCTTGACAACTTCTCCAGGTTGGGATTTAATGAGCAACTGTCTGCTGTCTAGGTGAGTCAAGACGAACTGGAAACCACATAGAGCCTCAGTCAAGGTCAAGGTGTGCTCTACAAAGAGATCATCTCCCTTGCGCTTAAACTTGGGGTGTTCCTTCTGTTGTAATATAAAAACTATGTCCCCAGTGATAGTTTCGGGCTGCGGAAAAAAAAAACAACCCCCATGTTAAGAATCAATACATTTTTGGTCATTAAGAAACAAAACATTTCAAACACTTTGTTGCATATCTTACCGCTTCGTCAGCCTCTCCTGGGAATGTAATCTTTTGTCCATTCTGCATACCCTTCTCCACATGAACTTCCAACACCTTCTTCTGCTGCACAACTTTCTCACCCTTACACTGTGGGCACCTATCTTTCTCATTGATTTTCTCACCAGTACCCTTACACTCGTTACAAGGGTGCTGCATCTGCTGGATCATGGGGCCAAGTTGTCTGATAGAAACTTTCATTCCAGACCCTTGACAACCCGAACATTTCATTGAAGCACCTGATTTAGACCCTACTCTGGAAATACAAATATATAACCACTGTCAGCAGATCCTCATTTGATTATGTAAAATATAAATAATCAGATTGCATACTCACCCCTTGCATTTTGAGCACAACACATTGCGAGATAGTGATAGCTTCTTTGATGTCCCACTGTAGAGATCCTCCAAAGAGACCTTGAGAGGGTGGACAACATCCTCCCCTTTCCTTTGCCTTCTTCCTCTGCTGCTTCCACCACCTGGACATCAAATAATCCATATCCGTGAGAAACTAATTGGAGATGCATAAAAGGAATCAGTAATTCAACTACAAACATGGTTGAAAACATACCGCCAAATCCACCGCCACCAAAGAATGACTGGAATATGTCAAATGGGTCGTGTGCACCACCTCCACCACCCATTCCTTCCTTAAGAGCATCTTCACCGTACTGATCATAGATCTCACGCTTCTCTGGGTCACTCAAAACCTCATAGGCTTGGGCAAGCTCCTTAAACTGAAATATAAATTTGAAAACAAAATAACTGATCTATTGACAACACTACAAAACAAGCATCACCATAAACGCTCCACTAAAAAAATAATCAATATTAAACACAACCATTACAGCTTATACTTTGCCACTAAGATACACATTCTTAGTGAGCTAAACAGCAACCCAGCAATCACGATAACCATGAGTTAAGAGTAGCAGAAGTTTTGTCAAACATATCACGATAACTACACAGTTTCATATAATGCCTAACATCTAAAGTTGAGAGCTAAAAAACAAGGTGTCAATTACAAAATAGGTCAAGGTGACACCAAAACTTTTAACTACTACTACTTTGGTTAAGCAGAAAAATTAGACACAATAATCCTTTCTTACAAATATATAGAATTTTTTTTACCCACCCCCACTGATTCGAACTTCCAACCTACCGTATAGAAGTAATGGTGTCTCACAAACTAAGTCAACCCTACCAGAGATCACATTAAAAACTACCCATGGCAACACCTGAATAGGGTTAAAAACAACATTTTTTAACCCCTTTACACAAAGAGAAATTTAAATCCCAGGTATGACTTGTTTATTTATTGAGTTCCCTTGTCATAATTCTTGGATCCGCCATCGCATTAAAAACTACCAATTGCAACACCTGAATAGAGTTAAAAACAACATTTTTATACGTCTATAACATTTTTTAACCCCTTTACACAAAGAGAAATACAGGTTTAAATCCCAGGTACGACTTGTTTATTTATTGAGTTCCCTTGTCATAATTCCTGGCTCCGCCACAGCCTCAGTAATCCACAAAAAGGCAGATTAGATAGACAGGAAAAATTTCACCTCATTGTTTTGTTTAACCACTACTGGAATTTGAACCCTAGTCCGCCATGACTCATTCCACCTTCACTAACAAAATTAATTTTACCGTTTCAATTTTCCCAGTAAAATTATAAACTAAGACGGATCCTATGTAAACAGTAAAAATCACAAACACTATAAATCCATAAACAAAAAAGAAAGTAAGAACAGTAAAACCAGTATATTACAAAAGTGAAGAATTATACTTTTTCAGGATCGCCGCCCTTATCAGGATGATTTTTAATGGCGGCTTTACGGTAAGCTTTTTTCAGATCATCTTGTGATGCACTCTTAGGAACTCCTAAGATCTCATAGTACTTCGAGTTGTCACTCTTCTTTGGTGCTCTCCCAAACATCTTTGATTTCAACTGAATTACTCAATTTTCACCTGCAAATCACAAATCTAATTCACCAACTATGAATTGTGATTACGTTAAACTGAATTAAATCATCAAGAATTTACAGATTTATAGTAGTACGTACCGATTGAAAATTGAAATCCAAAGTTGAGAAGATTTGGGATTTAGGTATTTGGGAATGAAAAGGAGAAGAGGAAGGAGGCGGCTAGTGTAGGATCTGTGGTTTTATTGAAAGGAAGGGAATTGAACGGCCTAGATTTGTTGTTGGGCTTTAATAGCAATTGGGGGTTAATGGAAGAATCTAGAAGGTCTTCAATTTTGTGCGGTCATAGGTAGCTAGGCTCACCGATTTAAAATATTGGATTTAATTCTATGCTCCCACTCAGCAAACCTTGTTTACCTAATTGAGTTCAAGTATATTATTTCCACGATCTTAAGATATTTTATTTAGTGGCTAAGTTATTTTTTTCTTATAAATAGAGGGGTTTTATACTATTGTAATTGATCCGAAATTAATAAAAATTCTCTCTCACTACTTTTCTCTGCTTTCATAACACGTTATTAGTAATTGAGGAGAAGCTTTGTGATTGAGCATAATAATTGTCAATTGCTCCATGAACTTTCTTTATAATTAAATTCTGGATTTAAGGTAAGTATTTTACTTTATTTTTCTCTTTTAAAATCTTAACATTCTAGAATTTGATTTTAAATACATGCAAATATGGATATCTCTCAAAGCAAAATTGGATTACAGTTTAATTGTACAAATATTTATTTAATTGACGAGAACACATACAATATTCAAAGAGAAGAAATATTTCTCTTATATAAGTACGTGTAAAGCAGATGTTATTACTGAGCTCGGGCATGCCATCATAGGACCAAGCAAATATGTCATTGTACTCATGTAATAGCTTGATTAAATCTTCTCTGAGGGAAGCCTCTAAATGCACACTAATCTTTGCTTCTCGGACATTCTCCTCACTTCCTAGATTAATAGATTCCGTCTCATTTAAGTTTGGTTTGGGTTTTTCCTCATAATGATTCAAATCTTTACTAATTTCCTCCAGTATTTCCTCATCCTCATATTCCACTTCATGTTCACTTTCAATTTCTTGTATAATTATTCGATTATCAAGACTGGACCGGGAATCCTACATGCATGACATATCATTGGAATCATCAAATATTGCACTGTACAAAAGAAGAAAAATAAAATAAGGCAAAAATGGAGGAAGAAAAGAAATTGCATTTCATTGATTTTTTTTCAAAAGGTAACAAGAATTGGATACATTTGTTTTGACGGGGTGTGGGATTACAAAACAAGACAACTTTTGGGGAAATAAAATATTTAAAAGCTAACTACCACAACTCCCTCCTGATCGAAAGAGGAGTAGCTTCCTAGTTATTAAGCATAATGCAGGGTCCCACGAACTGAACATCCATTTTACTTGTTCCTTCACCCGTCTCCAACATATTCACATCTTCAAATAGCCTCTCAGACCTTGCTAGGAGTTCCTCATCCGATTTTATTTCAGCGCGGCTTGGCATAACAGTCGCCATATGTCTCCGTGTACCAGGCCTGGTAAAGGAATTGGATAGTTTTGGAATAGGCTTTGGGAGGGACCACCCTTTCTTCTTCATTTTCTTAGCTCTTTGGATATCAGTAACGGTTCGCTCGAAACCCAAACCAAAAGTGTCATTACTGCCCGGAAGGTGGATCGGCTGTGTTATACCTTGCAAAGTCACTCCTAAGCCCTTTTCCCGGAGAAAACCCATTCTTTATCATCTTCTTGGCGACCATAACTGCTGTAGGGGCCACCGTGGGTACTGGCATGTTTTCTCCCTCAGATATTTTGTTCACCGCCATGGTGTCCATGACTTGGTACACCCTTGGACCTTTATCTCCTTCAGCTTCCTCAAATGGTATAATAGCATTGCAGACATCATCTTCTCCGTGCACTATTATCTCCTGTTGCTCCCACTCAAATTTTACCATATGATGCAAAGAGGATGGTACAGCTTTTGTCGCGTGGATCCACAGACGTCCCAATAAAATGTTGTATGATACAGCAACATCTAGCACCTGGAACTCCATAGTGAAATCCACCGGTCCAATAGTAATTTCCAGTATAATATCCCCTACGGTATTCTTGCCACCTCCATCAAAATCCCGTACACATACACTATTCTGATGAATTCTTTCATGATTGACCTTCAACTTCCCCAAGGTTGAGAGTGGGCAAATATTGGCACTTGATCCGTTGTCCACCAGAACACGGGTTACTACAGATTCTTCACACTTGATTATGAGGTATAATGCTTTGTTATGCTCCGTTCCTTCCAGCGGTAATTCACTATCTGAAAATGTTATCTTATTTGTCTCAAAGATCTTGTTCGTGATTTTCTCCAGATGGCATACTGAAATCTTCTCAGGCACATGGGCTTCATTTAAAATTTTCATCAACGCCTTTCTATGTTCATCAGAATGGATTAGCAATGATAATAATGAAATCTGCGCGGACGTTTTTCTCAATTACTCCACTATTGAATAGTCCGGAGCCTTCATCTTTTTCAAGAACTCTTCCGCTTCCTCTTCAACAACTGCCTTTTTTACATGAGTCGGGTTTTCCTTTACCACTTTTGTCTTCCTCAATTCTTCTAGGGCAAAGCATCGCCCGGAGAGAGTTAAACCATGTGTTTCATTGATTTCTCCTTTCACTTCCTTCCCTTTGTACATTACTATAACCTTATGATAGTTCCACGGTATAGCCCTGGTGTTCACGACTGGCATCTGCACCACTGGTTTGATAACCACAGGCTCCACATAAGCTCGCTTCACGGTCAACAAAGGTTTCGCTCCCGGCACTAATACTTTCACGGGCTCAACCACTGATGCATTCTTTGTTGGTAACTCAGTTGACACTTTCTCCTTTTCAACTTCCCCTCCATCTTGTTGTTCGCTTTAATCATCATCACTGATTGAGAACGTTTCCTACCGCTCTTTTCCTGCTCCAACTCTATCATATGCGTCTCAGGATGTGCTGGCAAAGGATTCTGTGTGATATTGGGAGTTTCCGAAGCTTGCACTTCAATCCTCCTGGTATCAATAAGTTCCTGTATGGCGGACTTTAAATACCAATACTTTTCTGTATCATGTCCCAGTGCCCCGAAACAATACTCACAACGGACTGATTGGTCTAGATTTCTGGGTGGTGGGTTGGGAATTTTTGGTTCAATAGGGCTCAACATCCCTAGTTCTCTCAAACGATGAAAAAGACTGGTATATGACTCCCCTAACGGAGTAAATATTCTCTTTCTTTGTGCTCTATCTCCTTTTACTTCTGAATCTGGATGGAAATTGGGTCGATTTGGATTTCTATATGTTTTGGAAGGCGGATAGGCATTTTGTGCGTGGTAAACATTTTGTGGAGCTGGGGTACGCCATGTATGTGAAGGCGGTGGGTAAGATTGAGCATGTTGGACAGAAAAATGTGGATTGATTGGAGGATAATATGATGGAGATGGGTTATATGGTGCTGGTGGATATGGTTGATATGGGCGTGGTGGATGATGATATGTGTTTGGGCCCCGGGACCATGATCTACCTTCAATGACCGCAACTTCCTCCTTCTTCTTCTTGCGAATCGATCCTCCAGTTCCAGTTTGTATTGCTTGGTTTGTGGCCTTGATAGCCAAGTAGCTCATGATCTTATTTGTCTTTAGCCCTTCTTCTACAAAGTTTCCCATCTTGACTACTTCGTTAAAGGTTTTTCCAATTGTCGATACTAAATGTCCATAGTAGGTTGGCTCCAAAGCCTGTAGAAAGCAGTCCACCATTTTCGCTTCTTTCATTGGCGGGTCTACTCGTGCAGCCTGCTCCCTCCACCTAAATCTGTATTCCCGGAAACTTTCCCCGGGTTTCTTCTCCATCTTAGTCAACGACAACCTATCAGGGATAATCTCTAGATTGTATTGGAAATGGTTTGCAAACGATTGAGCTATGTCATCCCAGATGAACCACCTGGTATGATCTTGTCGAGTATACCATTCCAACACCGAAACACTTAAGCTCTGGCTGAAATAAGCCATAAGTAACTCGTCCCTTCCTCCTACTCCGCGCATTTTACTACAGTAACCCTTGAGATGGGCTATTGGATCCTCGTGACCATCATACATATCAAACTTGGGTAACTTAAACCAGATCGACAGATGTACCTCCGGAAACAAGCATAGGTCTTTGTACGCAACACTCACTTGGCCTCCTAGCCCTTGTATGTTACGAAATGAGTGTTCAAGACTTTTTATCTTACGGGCCATCTCTTCCTGTTCCAAATATCTTACAGGCTTTTCCTCTTCTATCATGTCTATGAGTGGTGTGTAGGAATCATGTTGCATGAAGTTGGTTCTGGTGGATAATAATAAGTGTCCTGAACATGGAACACAGGTTCACTAGAAGATTTGTGTAAAGCAGCGGGTGGCGGTGCCACATATACTGGAGCGACCTGAGGTGGTGGTGGTGGAGTTTGTTTAAACAATGGTGGAGGTGCTTGTGAGGTTGTAGCATAGTAATACGGGTAAGTTGGGTATGTAGGGGACGAGTTCATAGTGGGTGGTTTAGGATTTGGGTTCGTGGGAGGGATGTATGTTGGGTTGGCTGGATAGGAAGGCAAAGGTTGACCCCTAGACCAGGCCTGATACATCTCTGACATCTTTTCTTTCATACTAGCTACGTCCGCAACTTCTTCCTCTTGTACCGGATCCATAAAAGTGGGCTCGATTTCCTGAGTCACTGCTTTGGTCATGGCTTTTGAACGTGTATTGTAGCTGTGATGTGCCAGAATGCCAGTTACCAATTAAAAATCTGATACTCATCAACAACAAAACTCGTTAATAGTTAGCTCATAAGGGGTAAATATCACAATTAAGAATCACAACTTTTACCTAGTCATTATGCATCATCCCGGCATTATTCCTCTTTGAACCACCAGCTTTCTTTTTCACTTTTGTTTTTCTTCATTTCATGGCTTTTCTGTTTATTTCTTTTTCTTATTTTCTTCTTTTCCATTCCTTTTTTTTCATTTTTGTTTTTCGTTCCTACATGTTTGCCTATCGCCCAAACAATTTGCATAAAAGAAAGAAAATAATAGCAACTTCTTTTTGAATTTTTCATTGATACTCAAACATCGGTTACAAATGATGTTGTACTACAAATGCAAAAGGAAAATACAAATACAAAATGCATGCCCTATGAATACATTAAAGCTCCTAGTGCCCGCGAGACATCGTTCGGTCTTGCCGCGGGCCTATATGCTAATCCACTTTGGAGTTTGTTTAGGTCGGTCATTACTTTCTTTACAAAGAACTTTACTGCTAATGTGAATGTTGACTGGGACATATCTTCACACAATTGGCATTTCCTTGTGATGTACTGAGCAATGTTGACGATTTTTTCCCTGATGACCCCTTTTTCCTGAAGCAACCTACCAATCTGTTCGGCGCGAGCGTCTAAGGTTTGCTGGTTCTTCTTTTGTAGTTGTTGTAGCTCCAATTCTAACTGAGCCATAGCCATGTAACAATGTTCTCTCTCCACTTCAAGCTCTTTGGTTTGTTTGCTACTTTTGACTTCGGCTATAATGATCTTCTTCCTCAACCGAGCTACCTCATCATTATGTTCATCTTGTAACCGATGAACCATTCGAACTCTTTCTTCAATATTCTTGGCCAGTTGTTTCTGAACCCCGACTAACTCCTTTTCAGCTTTATCTAGATCAAAGTTATAGTCATTCACTTTGCACCGAAGATTTTCAATTAGTTTTTCATCTCGGGCAAGTCGAACTGGGGTTTCGGTCGTTATTTTCATCTTTGCAATCTGAGCCTTTAAGATTTCATTCTCTTTTCTCAGCTGTTTCTTTTCTCCCTCATCGGATGCCGCTTGTAAGCTGCTTTCAAATTTGAGGTCTTGGAACTGTTTCTCCAACAAGCTGATTCTGGCTCGGTACTCATTTTCTTTGGACACCCAATCTTTGTGTTCCTTAGACTGCTCGGCCAACTCTTGAATGTGAGGCCTCTTTATTGGTGTATCATGCTCAACATCCCAGCGATACCATGTGGCATACCCTGGTGATACTTCCCCTCGAGCTCGGTTTCCCAAACAAGTGTCTACTCTCAAGCATTGGCATTCATTCCAGATCTGTCAAATCTTTGCTTTCGGGAATTGTCCGTCAGGACTGATCTCTACGGCTTGTAGGCTGAGGTCCCCGTCTTTTGGTATGACCTGATATCTCCCAAGCTGCCGCAATACCCTATACGACGCATAAGGCTGTATGCTTTTAAGACCCATTATCAGAAAATGTGATCCTTCTGTTGGCATGTATATCACCTCGTTGAGGGGCAACCATCCGTATGCCCAATCAATTTGGCTAGCAGTCAACGATCGCAAGTATGTAATCTAACCTTTTGATCCTTCTGGCAACTTAACTTCCTTTGTTCTCATATAAAACTCTTCAATGCACGTCTTTTCAGACGACCCGTAACTCGAGAACTGAGGGTGACGGCACAAATGTTCTATCAACCACATCTGGAGATGTAAATTGCTTCCCTCAAAGAAGTCATGCCATGCTTTACAGGATGTGAGGGCACGGAAGATATCAGCTGCAATCATTGGTGCCAGTGTGTTGTTATCTTGCACAAGAATAGTACTGGCAATCCCGGCGACCCTTATATCTATATTTCCATCTTTCCTCGGGAATATAAGTAACCCCAGAAATGCCACCATAAAGGCAAATCGCATATGTTCTTCCGACTTGACTAGGTTAGATTTACTGTAGAGCTTGTTCGTAGGGTCGTTAAATCCCCCAATATGACCATATCTGCGGCAAATGAAACTCATAGTACAAAACATGTGAGTCAAGTCTTTATTATGAACGATCCTAGCATTTTTCAAGAATCGAGGAATCTGTGCACTGTAATTGCCCTCGGAGCCACCGGGTATTTGTCCTTTAGGGGAACCTCGCCTTTCCCGATGTAATAAGAAATTTCTTCTAATATAGGAGTGAGCTCAAAATCTGAGAAGTGCAGCACATTATGTGCAGGATCCCAACAAGCAACGAGAGCCCGAATAATATCACCCCGAGGTATTACGTCCATTAACCCAGTAAGATCTTTCAGATACTGGTTGACCCAAACCTGTCCCTCTTGGCCCAGATCGTTCCACCATAATCTCAACTCCAAAGGGATTTTGTTCATTAAAGCAAAGGGTTCATTTTGTAGTGTGCTCATCCTGCACATTTATTAAAGGCGATTTTATTCAGAAAAAGGGAAAATATTTTTTCAAAGATAATTTTTCATTATTCTTGAAAGAATTAGCCTTTTCGGGCTATTTAATTTAAAAAGAAAAGACATGGTTTCAAAGTGGCCATTTTTGCAAAAATAGCCTTCCGACGTCCTTTCGGAGCATTCAGCTATTTTCAAAAACATCATCACTTCAATTTATTGAAAACTAAAATTCAACATTTTTTTGGTCATTTTCTAAAAGGGTGGTTGGACCCGTCAAAGGTTGCCTACGTATCCCACCTAATGACGAGAATCAAACCTGCGTAGTTCAGTCATATTATTTTGTGACCAATTGTTTTAACTGTATTGTTCCACCTATTTTTCAAACTTTCTTTTCAAATTTCGACAGAGTTTCGTCAATATTTCAATATTTTCTATTCCAAAAATCTTTTTCTTTTTGTTTTTTAAGAATTTAGCCGGTCCGCATAATAATTCAGGACAAATAAATGTAACATATAATATACTCGGTCTTTGATATTCCGGGTCACCTATCCTAGACAGACTCAACCCCTGTGTTGAGTCCCCTAAGTCAGATATGATGAAAATAAACATTATAGATCTAGGCTCAATATCCTGATGTTTTCATGGTGCTAGACCGTGTGCCCGAGTGGACAACTCGGATCGAGGAGGGGGCTACGTATCCGGGACCCGCGGGTTCGTCCGTCTTTGTAACTTATCCGGCATAAATTTCTTATTTAGGGTGTGACACTAACAGAAAGGAAAGTTTCAACCAGTAAGCACATCCTCGGAGGTGAGAAGAGAAGGGTTTTAGACACAATTTTATATATACAATCCACGTAATATCAAAACGCTAAACATGTAGCACATTGATCAAAGCATATAATGAAGTCAAATAACACCAAGAACGACAATTCAATCAAGCTCGAATTCTTAAATCCTGAACCAAAGTTCTGGGTTGCTTATCCCCAGTAGGGTCGCCAGAGCTGTCACACCTTCCTTTTTACTACCTTTTTTCTGAAAGGAATAAGGTATACCCCGTCAATTACTAATACACCCAGGGTAGGATATAATAACAACGAGGAAGAAGTTTTTCCACTTTAAGGACAATAGGAACATGATTTTATTTAGAGTTTCAGAGTCACCACTTGGAAAAATAATGGTGTCCCAAGTCACCGGTTAATCCCGAATCCGAGGAATTGACTCTGTTTAAACAGTCTGTGAAACTAGAAATCCGGATAAGGAATTTTGTTAACCCGGGAGAAGGTGTTGTAACGACCCGGCCCGTCGTTACGGGAATTACCACCCCGTTACCTTGCATTTACACATCTTATGCTTTTAAATCAGTATTTGAATATATCGGGTGAGTTAGGAGTGATTCGGGTTGAAAATGAAGTAAATAGTATGTTTGAAGAAAGCTTGAATATGGGAAGTCAACCTAGAGTTGACTATTGAGTTAGAATGCTCGGAACTGGATTTCGATGATTCGACTAGTTTCGGGGGATCATTTATGGCTTAGGAGAGCAATCGGAATTGAATTCGGAGGTCCGGTGTAGTTTTAAGCTTGAATTGGCGAATGTTGAATTTTGGCGAAAACCGGATGGTAGGTGATATTTTGATCCGGGGGTCGGAATGGAATTCGGACAATTTCTGTAGCTTCGTTATGTGATTTTGGATGTGTCTGCAAATTTTCAGGTCATTCGGACATCGTTTGATCGGGTTTTGGATTGAATGTTAGTTTTAAAAGTTTTGAAGAAACTTAGGCTTGAATTCATGTGCAAATGGTGATTTTGATGTTTAGTATGGTGATTTTATGATTTGAACGAGTCCGTATCATATTTTGGAGTACGTTGGTGGTTTTTGCTGGGGTCCCGGGAGCCTCGGGATGATTTCGGACCATCAACCGGGCATTTGGACTTGGCAAAAATCTGCAGAAAAACTGCAGGTTCTGTCCAGGCATTTAAGCCTTCGCGTTCGCGTGGCATGGGACGCGTTCGCGAAGGCCAGGCGGATCAAGAATCGCGTTCGCGAGCAGGGGCGTCACGTTCGCGTAGGGGCGTGAGGTGAAGCTTCGCGTTCGCGTGAGGTTGTGCCGCGAACGCGTGGAAGGAAAATAGGAGCTGGGAATTTTTGTTCATCGCGAACGCGTGGTGGAGTTCGCGTTTGCGTAGGGTAAGCCAAAGTTGAGCATCGCGAATGCGTGGTAGGCATCACGTTCGCGAAGAGTAAAAGGGAACTAGGCATCGCGAACACGTGGGAGCTCACGCGAACGCGTAGAGCAAACGGGTCTGGCAGTGAATTAAATCACAGAACAGAAGGCTCACGGGTTCATTAACCCAAAACACAATTTTGAGCCCTAGAGAGAAGAAAACTCGAGGAAATCACTGAGAAATCATCGGGTATTCGTCGGAGGTAAGATTCTTGACTCAAAAACATCCTTTTATGGTAGGATTAACATCAATCTTCATGAATTTGGGTAGAATTTTGAAGAAATGTGGCCTATAAATTAAAAACGGGAATTTGAGTTTTGGAAGGCCATTTGAACTCCGATTTCGATAAATTTTATATGCACGGACTCGTGGCGAGACGAGGATCGCGTTGGTACTAATTTCGGAATTTTCCGAGCAGTGGGCTCGGGGTCGGGTTTTACCAACTTAGTGTATTTAATTTCATGTAAGTTGAAATGGGTTATGATTCTTTGACCGTATTTGATATAATTATTGTGGTTTGACTAGATTCTACGCACGAGGGAGCTAAATTCAAAGGAAAAGGCATCGCGGACGAGTCTACGACCGGCTAGAGGTGAGTAGTTTGTGTATATGGTAGCATGAGGGTTCGAAACCCCGGCTTAGCATATTGTGACGCTAGTATGGCGTGACTCGCACACCGTGGCAGGTGCGGGATTGATTGTGACTAGGGATTGAGACTTGGTCTATCCCGGATGTAAATAATATGCTATTAGTGTTGGAAAAACATTGTATTTGATATATTTGTGGGCTGTAAGCCTTGTTTGGGGCCTTGTGCCGATCTGTAGCGTCCTTAGAGGACAATATTTATGTGATAGCTATAATTGCTTAAATCACTGATCTCAGTACTGGAAATTGAAATCACCTATGTTGAAATGCTAAGTCACCTGCTTTTGGAAAAACTAAATAAGAATTCAAGCATTTTCATAATTAAATGAACCGAAACCCGAAATTAAATAAATTGAAACTGTTGTGTGACTCATATGCATGTTGTGGACTAAGGATGGATCAGGCTGCACGCCGTAGCGGTTAATATGAGGATCGGGCTACACGTCGCAACATTTTTGCACTTGGGCTGTAGGAGCCCCTCCGGAGTCTGTACATACCCCCAGTGAGCGCCGTCGACGTTAAATGGATCGGGCTACATGCCGTAGCGAATATGTGCATTGCATTGCATCTTTATTTGTCGAATTACTCTGTGGTAGTTGTATTGTATTGTTGATCCTAGTTCGTAGGAGATTCGAACTGTAGTTTAGCTTCATTATGTGGTATTCTGTGGATTTCTTATTTTCAGCTACTTGTATATATTTATTACTCACTGAGTACTTAGTACTCACCCCTACTCCCTGCACCTTTGTGTGCAGACTCAGGTACCCAGGAGCAGTAGACAGGCATTTCCAGCGTTTGCAGTTTCATATCGAGTTGCTGAGGTAGCTGCCTACGTTCACAGAACCTAGCTTCTCCTCTCCTTTCCAGTTGTTATTTGTATTTTGTATTCGGACTTGAGTATTTCTATACAGTACTCTCTATTCCTGTTGGGTTTTGTTAGAGGCTCTAGACTTGTGACTCCGGATCTTTGGGAGTGTCAGTATTTTGTTCATTATTATTATTATTGGAGTTCTTTGACTCATATATTCTTCTTGGAATGTCCATTTGGGATTGATAGTCGTTGTGATAAGTAATAGTTGGTCTGGCTGGCCTAGCTTAATTGTTGGGCGCCATCACGACCGGATTTGGGTCGTGACAAGTTGGTATCAGAGCCTAGGTTACTAGGACTCGCGAGTCATGAGCCAGTTTAGTAGGCTTTCGCAGATCGGTACGTAGACGTCCGTATCTATCTTCAGAGGGCTACAGAAACTTTAGGAAAAAACCTCATTTTCTTGGACTCATATCGTGCGATTTGTGTTATCATGAAATTAAATGTTTCCATATTCTATTCTCTCGCAGATGGCGAGAACACGAGCTAACGGACGTGGCGGACGACCACCATTGGCACCCAGAGGCCGTGGTCGTGGTAGAGGTAGGGCGGCGGTAGTACCAGCACCTGCTGACCCACCAGATGACCAGACTCAGGGTCAGATTCCAGCACCAGTGGCCCATGTTCAGGATCAGGTTCCAGCTGCAGGCGCTCCAGCAGCTCAGGTTCAGGCACCAGCAGTTCCCATTGTGATACCGGGTCTTCAGGAGACTTTGACTCAGATTCTATCTGTATGCACTGGCTTGGCTCAGGTAGTTGCAGCCTCTACTGCAGCGTCTTCTTCACAAGCAGGGGAAGGGAATCAGACCCCCGTGGCTCGCACACCCGAGCCGGTAGTACAGGGTATTCAGGCACCTGGGGCCGCTCCAGTTCAGCTAGTTGCGCCCGTTACACCAGCTCCTTCTCATGTGGTTCGAAAAGTTACAGCCTCCGACATTCAGTGGTGCTGAGGGCGAGGACGCCCAGGGTTTTCTTGACAGATGTCAGCGCATGCTTCGCACCGCGGGTATTCTAGAGTCCGGCGGTGTTTCATTCACCACTTTTCAGTTCACAGGTGCAGCATTTCAGTGGTGGGAGGATTTCGAGAGGTGTAGGCCCGCTGGGGCAGTGCCCCTCACTTGGCAGCAGTTCTCCATGGTATTTTTGGAGAAGTATGTGCCTCAGTCCCAGAGAGAGGAGCTGCGTCGTTAGTTTGAGTGGATGAAGCAGGGGGACATGACGGTTACTCAGTATGAGATGAGATTCACACAGCTGGCCCGTCATGCCATGTGGATGGTTCCTACGGACAGAGAGAGGATCAGGAGATTTATAGATGGCCTTATTTATCCCATCCGTATATTGATGACCAGAGAGAGAGCTTCGGCAGTTACCTTTGAGGAGGTGGTTGATGTTGCCTGTCATATTGAGACAGATCGCCACAAGAGCGGGAGGAGAGAGAGGCTAAGAGGCCTCGTGCTACTGGCAGTTACAGTGGTGCTCCATCTAGGGGCCAGCCTCAGCATAGCAGGGGTCGTTCTTTCATATCTCATCAGTCTGGACGTGCAGAGTCCAGTGGAGTTTCATCAGATTGTGGTCATTAGGGCCATCAGGGTTATCAGGGTCAGCAGAGCCGTCAGCAGAGTCAACCTGCACTGAGTGCTCTTCCAGCTCAGAGCTTTGCTCCTGCTTGCTCAGCACAGGGTTTATCTGTAGCGAGGGGTCCTCAGCAGCCCCTTCTTCCATCTTCAGGCCGATGTTTTGAGTGCGGTGACTTGGGCCATATCAAAAGAGAGTGTCCTCAGTGGCTTCGTAAGCGATCTCAACAAAGGGATCGACCTTCGTCTTCTACTCCTGTTTCTTCAGCACCAGCACAGTCAACTAGGACTGGTGGCCAGGTATCCAGAGGTCGCCCTAGGGGTGAGGATCGTACTGGTGGAGGCCAGGCTCGTTTCTATGCTCTTCCGGATAGGAAGGATGCTAGTGCTTCAGATGCGGTCATTTCAGGTATTATCTCAGTCTGCCACAGGGATGCTTCTGTCTTATTTGATCCCGGATCTACCTATTCTTATGTCTCTACTTATTTTGCACATCATTTGGGTATGACCCGTGGTATTCTTGCTTTGCCCGTACATGTGTCTACCCCAGTGGGGGATACTGTTATTGTGGATCAGGTATATCGATCATGTCTTATTACTATTGGGGGTCTAGAGACCCGAGTTGATTTATTACTACTGGGCATGGTAGACTTCGATGTAATTCTAGGCATGGATTGGCTATCTCCTTACCATGCGATTCTGGACTGTCATGCCAAGACAGTCACACTAGCTATTCCGGGTAATCCGAGGATCGAGTGGCGTGGCTTGACTGATTATGTGTCCGACAGGGTGATTTCTTATATAAAGGCCCAACGAATGATTAGCAAGGGTTGTTTATCTTATTTAGCCTTCATTACAAATGTTGAGGCTGAGACACCTAGTCTTGATTCGGTCCCCATTGTGAGGGAGTTTCCGGATGTATTTCCAGCAGACCTGCCAGGCATGCCGCCTGACGGAGATATTGACTTTGGTATTGACTTGGTGCCGGGCACTCAGCCCATTTCTATTCCTCCCTATCGCATGGCACCATCGGAGTTAAAAGAATTGAAGGAACAACTTCAGGAACTCTTAGATAAGGGTTTCATTCGTCCGAGTGTGTCACCTGGGGTGCACCGGTGTTGTTCGTGAAGAAGAAAGATGGCACAATGAGAATGTGCATTGATTACAGGCAGCTGAACAAGGTAACAGTGAAGAATAAGTACCCATTGCCTCATATTGAGGACCTATTTGATCAACTCCGGGGAGCTAGTGTATTTTCTAAGATTGATCTTCGATCGGGCTATCATCAATTGAAGATCAGGGACTCATATATTATGAAGACAGCATTCAGGACGCGATATGGGCACTACGAGTTCCTGGTGATGTCTTTCGGGCTGACTAATGCCCAGTTGCATTCATGCACTTGATGAATAGTGTATTTCGGCCGTATCTTGATTCCTTTGTGATTGTGTTTATTGATGATATTTTGGTGTATTCACGCAGCCAGGAGGAGCATGCACAACACTTGAGGGTGGCATTGCAGAAGTTGAGAGAAGAGAAGCTTTATGCAAAATTCACTAAGTGTGAGTTCGGGCTTGATACTGTCGGTTTTCTGGGACATATAGTGTCCAATGATGGTATTCGGGTTGATCCACAGAAGGTCGAGGCAGTACAGAGTTGGCCCAGACCTTCCTCAGCTACAGAGATTCGGAGTTTTCTCGGCTTGGCAGGCTATTATCGCCGGTTTGTTCAGGGTTTCTCATCTATTGCTTCACCGTTGACTAAGTTGACACAGAAGAATGCTCCATTTGTGTGGTCGGATGAATGTGAGGAGAGCTTCCAGAAGCTCAAGGAGGCTTTGACCACAGCTCCAGTACTTGTGTTACCATCAGCCTCAGGGTCATATACTGTGTATTGTGATGCTTCCTGAGTTGGACTCGGTTGTGTGTTGATGCAGGAGGGTAGAGTTATTGCATATGCTTCTCGTCAGCTAAAGCCCCACGAGAAGAACTACCCTGTTCATGATTTGGAGTTAGTTGCTATTGTTCATGCCTTGAAGATTTGGAGGCATTACCTATATGGTGTATCTTGTGATGTATATACAGACCACCGCAGCCTTCAGCATTTGTTTAAGCAGAAAGATCTAAATTTGAGGCGGCGGAGATGGCTTGAGTTGCTTAAAGACTATGATATTACTATCTTGTACCATCCCGGGAAAGCCAATGTAGTGGCTGATGTATTGAGCCGGAAGGCTATTAGTATGGGCAGTTTGGCGTATATTCCAGTTGGGGAGAGACCCCCAGTAGTTGATGTTCAGGCGTTAGCTAATCAGATGGTGAGGCTGGATATTTCTAAGCCCAGTCGGGTAATGGCTTGTGTAATAGCTCGTTCTTCTTTATATGATCGTATTCGAGAGCGCCAGTATGATGATCCACACTTACTTGTCCTTAAGGACAGAGTTCAGCATGATGATGCCAGAGATGTCACTATTGATAGTGATGGTGTATTGCGGATGCGGGGCCGGATATGTGTGCCCAATGTTGATGGCCTTCGTGAGTTGATATTGGAGGAGGCCCACAGCTCGCGGTATTCTATTCATCCAGGAGCCGCGAAGATGTACCAGGATTTGAAGCAGCATTACCGGTGGAGAAAGATGAAGAAAGATATTGTGAGCCACGTGGCTCGGTGTCTAAACTGTCAGCAGGTCAAGTATGAGCATCAGAGACCTGGTGGTGTATTCCAGCGTATTGATATTCCGGAGTGGAAGTGGGAAAGAATAACTATGGACTTTGTTAGTGGACTCCCTCGGACAGCGAGGAAATTCGATTCAGTTTGGGTGGTGGTAGATAGGTTGACCAAGTCAGCTCACTTCATTCCAGTGTGTACTACTTATTCCTCAGAGCGGTTGGGAGAGATATTCATCCGTGAGATAGTGAGATTGCATGGAGTTCCTATTTCTATTATATCGGACAGAGGTACCCAGTTCACTTCTCAGTTCTGGAGGACATTTCAGCGAAAGTTGGGTTCACAGGTAGAGCTGAGCACAACATTTCATCCACAGACGGATGGGCAGTCTGAGCGTACTATTCAAATATTAGAGGATATGTTGCGTGCTTGTGTCATTGATTTTGGTGGTTCATGGGCTGATTACTTGCCTCTTGCGGAGTTTGCTTATAATAATAGCTATCGGTCCAGCATTCAGATGGCACCGTATGAAGCTTTATATGGGAGGCGGTGTAGGTCTCCAGTTGGTTGGTTCGAGCCCGGCGAGGCTAGGTTGTTAGGGACAGAGTTAGTCCAAGATGCCTTAGACAAGGTAAAGGTGATTCGGGAGAGACTTCGCACAGCTCAGTCGCGTCAGAAGAGTTATGCAGACCGGAAGGTCCGAGATGTGTCTTATTCAGTAGGTGAGAAAGTGTTGCTGAAGGTTTCGCCTATGAAGGGTGTTATGAGGTTTGGAAAGAAAGGAAAGTTGAGCCCGAGGTTCATTGGACCTTTTGAGGTGCTTAGGAAAGTTGGGGAGGTGGCTTATATGCTTGCTTTGCCACCCAGTTTGTCGGGAGTTCACCCGGTGTTCCATGTATCTATGCTCCGGAAGTATGTCGGAGACCTGTCTCATGTGTTGGACTTCAGCACGATACAGCTAGATGAGGATTTGACCTATGATGTGGAGCCGGTAGCCATTTTGGGTCGACAGGTTCGTAAGTTGAGATCCAAGGATATAGCTTCAGTGAAAGTGCAGTGGAGAGGTCGTCCCGTGGAGGAAGCAACTTGGGAGACCGAGCAGGAGATGCGAAGTAGATATCCACACTTGTTTGATACTCCAGGTATGTTTCTTAACCCGCTCGCGAACGAGCGTTTGTTTAAGTTGGGGAGAATGTAACGACCCGGCCCGTCGTTACGGGAATTACCACCCCGTTACCTTGCATTTACACATCTTATGCTTTTAAATCAGTATTTGAATATATCGGGTGAGTTAGGAGTGATTCGGGTTGAAAATGAAGTAAATAGTATGTTTGAAGAAAGCTTGAATATGGGAAGTCAACCTAGAGTTGACTATTGAGTTAGAATGCTCGGAACCGGATTTCGATGATTTGACTAGTTTCGGGGGATCATTTATGGCTTAGGAGAGCAATCGGAATTGAATTCGGAGGTCCGGTGTAGTTTTAGGCTTGAATTGGCGAAGGTTGAATTTTGGCGAAAACCGGATGGTAGGTGATATTTTGATCCGGGGGTCAGAATGGAATTCCGACAATTTCTGTAGCTTCGTTATGTGATTTTGGA
The DNA here is from genome assembly GCA_032618575.1 of Nicotiana noctiflora. Classification (NCBI taxonomy): domain Eukaryota; kingdom Viridiplantae; phylum Streptophyta; class Magnoliopsida; order Solanales; family Solanaceae; genus Nicotiana; species Nicotiana noctiflora. The sequence goes on along the minus strand of JASVEL010006819.1, from coordinate 96,207 downwards.
TATGTCTGCAAATTTTCAGGTCATTCGGACATCGTTTGATCGAGTTTTGGATTGAATGTTAGTTTTGAAAGTTTTGAAGAAACTTAGGCTTGAATTCGTGTGTAAATGGTGATTTTGATGTTTAGTATGGTGTTTTTATGATTTGAACGAGTCCGTATCATGTTTTGGAGTACGTTGGTGGTTTTCGTTGGGGTCCCGGGGGCCTCGGGATGATTTCGGACCATCAACCGGGCATTTGGACTTGGCAAAAATCTGCAGAAAAACTGCAGGTTCTGTCCAGGCATTTAAGCCTTCGCGTTCGCGTGGCATGGGACGCGTTCGCGAAGGCCAGGCAGATCAAGAATTGCGTTCGCGAGCAGGGGCATCGCGTTCGCGTAGGGGCATGAGCTGAAGCTTCGCGTTCGCGTGAGGTTGTGCCGCGAACGCGTAGAAGGAAAATAGGAGCTGGGAATTTTTGTTCATCGCGAACGCATGGTGGAGTTCGCGTTCGCGTAGGGTAAGCCAAAGTTGAGCATCGCGAACGCGTGGTAGGCGTCGCGTTCGCGAAGAGTAAAAGGGAATTGGGCATCGCGAACGCGTGGGAGCTCACGCGAACGCGTAGAGCAAACGGGTCTGGCAGTGAATTAAATCACAGAACAGAAGGCTCACGGGTTCATTAACCCAAAACACAATTTTGAGCCCTAGAGAGAAGAAAACTCGAGGAAATCATTGAGAAATCATCGGGTATTCGTCGGAGGTAAGATTCTTGACTCAAAAACATCATTTTATGGTAGGATTAACATCAATCTTCATGAATTTGGGTAGAATTTTGAAGAAATGTGGCCTATAAATTGAAAACGGGAATTTAAGTTTTGAAGGCCATTTGAACTCCGATTTTGATAAATTTTATATGCACGGACTCGTGGCGAGACGAGGATCGCGTTGGTACTAATTTCGGAATTTTCCGAGCAGTGGGCCCGGGGTCGGGTTTTACCAACTTAGTGTATTTATGCGAATTTCATGTAAGTTGAAATGGGTTATGATTCTTTGACCCGTATTTGATATAATTATTGTGGTTTGACTAGATTCTACGCACGAGGGAGCTAAATCCAAAGGAAAAGGCATCGCGGACGAGTCTACGACCGGCTAGAGGTGAGTAGTTTGTGTATATGGTAGCATGAGGGTTCGAAACCCCGGCTTAGCATATTGTGACGCTAGTAGGGCGTGACTCACACACCGTGGCAGGTGCGGGATTGATTGTGACTAGGGATTGAGAATTGGTCCATCCCGGATGTAAATAATATGCTATTAGTGTTGGAAATACATTGTATTTGATATATTTGTGGGCGGTAAGCCTTGTTTGGGGCCTTGTGCCGACCTGTAGCGTCCTTAGAGGACAATATTTATGTGATAGCTATATTTGCTTAAATCACTGATCTCAGTCCTGGAAATTGAAATCACCTTTTGAAATGCTAAGTCACCAGCTTTTGCAAATTTAATAAAGTTAAAGTATTTTTCATAAATTATGAACTGGAAACTGGAATTAAGAAAAATGAACTGTTTTGTGACTTATTTGCTTATTGTGGATTGAGCATGGGATCGGGCTGCACGCCGTAGTGGTTGATATGAGGATCGGGCTGCACGCCGCAGCAGTATTGCGCTTGGGCTGTAGGAGCCCCTCGGAGTCTGTACACACCCCCAGTGAGCGTCGTCGACGTTAAATTGGATCGGGCTACACGCCGTAGCGGTTATGTGCATTGCATTGCATCTTTATTTGTTGAATTACTCCGTGGTAGTTGTATTGTATTGTTGATGCTAGTTCGTAGGAGATTCGAACTGTAGTTTAGCTTCATTATGTGGTAATCTATGGATTTCTTTCTTTCAGCTATTAATATATACTTTTTACTCACTGAGTACTTAGTACTCACCTCTACTCCCTGCACCTTTGTGTGCGGATTCAGGTTCAAATGAAGGTTAGACGAGCACTCCAGCTTTTATTAGAATTTATCCGAGTTGCTGAGGTAGCTGCCGACGTTCGCAGAACCTAGCTTCTCTTCCTCTTTTCAGTTGCTATTTTATGTTCAGACTTAAGTATTTCCATACAATATTCTCTATTTTCGTTGGGTTTTGCTAGAGGCTCTAGACTTGTGACTCCGGATCTTTGGGAGTGTCAGGTATTTTGTTCATTATTATTATTATTGGAGTTCTTTGACTCATATATTCTTCTTGGAATGTCCATTTGGGACTGATAGTCGTTGTGATAAGTAATAGTTGGTCTGGCTGGCCTAGCTTAATTGTTGGGCGCCATCACGACCGGATTTGGGTCGTGACAGGTGTTAGGAACTCCCAAATTTTGTGATTTTAGCACGGTCGCTCAATTGTCATTTTTGACTTATTTGATTTCGTTACATGCTTTTACAGAATGTGCGTGTCCCGTTTTGATATTTTAATGACTTGCGACGTTATGAAAACGCATTTCGAGTCATATCGCAACTAGTACACCTGTGACTTTTACACGTTTCAGCTTCACCGGGATTTAAGATTTGAGTCACATAAATGTGCACTCGTATTAAGAAATGTATATTTTAAACCGTGCCTATAACGACTACGACTTATTATCTCCAGGAAGGACCGTAAAATTCGCTAAACGGTCTCCCCGAGTCTATCGTTTATTAACGTTCATATAGGGGACCCGCACATTTTATTCTTATACGAGGCTCATCCCGTTATTTTAAAGTCCAATCCTATTGAGTACTATGTTATCTATTTGTTCTTTCTCCTAATTATGTTGCTATTTTTTTGGGTATTTTCAGAATTACATCCAGGCCGAATATTCCATTTCTAGGCCTGGACTTTGTGGACTGTATTAACAGTTCATCTAGCACGACTGGGCTTGAGAAACCCAGTATACATATAATATTATTCAGAGGCCCAGTAATAAATCCAGTTGGATCTGGGCCTATGCTATCGATTAGGCCCAAATTAGACGAGAAAAATACAAAGTAGAATTGAGATTTCATAACAATCATATAAATATTCATTGAATAATAGAATAAATCAACAACTGACATTTTTATTTCATAAGGAAATGGAGTACATGTTTATCAATATTGATTCTGAATTCTGATTACTAATTATTAATATAACTTAAACAGTAAACTACTATTTCAACTACTTTAAACAATGATACAATACTTAACAGTGCAGATTTGAATTGTTATTAATTACTGATTCTAACTTATACTATTCTGAATTGTTATTAAGCTAGTTTAAATGACAAAATATGTTGTAACTCGATTACTCATTTCTAATTATCATACTTTAATTAAGCGAGATCAGTTAATTACTATTTCATATTGTTAAGCATGTTTACTAAGTGAATTAAGTTCATGTATTATCTCGTTTTAACCTAAGTTTAATGATGATTATATCTACGTTTACACTACCTCTATACTATCTATTACATTGTTTCAATTACATACAATTTAGCTATTATAAATTACGCTACTAAATTATAGAAAATCTAATGCATATTAGTTATGAAGATATTATAAGAAAACAATAACAATCTTCATCCAAATAGCTCATAAACTTCTATTTCTTCAATCGAATTGTAATTACATTTTCGGAGAAGAAAAATGTACCTGGTTCAGCAGAAAAAACTTATGAGTCTAGGTATGGACAAAGAATAAACAATGATAGCAGCAATAGAGCAATCAATGAGCAGACAACAGCAAAACAACAATATAACAGCAAAGTAGAATCCCAAATCCAGCAATTCAGCAAACCAACAAATAGATTTAAGAACTCCAATAGAATCCAGTAGAATTGAAAAGCAGGAAACTCTAATAGAACTCCAGAATTTCAACAAAGAAAGCTAACTCTAAAAAATCTGGACCTCACAAGTTAACTAAGTTTCAATCCCCCAGAATGTTCAACCCTTTTATTTGAATTTTTTGTAACCAGAATTTGTACCTCAATTTCTAACTCTTAATTCAGCTCAGAATTTTCTAACCCCTTATTCAGGCTCAAGTGAAGCCTATTTATAGGTGATTTGGGTGAAATTTTGATGGGGAAATTCAAAAATCTTATTCCTAGTTCCCTCCCCTTTATTTTCTTATTAATTACAGTTTAATACCTTTATTTTGAGTTCGAAATGCCTTCCAGCCCTTGCTGGAAGGTTCTAGGTAATTCTTTTTAATTCTATTGAGGGTATATTACTAGGCTGCCCTCACTTGCTAAGGGTATTTTCAATTATACCTTTTTACTATGCCTTCTTACCCTTTATTTTATGGTTAATTACAAGAATACTAGGCATTAAAGTTCATTTTGTCCCTATAGGCTCTATTAAATCCTCGATTATACCATTTCTTATCCCTTATATACCCTTATTATTATTTTTATCTATTTACCGGACCTACTAAGGTCAGGGTATGCTAGGTTTAATACCTATTCAACTATTAGCCATTATTTTCTAACATATTTAATATTTAGCCAGATTTTAACCCCAGACTCTTCTTGACTTTTAACTCCTTTTTAACATTAACTAACTAATCCAGAAACAGATTTGCAAAATTAGCCACTTAATATTTCAGGAATGGCCAGACTAATCAAACAGTTCCAGTCATTTCAATAATAGCCAGACGAAGTCATTTTTCAAGAATAGCCAAATTACTAGAAACTAAATAAACTATATCTATATCTTTAAAGCTATAACCAAACCATAAAGCATAATAGGATTCAGAATAGTCTAACATATGAATCAAATTACAAATATAGCCAATTCATGTTGTATTGCACACATAGCCTTAATCGTAAATTATTTTTTAATTAATTAGAACTGAGAGAGAAGTTTTGATAATGGTTTAATCCCAATAAATCAAATCGTAATTTAAGACTAGGCAGAGTGAACAAATCAAATAAATAAGCACATGTAAACATGATTCATATGTAAAACTCATCAAGAATCCTAAAGTGCTAAAATAGACTAGTCATGTATAAAGAACATGATAGATCTTATGCATGCAATTTTCAAGCTAATAAGAATCATATACAGAATATTCAGAAGACCAATAGTCAAGAACATGCAAAGAATCATATACAGAAGATTTAGAATAAGAATAGTCAAAAACATGAAAAGAATAATATACAGGAGATTTAGAAGATGAATAGTTAAAAACATGCAAAGAATCATATACAGGAGATTTTAGAATAAAAATAAGCAAAAAAGCAAAAGGGGTAGGTTCACTTAGCTTTCAGGATCTGCCTCCTTTTCTTTTTCTTTCTTTCTTTTCTTTCTTTCTTCTTTCTTTTCTTTCTTTCTTCTTCTTTTGTTATTTCCAAGTTTTAAGAACTTCTGAAGACTCGATGTCTTCTATTTTTCCCGATTTCCTCGATTAGGTTTTATTTTTTGGAGTTTTGGTGGGTAGAGGGGTGTTCTGGGTGTATTTGGGATGTATTTGGGGTGGGATTTGTTTTGGGTGTTCGCCGGAGATAGGGTTCCGACGGACTTCTTTTCAATATTCGAACATTTCTAGGGTTATTCGAGATTAACTACCAATATAAGGCGAAAGACCTCTTCAAGGTGGTTCTAGGATGTAAAGCTTTGGGCATGGTTCATAGGTTGAAGGTCGCCGGCGAAAGTTCCAGTGACCGGACTTTTAAAAAAATGGGGGTTTTTGGTTTTCTAGGGTTTTCAGGGTGGTTGTGGTGTGTGAGGGTAAGGGAGAAGGTGTTTGGGGTTGGTTTTGGCCGGAAATGGCCATGGTCTCAGGCCAGTCTCCATTGGCGACGGAGGTGAAGAAGACGAAGAAGAAGAGATGAGGCGGCTAGGGTTTGGAGGTTGTGTATAATGAGTGTATGTATTGGTCTCTGAACAAAAGACGGGGCTTTTATACCCCTTTGGGAATGAGTGATCCTGTCCTTTGGATCAATTGTGATCAATGGACAGGATTGCTTTTCCTCAAACGCCGTCGTTCCAATTAATGAGAGACGACCTGGCATCCGTTAGATCTTTAAATATGGACGGCCAGGATTAACTAATGATACTGTGTCGTTTCAAATTCTTTGAGGAGACTTATTAGCATCCGTCTGATTATTCCTTTGGACGGCCAGTTAATCTCCTACACGGCATCGTTTAATTCATTACTGGGCCGCCATACATAGTCCGTTAGATTAAAACCATGAACGGTTACAATTAAATTGCCCTTTAAGTCGTCGTTTTGATTACAGCTTGGATTGGACGACCATTTCTCTTGGGTTGTTACACTTGGGCATGTATTGTTGTATTTCAGCCCAATATTATTGTATTTTTGTATATTTTCTTGTATTTTAATTATTTTCTTTGTACTTTTTTTGTATTTTTTTTCTCTTTTCATATTCCTTTTCAATTGTTGTTTTTATTTTATTTTCCTATTTTTCTGGTATTTTATGACATTTTTGCCATTTTCTTTTATTTTTTCTAGTATTTTTTGTATTTATTTATTTATTTTTTGTTAATTTTCTCTAATTTTCATATTTTTTTGTGACATTTTCTAATTAACTCTTTTTTTTAGTTTTAATTTCAAGCTTATTTCAACAACAAACACACAATTATTTTAATTAAACACATAATTGCACATCAAAATCTTATTTTATTTTTATGTTAGAATTTGTTTGCTTAGGGCAAAAATCACGTGCTCACAATATGCAAGCAGAATGAGAAGTTATGGATACAATGGGTTAATGCTTACTATATAAAAGAGAATACAGTATGAAGTACAACAATTAAGAATGCATCTTGGGTCATTCAACAGATGTTCAAGGCAAAGAATTACTTTGAAAATGCTAGTTACACTGAAGAAGAGGTGCAGAGGATGGACAACTTCTCAATCAAATAAATGTATAAAATCATGCAAAGGGAGTTTCAGAAGGTAACTTGGAGAAAATTAATATGCAACACTTATGGACTTCCAAAATGGATTTTTATAATGAGAATTGCAATTCTGCAAAGGCTGGCGACAAAGGAAAGATTAGCAAGATGAGGAACAAATATAGAGAGCATATGTGACTATGTCAACAAGAGATAGAGACAGTTCAACACTTGTTTTTTAATTGTGCAATGATAGGGACAATATGGCAACAACTACTACATTGGCAAGGAATAGAGAGGAAGAAGCTGAAATGGCAAGAAGAACTGGCATGGATAGAAAGAGTAGCAAAAAGAAGAAGTGAAGGAGCATCTTTATGTAGAATGACTTTAGCTGTTGCAGTTTACTATATATGGCAAGAAAGAAACAGTGTCATCTTTAAACAGAAAAGAAGAATAGCAACAATCATAGTTGGAATGATCATTCAAGGAATTCACATTAGAGCCACCATGTTTCCTTTGTTAGAAAATGTTATTACAGTGTATTTGTAAAATAATTCTGGAAATATAAATAAATACAAACAAGAATATGCATAAACAGAAATGAAGAAACCAATTCGAGCCCACTGAATTCACAGTGTTTCCTTAAGGAATTTAATCCTCTCCTAGTACCCAAGGTTATGGATTATTTCCTCCCAGGATAGAATGAATTACACAATGGTGTAGTGGTACTTCAAACCCCAGTGTTTCAACGAACACAAAATTCGGTAGCAAATCACACTTACTTTTTGCTTTGTTTGATACTAAAAGTATGCAGAAGAAAGGAGGAGAAACTCAGAAATTTGTAGTAAAATTCTGAGCAAAATAGTGTTGTATCTATAGCCAAAAGTTGGGCTGAAATCTGAAGAGTCTCTTCAGAATGGCTATTTTTGCAAAACTGCCACAACATAAATACCATTGCATAAATGGCCATTTACTCAATAATAAAGAGGGAAAATTGATGGGTAGTTAAGTTTCTGTTACAAAAATAGAAAAACTGAAATTTGGATTTAATATTAATATTTATTTAATATTTATATTCTATTAATAAAATAATTATTTAATAACATTTCTGTTAATATTTTACTATTAACAAATAAATTTGGTCCAAAAAGTTAATCAATCGATCAATCGTTTGACCAAATCCAAATCCAAATCCAAATCTGAATCTGAATCTAAATCTGAATCCTAAGCCGTAGCCGTAGCCGTAGCCGAAGCCGAAGCCGAAGCCGAAGCCGAGCCGAGCCAAACGACGATGGCGACGGCGACGGCGACGGCGACGGCGCGAGGCTTGCTTTCTTCTCAACTCTTTAAGAGCTAGAAGAAGAGCAATTGCTTATATACCCATAAAAACCTCTTCCTCTTCCAATATGGGACAATGCCCATTTACCATGGAGGGGAACTTGAAATTTCACTCAAAATTTCATTTCTCTTCATTTCCCATTCACCCTCTTTTAAATATTTAATATATTAATTAAATATTAAACCTAAAAATCCCCCACATGAATAGGGAATGGCTATATCACGGAAGTATGCATGAAAAACGGTGTAATTCGCAAGTAAGGATTAATTGCATCTCGATAAGTAGGTTTCCCTTTGAACTTTCCGTAGTGAATTTATGTCGGATATACTCGATCAATCGGTAGATTTGATATCTTTGAACCGTCGAACTTTGGTGTATACCTAGACAACCACAAGTCACGCAACCAACCCTTAACCGTCTTTGGTTCTCATTGTTGTGTTCCTTTCAGCCATGAACACCGCCTGGTTTCATACGTGCGTAGAGAAGTGGCCTTACAAAATTCTCCTTGAAGCGGCTAACACTTCACACTTACATAGGTGATTCCTAAACGTGTCATCCCGTAGATACACTACTTGATATACCCCGTATCAAATTTAGAAATCATTAAAAAGCCTTAATGCTTTATCCTTGGTACTGAACACTGTCTTATAAGAGAATGGACCAAAAGTTTATTTGACAATGTTGAACCGTCATAAATGACTTTGTTTGATCTCCTTGAACCTAGATCTTGGGGTCTCCAATCTTCTAGGTAGAGTTACTACCACTATGACTTGTTCTCGGCCACAGTCCCATTCCCCTTGATGATTTCTCTACTACATCTCTAGTTAGGACTTTTGTAAGTGGATCTGCCACATTATCACTTGACTTTACATAGTCAATCGTGACAATTCCTCTAGAAAGTAATTGTCTAACGGTTTTATGTCTTCATCGTATATGACAAGATTTACCGTTATACATAACGCTCCCAGCCCTTCCAATTGCCGCTTGACTATCACAGTGTATACATATTGGTGCCAACGGTTTGGGCCAAAATGGAATATCTTCCAAGAAATTCCGGAGCCATTCAGCTTCTTCACCGGCTTTATCCAAGGTTATGAACTCAACATCCATTGTAGAGCGGGCAATACAAGTTTGTTTGGACGACTTCCAAGATACCGCTCCTCCACTAATTGTGAATACATATCCACTTGTGGACTTGGAATCAGTTGATCCGGTGATCCAATTTGCATCACAGTATCCCTCAACAACTGCAGGATATTTATTGTAGTGCAAAGCAAAGTCCTAGGTATGTACTAAGTATCCCAAAACTCGTTTCATGGCCATCCAATGAGATTGACCTGAATTGCTCGTATATCGACTCAATTTTCTTATAGCACATGCTATATCTGGTCGTGTACAGTTCATGTTGTACATTAAGCAACCCAACACACGAGCATAATCCAATTGTGATATGCTTTGGTGTAACAACCCAGCCCGTCATTACGGGAATTACCACCCCGTTATGTTGTAATTACATGTCTTATGCTTTTATATCAGTGTTAGAGCCTATCGGGTGAGTTAGGAGTGATTTGGATTGAAAATGAGGCATATAGCCTTTTTGAAGGAAACTTGAATAAGAAAAGTCCACCCGGAGTTGACTATTTGGTTAGAGGGCTCGGAATCGGACTCTGATGATTTGGTTAGTTCCGGGAGGTGATTGGGACTTAGGGGAGCAATCAGAATTGAATTCGGAGGTCCGGTGTAGAAATAGGCTTGAATTGGCTAAGGTCGAATTTTGGCGAAATCCGAATGGTAGGTGAGATTCTGGTCCGGGGGTCAGAATGGAATTCCGACAGTTGCAGTAGCCTCGTTATGTGATTTTGGATATGTCCGCAAAATTTCAGGTCATTCGGACGTCGTTTGGTCGGGTTTTTGATTGATTGTGTAATTCGGAATGTTTTAAGGAATTTAGGCTTGAATTAGTGTGTAATTGGTGATTTTGATGTTTAGTATGGTGTTTTTATGATTGGAACAAGTTCGTATCGTGTTTTGGAGTATGTTGGTGGTTTTCATTGGGGTCCGGGGGGCCTCGGGATAAATTCGGGGGTCCAAACGGACCATTTTGTGCTAACTGCACTGCTGTTTCTGCTGCAATTAGTGCAGAAGATTTTTGTGCTTCGCGATCGCGAAGCTATGTCTGCGATCACGTAGGGTAAAGCTGGGAAGCTCTGCGATCGCAAGGGGGAGACTGCAATCACGTAGTATATTGGAATGAGTCCGGAAAATTTGTTCTTCGCGATCGCGGGAGGAGTGATGCGATCGCGTAGGTCTGGGATTTAGAGCAGTGCGATCGCAGGTGGTTTCACGCGATCGCGTAGTGTTGAGGCATGAGGCAGTGCGATCGCGTAGGGAATGTCGCGATCGCATAGAGTAATTTTGGAGCTTGATAAATTTGTTCATCGCGATCGCGAGCCTGGGGCTGCGATCGCAGAAGGTCGCCTGGCAGTCAGTGAATTAATATAACAGAACAGTCCAGTCGCGAACCCCATACCCAAAACCTCCATTTTTGAGTTCCAAGAGAAGAAATTGACGGGAGTTTGCTGGGAAATCATCGGGGTTTCGTTGGAGGTAAGTTTTGTGGCTTAATTACATCATTTTAACATGAAATCCTTGGTTAAATTTCTGTAAATGGAAGATTAAAGGTGGGTTTGAGCCCTAGGCCAAAATTGAAGAAAAACCCTGATTTGAGTGGGCAAATGGAGTCCGATTTTGGTAAATTTTATATGCCTAGACTCGTATCGAGATGAGGATTCCGAATATGTGACTTTTGTAATTTTTCAACAAGCGTACCGAAAGTCGGGTTTTGGCAACTTTGTGAATTTCGGTGCAAATTGAGTTGTTTTGATTGGGTATCGTTCCATTAGCCTATTTTGATATATTTGTGCTGATTTGTGCTAGTTTTGACGTGCGTGGATGCCGGTTCGAGGAGCTAAGGCATCGCGAGCATGAGATTTCGTCGGTTCGAGGTGGGTAATACTTGTAAATGATGTCCTGAGGGTTAGTAAACCCCGGACTTGCACATCTTAGTGCTGTGTTGAGGTGACTTGTACGCCGGATAACAGGCGTGGGGTAGAGCACCATTGGGGATCGCGACTTGGTTCGTCCCGCGTAATAAATAATAACACCTAATTGTTGAAATGAATTGGACTAATTATCATGCTTGGGCTTCGTGCCGATTATTTGAATCCTTCAGGGATTAGTATCATTGTCTTGATAACACTGTACATATTTTTATCTAAATTTAAGGTTTTAAATGGTATTTTGCTATTCAACATTCTTATAAGGTTATGAAAAACTTGAACAAGGTCTTAATATTATTTTAGCTGTGAGCTAATATGATATTGTTGCCCGTAGGGCTTTCTTGATTATTTGTTAGACTGATTGGGCCGAGGGCCATATGTTAGGGCATGACATTTCATGTGAGCATATGCATACACATGCATGGATCGGACTGCACGCCGCAGTGGTATACGGATCGGGCTGCGCGCCACAACAGGTGTGATATTAATATTGTGCTTGGGCTGTAGGAGCCCCTCCGGAGTTTGAACCCCCACAGTGAGCACGGGTACCCAAATTGGATCGGGCTACACGTCGTAGCGGTCATATGCACTGCATGGCATACATACATTGATTTACGTGTACTACGTGGCATAACATTCAGCACTCATACATTACCGGCACACATGCATTAGTTGCCTTATTGACCAGATCTCCTGGTGTAAATTGATAAGGAGTGCTGAGCCCGAGGGGCTGATTTGAGTGCGGACTTGCATTGCTTGAGATTGTATCCAGGTATTGGTATATTATTATGACAGAAAGTAGCTAAAAATTGAGATTTTTAATGATCTACTCACTTTTCACGACCCAAACCCTGGTCGTGATGGCGCCCAACACAATGCTAGGCAAGCCCGACCATATTATCCCTTAAACCAGCCAGTTATTAATCAAATTAAACTTAAACAGTAAATGATCACATCAGGTGATAACCGAAATGTAAAACATACAAAATACGGTCCCAAACATATCGTGGTGTCACGAGACTGAGCCTCTACAGAATAGCATCCTAATACAACCAAGTCTAGGCAAATAGGAAATCAACAAGATGATAAAGAAGGAGAAAACAAGCTCTGCGGACGCTGGCGGCTACCTCGTAATCTCCGCAAAAGTAGACAAGGATCAGCAGCTACAATGTCTCAACTGCTCTCGGGCACCTATGGATCTGCACAAAAAGTGCAGGGGAGTGGGGTGAGTATATTTCAACTCAGTGAGTAACAATAATAAATAATAACTGAAGGTAAGAAATCCTGTGCTATCACTTAGCAGTTCTAAGACAACTCTCACAGGTACGTCATCACTATAGTAGTACTCTAGCCTCAAATCTACGTTTATCTCTACAAGATTCCACACTGAACCAACCCTCACTCGTACCCCTACGGTGTACGGCCATCTCAACATATAAAGACACATACTTATGTCTATAATGTATAAGTATTTAAGTAGATAGTAGGGTATGATTAAGTATAATGCTGCGGCGTGCAGCCCGCTCCATTACATATACCGCTGCGGCGCGCAACCCGCTCCATTTAACGTCGACGGCGCTCACTGGGGGTGTATACGGACTTCGGAGGGGCTCCCTAGGCCCAAGCACTATAATACCGCGGCGTGCAGAGCACGATACACACAAATATTACATGCGGCGTGCGGTCCGATCCATTCCTACAGCCCAAGCGCAATAATACTGCGGCGTGCAGTCCGTCCCACATGTATATTACATGTATATTACTGTGGCGGCAGTCCGATCCAATATATATACTACTGCGGCGTGCAGCCCTATCAAATATTGGTATATATATACATAATACCTCATAATGGGTCCTCGACCCTATTCCAGTCAGTATATACTTGGCCTCTCAGGCCCAATATATATATCACAGTGGGTCCTTGACCCTGTCTCAGTCAATATAGACTTGGCCTTTCAGGCCCAATGTAACATCTCATAGTGGGTCCTTGACCCTAACTCATCTCAATCGGTAGAGACTTGGCCTTTCAGGCCCACTCAGCTAGAACATGGAATTCCACCCTAGATAATCTCTCTCAATGTACACATCTAGTACGGGCTCATATTATGCTATACGGCTAGAGCTACGGCTGAGTGTATGTTTCCAACATGATATAAGGGTCACCTAGCTCTATAGGTTCCCTAATGCTCTACAGATCGGCACAAGGCCCCAAACATGGCTTTTAGCCCTATTGTACAATTGTAATATCAGTAACAGTCATACAACACAGTATTCTATTAGCCGGGAAGGACTAAGTCCGAACCCCCAATCACAATGTCACCACGCCCGTCATAGTACGTGTGTCTCATCTCAATATAGCACTGTGAAGTGCTAGTACGGGGTTTCAAACCCTCAGTACATTGTTTACTACTACCACTCACCTCGAACCGGTAGAAGCTTCAATTCGCCTTGCGCTTGCCTCGCAAATCAATCTCCTCGGGTGCCAAATCTGCTCAAAATCATAGAGAATGCATCAATATACGCTAATTTCACGAAATTCATTCGAAATAACCCAATTTATTTCAAAACCCACAAGTTGTCAAAACCCGACTTTTGGTACACTTGTCGAAAAATTACAAAAATCACATATTCGGAATCCTCATCTCGATACGAGTCTAGGCATATAAAATTTACCAAAATCGGACTCCATTTGCCCACTCAAATTAGTGTTTTTCTTAAATTTAGGCCTAGGGCTCAAACCCACCTTTAATCTTCCATTTATAGAAATTTAACCCATGATTTCATGTTAAAATGATGTAATTAAGCCACAAAACTTACCTCCAACGAATCCCCGATGAATTACCAGCAATTCCCGTGAGTTTCTCTCTCTAGAACTCAAAAATGGCATTTTGGGTTAATGAACCCGTAGCCCCTCTGTTCTGTGATAAAATTCTCTGCCAGACCCATTTGCCCTACGCGATCGCGACTCTACTCACGCGATCGCGATGCTCAAACTTTTCGCCCTCACGCGATCGCGATCCTCCTCACGAGATCGCGATGTACAACCATCCGGCCTCACGCGATCGCGTCCCTATTCCTGCGATCGCGTAGCACATTTTTCCCTGGACCCCATTTCTCTTCTACGCGATCGCGTAGATGCTCACGCGATCGCGATGACCACCCGGATAACACTACGCGATCGCGTCCGTGCTCCTGCGATCGCGTTGCTTCTGTTCTTGACCTTACGCGATCGCGTCCCTATCTCTGCGATCGCGAAGGGTAAAATTCTGCTGCACTAATTGCAGCAGAAACAACAGTGCATTTGGCACAAAATGGTGCCGGATGATGGTCCGGATTCACCCCGAGGCCCCCGGACCCCAACGAAAACCACCAACATACCCCAAAACACGATACGAACTTGTTCCAATCATAAAAACACCATCCTAAACATCAAAATCACCAATTACACACGGATTCAAGCCTAAATTTCTTAAAACTTTCCGAATTACACATTCGATGAAAAACCCGACCAAACGATGTTCGAATGACCTGAAATTTTGCAGGCACATCCAAAATCACCTAACGAAGCTACTGCAACTGTCGGAATTCCATTCCGACCCCCGGATCAAAATTTCACCTACCGTTCGGATTTCGCCAAAATTCAACCTTAGCCAATTCAAGCCTAAAACTACACCGGACCTCCGAATTCAATTCCGATCGCTCTCCTAAGTCATAAATGATCCCCCGGAACTAGTCGAATCATCAGAATCCGGTTCCGAGCTCTCTAACTACATAGTCAACTCCGGGTTGACTTTCCTTCTTTAAGTTTCCTTCAAAAAGGTTATATGCCTCATTTTCATTTCAATTCACTCCTAACTTCCCCGATAGACTCTAACACTGATATAAAGGCATGAATTATGTAATTACAACATAACGGGGTGGTAATTCCCGTGACGACGGGCCGGGTCGTCACATTCTCCCCAACTTAAACAAACGCTCGTCCTCGAGCGGGTCAAGAAACATACCTGAAGTCTCAAATAGCTGAGGGTATCTGCTCCGCATCTCCTGCTCAACCTCCCAAGTAGCCTCCTCTACGGGTCGACCTCTCCACTGAACCTTAACCGATGCAATCTCCTTCGACCTCAACTTCCTTACTTGGCGACCCAAAATAGCAATAGGCTCCACATTATAGGATAGATCACCATCAAGCTGAATGGTACTGAAGTCTAATACATGAGACGGATCCCCAATGTACTTCCGGAGCATGGACACATGGAATACTGGATGAACGTTGGATAAGCTGGGTGGCAAGGCTAACTCATATGCCACCTCTCCAACTCTCCTGAGTATCTCAAAAGGACCAATGTACCTGGGACTCAACTTCCCTTTCCTCCCGAACCTCATGACACCCTTCACGGGTGAAACCTTCAGCAATACTCTATCACCAACCATGAAAGACAACTCTCGAACCCTACGGTCCGCATAACTCTTCTGGCAAGACTGTGCTGTGCGAAGCCTCTCCTGGATCAACTTTGCTCTATCCAGAGCATCCTGAACTAACTCGGTCCCTATCAATCTATCCTCACCAGGCTCAAACCATCCGACGGGAGATCTACACCGTCTGCCATACAATGCCTCGTATGGGGCCATCTGAATACTCGACTGGTAGCTGTTGTTGTAGGCAAACTCAGCAAGTGGCAAAAACTCATCCCATGAACCACCAAAGTCAATCACACATGCCCGCAACATATCCTCCAGGATCTGAATAGTACGCTCAGACTGCCCGTCTGTCTGGGGGTGAAATGCTGTACTCAACTCAACCCTCGTACCCATCTCTCGCTGAAATGCTCTCCAAAATTGAGAAGTGAACTGAGTGCCTCTGTCAGATATAATAGACACTGGGACCCCATGCAACCTGACAATCTCCCGAATAAAGATCGATGCCAACCGCTCGGATGAGTAAGTAGTTCTAACTGGGATGAAATGTGCGGACTTAGTCAGCCGATCAACAATCACCCATACAGAATCAAACTTCCTCGCTGTCCGAGGTAGCCCAGTAACAAAATCCATGGTGATCCTCTCCCATTTCCACTCGGGAATAACCATACGCTGAAGAACACCGCCCGGTCTCTGATGCTCATATTTGACCTGCTGGCAATTGAGGCACTTAGCTACATGCCTAACAATATCCATCTTCATTCTCCTCCACCAGTAGTGCTGTCTCAAGTCTTGGTACATCTTTGCGGCACCTGGGTGAATAGAGTACCGCGAACTGTGTGCCTCTTCAAGTATCAACTCCCGCAAACCATCAACATTGGGCACATATATACGGCCCTGCATTCTCAAAACACCATCACTGTCGATAGTCACATCTCTAACATCATTATGCTGCACTTTGTCCTTAAGGACAAGCAAATGTGGGTCATCATATTGTCGCTCCCTAATGCGATCATATAAGGAAGATCGAGAAACAACACAAGCCAACACCCGACTCGGCTCCGAAATATCTAATCTCACTAGCCGATTGGCTAGAGCCTGAACATCATAAGCAAATGGCCTCTCCCCAACTGGGATGAAAGCTAAGCTGCCCATGCTAACCGCCTTCCGACTCAAGGCATCGGCCACCACATTGGCCTTTCCCGGATGATACAAAATAGTGATATCATAGTCCTTAAGCAACTCCAACCACCTCCGTTGTCTCAAATTAAGGTCCTTCTGTCTGAATAAGTGCTGAAGGCTGCGATGATCCGTGAACACCTCACAGGAGACACCATACAGGTAATGCCTCCAAATCTTCAAAGCATGAACTATGGTTGCTAGCTCCAAATCATGAACAGGGTAGTTCTTCTCGTGGGGCTTCAACTGACGAGAAGCATAAGCAATGACCCTACCCTCCTGCATCAACACACAACCAATGCCAACTCCTGAGGCATCACAATATACAGTATAAGAATCTGAAGCTGTCGGTAGAATCAAGACTGGTGCTGTGGTCAGTGCTGTCTTGAGCTTCTGAAAGCTCTCCTCGCACTCCTCGGACCATAAGAAAGGAACACCCTTCTGAGTCAATCTAGTCAAGGGTGAAGCAATAGAAGAGAACCCCTGAACGAATCGGCGATAATACCCTGCCAATCCTAGAAAGCTACGGATCTCAGTAACTGAGGTCGGTCTGGGCCAACTCTGCACTGCCTCGACCTTCCTTGGATCTACCTGAATACCATCACAGGACACCACGTGCCCTAAGAATGCCACGGACTCAAGCCAGAATTCACATTTGGAGAACTTAGCATATACCTTCTCCTCCCTCAATCTCTGCAACACAATACTCAAATGCTGAGCATGCTCCTCCTGACTACGGGAGTAGACTAGAATGTCATCAATGAACACAATCACAAATGAATCCAAATAAGGCCTCAACACACTGTTCATCAGATGCATAAATGCTGCTGGGGCGTTGGTCAACCCAAAAGACATCACAAGAAACTCATAATGACCATATCGGGTCCTGAATGCAGTCTTCATAATGTCAGACTCCCTAATCTTCAGCTGATGGTAGCCTGAACGAAGATCAATCTTCGAGAACACTTTAGCTCCCTGGAGCTGATCAAATAAATCATAAATACGAGGCAGAGGATACTTATTCTTCACTGTTACTTTGTTTATCTGCCTGTAGTCAATACACATCCTCATGGATCCGTCCTTCTTCTTAACAAACGGGACCGGTGCACCCCACGGCGACACACTCGGCCGAATGAACCCCTTATCTAGGAGTTCCTGAAGCTGCTCCTTCAATTCCTTCAACTCAGCTGGTGCCATCCGATACGGAGGAATAGAAATAGGCTGAGTGCCCGGCACCAAATCGATACCAAAATCAATATCCCTGTCCGGCGGCATGCCCGGCAGGTCTGAGGGAAACACATCAGGAAAGTCTCGCACAATGGGAACAGAATCAATACTGGGAGCCTGGGCCTCGACCTCCCGCACAAATGCTAAATAAGAGATACATCCCTTCCCAACCATTCGTTGGGCCTTGAGGAAAGATATTACCCTACTAGGTACATACTCAGTCGTGCCTCGCCACTCGATCCTCTGAATGCCCGGCATAGCCAAAGTGACTGTCTTAGCATGACAATCCAGAATAGCATGACATGGAGATATCTAGTCCATGCCCAATATAACATCAAAATCAATCATCCTGAGAAGCAACAGGTCTACTCGGGTCTCCAGACCTCCAATAGTGACCAAACAGGACCGGTATACGTGGTCCACAACAATAGTATCTCCTACCAGGGTAGATACATGTACTGGCAGCTCAAGGCTCCCTCGGGTCGTGCCCAAACGAGGAGCAAAATATGTAGACACATAAGAATAAGTAGAACCGGGATCAAACAATACTGAGGCATCTCTGTGGCAGACTGAAATAATACCTGTAATGACATCATCAGAAGCAACAGCCTCAGATCGGCCCTGAAAAGCATAGCATCTAGCCTGACCGCCTGATCGGCCTCCCCCTCGAGAGTGACCCCTAGCCGTCCGACCCTCACCCCTAGCCGGCGGCGTTGGGCCTTGAGGAAGGATATTACCCTGCTAGGTACATACGTAGTCGTGCCTTGCCACTCGATCCTCTGCATACCCGGCATAGCCAAGGTGACTGTCTTAGCATGACAGTCCAGAATAGCATGACATGGAGATAGCCAGTGGCCAGCTGATGAACTAGGCCGAGATGAACCCTGAGCAGATGGGGCCTGTGAAGAACTCTAAGCTGGCATGGCAGTGAGAGATGGCTGGCTCTGGTGCGAACCCTGATAACCCTGTCTAGAACACCATCTGCGACGATCGGAGTGACCCGACTGGGAAGATCTGAAAGAGCGACCTCGGCTCTGCTGGCTCTGGCCTCTGGTCTGGGTGCCACTAGAACTAACCTCGAGGCCTCTTGGCCTCCCTCTCATCCCGCTGCATGCGACGATCTGTCTCTATGTCGCGAGCAATATCCACAGCATCCTCAAATGTACGACTCAAAACCCTCTCCCGAGTCATCAGAATACGAATGGGATAAATGAGGCCGTCCACGAAGCGCCCAATCCTCTCTCTGTCGGAATGAACCAACCACGGTGCATATCCGGACAACTCTGTAAACCTGATCTCATACTCTGACACTGACATGTCCCCCTGACGGAGACCCTCAAACCGCCTACGCATCTCCTCTCTCCGAGATCGAGGCACCCATTTCTCCAAAAACATAGTGGAGAACTCCGGCCATGATAGTGGTCCTGCTCCGGCTGGCCTGCGGCGCTCATAAGCCTCCCACCGAGCGAGGGCTCTGGTCCCCGAAACCGAAAGGTAGTGAAAGACACCCCACCGGACTCCAATATCCCCGCCGTACGAAGCATCCGACGGCACTTATCCGAAAACCTCGGGCGTCCTCGCCGGAGCACCACGTGAACACCGGAGGAGATAACCTCGGTGAACCTCTCGAGACGACGCCGCTCATCGTCTGGTCATAGCCGGGACCCCGTCCCCCGAATCCGATCCGCCGGTCGAACCGGTACCACAGTCGAACCGGAGGAGCCTCTCGGTGTCCGTAAGCCCCGCACCGCCGGCTCGCGAGTGCGCATCGCGGGGTATGATGACCACCCCCAATCCCCGATGCAGCCGCCGCAGTAGTAACCGAAACCGCCCGTGCTAGGCCAGTGCAGCCTAGTATCCGAGCCAGGGTCTCCCGTAGACCCGGAATAACAACGGGCACAGCTGGTGCTCGATCCGGTGCCGCCGGCACCTCTCGCAATCGGGGCCGTGGGTCGACCGGCACCGCTCGCCGCTCTAACTCCGCCACGACCACGACCGCGTCCACGGCCTCCAGCAGGTGGTACTGGTGGTCGTCCTCCACGTCCGGATGATCGAGTTCTCGCCATCTGCGAGAGAATAGAATGTCAAAGTTCGGTTCAAGTCAAAAGCAATCGCACGACAAGAATTCCAAGAATTGAAACTTTTCCTAAAAGGTTTGCGGCCTCCCGAGGATAAGTACGGGCGTCCCCGCACCGATCCACGAGACTCTACCAACCGGCTCATGACTCGCGAGACCTGGTTAACCTAGGCTTTGATACCAACTTGTCACGACCCAAACCCCGGTCGTGATGGCGCCCAACACAATGCTAGGCAAGCCCGACCATATTATCCCTTAAACCAGCCAATTATTAAATAAATTAAACTTAAACAGTAAATGATCATATCAAGTGATAAACGAAATGTAAAACATACAAAATACGGTCCCAACCATATCGTGGTGTCGCGAGACTGAGCCTCTACAGAATAGCATCCTAATACAATCAAGTCTAGGCAAATAGGAAATCAACAAGATGATAAAGAAGGAGGAAACAAGCTCTGCGGACGCTGGCAGCTACCTCGTAATCTCCGCAAAAGTAGACAAGGATCAGCAGCTACAATGTCTCAACTGCTCTCGGGCACCTGTGGATCTGCACATAAAGTGCAGGGGAGTGGGGTGAGTATATTTCAACTCAGTGAGTAACAATAATAAATAATAACTGAAGGTAAGAACTCCTGTGCTATCACTTAGCAGTTCTAAGGCAACCCTCACAGGTACGTCATCACTATAGTAGTACTCTAGCCTCAAATCTACGTTTATCTCTACAAGATTCCACACTGAACCAACCCTCACTCGTACCCCTACGGTGTACGGCCATCTCAACATATAAAGACACATACTTATGTCTATAATGTATAAGTATTTAAGTAGATAGTAGGGTATGATTAAGTATAATGTTGCGGCGTGCAGCCCGCTCCAATACATATACCGCTGCGGCGCGCAGCCCGCTCCATTTTACGTCGACGGCGCTCACTGGGGGTGTATACAGACTTCGGAGGGGCTCCCTAGGCCCAAGCACTATAATACTGCGGCGTGCAGCACGATCCACACAAATATTACTGCGGCGTGCAGTCCGATCCAATATATATATGTATATATCTCTATACTGCTGCGGCGTGCAGCCCGATCCCATCATATACACCAGTGCTCACTGAGAATGTGTGCAGACTTAGACTCCGAAGGGGCTCCTACAGCCCAAGCGCAATAATATTGCGGCGTGCAGTCCGTCCCACACGTATATTACATGTATATTACATGTATATTAATGCGGCGTGCAGTCCGATCCAATATATATACTGTTGTGGCGTGCAACCCGATCCAATATAGGTATAAGTATATAATACCTCATAATGGGTCCTCGACCCTATCCCAGCCAATATGTGTTTGGCCTCTCAGGCCCAATATAACATCTCATAGTGGGTCCTTGACCCTATCTCATCTCAATCGGTATAGACTTGGCCTTTCAGGTCTGCTCAGCCTAGAACAGGGAATTCCACCCTAGATAATCTCTCTCAATGTACACATCTAGTACGGGCTCATATTATGCTATACAGCTAGAGCTATGGCTGAGTGTATATTTCCAACACGATATAAAGGTCACCTAGCTCTATAGGTTCCCTAATGCTCTACAGATCGGCACAATGCCCCAAACATGGCTTTTAGCCCTATTGTACAGTTATAATCTCATTAGCAGTCATACAACACAGTATTCCATTAGCCGGGAAGGATCAAGTCCGAACCCCCAATCACAATGTCACCACGCCCGTCATAGAACGTGTGTCTCATCTCAATATAGCACTGTGAAGTGCTAGTACGGGGTTTCAAACCCTCAGTACATTGTTTACTACTACCACTCACCTCGAATCGGTAGAAGCTTCAATTCGCCTTGCGCTTGCCTCGCAAATCAATCTCCTCGGGTGCCAAATCTGCTCAAAATCATAGAGAATGCATCAATATACGCTAATTTCACGAAATTCATTCGAAATAACCCAATTTATTTCAAAACACACAAGTTGTCAAAACCCGACTTTTGGTACACTTGTCGAAAAATTACAAAAATCACATATTCGGAATCCTCATCTCGATACGAGTCTAGGCATATAAAATTTACCAAAATCGGACTCCATTTGCCCACTCAAATCGGTGTTTTTCTTAAATTTAGGCCTAGGGCTCAAACCCACCTTTAATCTTCCATTTACAGAAATTTAACCCATGATTTCATGTTAAAATGATGTAATTAAGCCACAAAACTTACCTCCAACGAATC
Source organism: Nicotiana noctiflora (assembly GCA_032618575.1). Lineage (NCBI taxonomy): Eukaryota > Viridiplantae > Streptophyta > Magnoliopsida > Solanales > Solanaceae > Nicotiana > Nicotiana noctiflora. The sequence continues at coordinate 73,854 of JASVEL010006819.1, read as the reverse complement.
CCTGATGAATTACCAGCAATTCCCGTGAGTTTCTCTCTCTAGAACTCAAAAATGGCGTTTTGGGTTAATGAACCCGTAACTCTCTGTTTCTGTGATTAAATTCTCTGCCAGACCCATTTGCCCTGCGCGATCGCGACTCTACTCACGCGATCGTGATGCTCAAACTTTTCGCCCTCACGTGATCGCGATCCTCCTCACGCGATCGCGATGTACAACCATCCGGCCTCACGCGATCGCGTCCCTATTCCTGCGATCGCGTAGCACATTTTTCCCTGGACCCCATTTCTCTTCTACGCGATCGCGTAGATGCTCACGCGATCGCGATGACCACCCGGATAACACTACGCGATCGCGTCCGTGCTCCTGCGATCGCGTTGCTTCTGTTCTTGACCTTACGCGATCGCGTCCCTATCTCTGCGATCGCGAAGGGTAAAATTCTGCTGCACTAATTGCAGCAGAAACAACAGTGCATTTGGCACAAAATGGTCCGTTTGGACCCCCGAATTCATCCCGAGGCCCCCGGGACCCCAACAAAAACCACCAACATACCCCAAAACACGATACGAACTTGTTCCAATCATAATAACACCATCCTAAACATCAAAATCACCAATTACACACGGATTCAAGCCTAAATTTCTTAAAACTTTCTGAATTACACATTCGATGAAAAACCCGACCAAACGACGTCCGAATGACCTGAAATTTTGCAGGCACATCCAAAATCACCTAACGGAGCTACTGCAACTGTCGGAATTCCATTCCGACCCCCGGATCAAAATTTCACCTACCGTTCAAATTTTGCCAAAATTCAACCTTAGCCAATTCAAGCCTAAAACTACACCGGACCTCCGAATTCAATTCCGATCGCTCTCCTAAGTCATAAATGATCCCCCGGAACTAGTCGAATCATCAGAATCCGGTTCCGAGCTCTCTAACTACATAGTCAACTCCGGGTTGACTTTCCTTCTTTAAGTTTCCTTCAAAAAGGTTATATGCCTCATTTTCATTTCAATTCACTCCTAACTTCCCCAATAGACTCTAACACTGATATAAAGGCATGAATTATGTAATTACAACATAACGGGGTGGTAATTCCCGTGACGACGGGCCGGGTCGTCACATCACTTATGCTGGAAAGGAATAAAAAGATAGTTCTGTATTGTGTAGCATGAGATTGTGTCTATCGTGGTTTTCTTCCCTTCAACATTATTTACTTTTATTACTGCTAAGTTGGAAGTACTCACACCCGACTCCCTGCACCTTGTGTGCAGATCCAGGTACACCATAGTGGAGCTGATTCTATTGCGGCTCGGGAGTGTTTTTGGACAGTCGAGGTAGCTGCCAGCGTTCGCAGGACCTGATTCTCCAGTTTGTCTGTATTTTGTTCCGATCATCCCACACTTGTGCACAGTTATATTCACTATTTACACTTTGTATACTCTGTAGAGGCTCATGACTCTTGACCCTTCGGTCTATGGGAGTTGGCACGTGTTGGAACTTGGTTCCCTGTTTTTAATATATCTATCACCGTTATGCTTAAATTGGATAAAGTGAGCTTGTGGCTCCGTGGTTATTGTTGATTGGTCGGGCTGGCCTAGCAGGGTGCTGAGCACCATCACAACCTGATTTTGGGGTCGTGACAAGTTGGTATCAGAGCCTAGGTTTACTAGGCCTCATGAGTCTTGAGCCGGTTAGTAGAGTCTTGTGGATCGGTACGGGGACGCCTGTACTTATCCTCGGGAGTCTGCGAACCTTTAGGAAACACTTCACATTTCTTGGAATTCTTATCGTGCGTACTTGATTCAGCTTGAGATATAATTTTGAAATTCCTTTCGCACGTCTGTGTACGCATCGAGCGCTTAGTAGTATAATGGAACGAGTTCAAACTCAGGAAGACTAAAATGATTATGCTATGTGTATCCTGGTGGAAGGTATTCTGCTGAAATGCTAAATTGAGGCGAGATAGGTGGATTGGTTCTCATGTGTAATTGAAAGGTAGTTGATATGTGTTATGATTCGAGCAGGTACAATGCATGTTCATATACCAAATATGATAATATGATTTGTGTAGTATTGAGACTAATGTTGTCGATATGCATTGTGATGTCTTGTCGAGTTGTGAATGTAATGCTAGGATGGTTTTGGTGATTCTCTGGCAGGTGGATAGGCCAATTTACAAAGGGAACTCTGCCGAAATTTTTGGAAAATTTGGGACTTAGAAAAGATTTTGTCACCTAAATAGGGGGCGTAACTGTTGTGTGTGAATGAATGCAAGAATTGCAAAAGAGTTAATATTTCTGATAATTCGAATCTCCGCCGAAGCTTGTAAATGACTTGAGTTTAATCTAACTAGAACTTTGTGGCATCATTTGAGTAAGAATGCTATGAGTAGCTAGAAGTGCCTTGATGTATGGCTCCGAGCTAAGTTGGGGAGGTTGTTATTGATTAACTAATTGCACTATTGTGTGCTGTGTTGGCTCTGTCTCTAGGTATGTTGGGAAATTTCGATAAGGGTTATGGTGCTACGTAGATGTGAAGAAATACTAGGATGTTGTGAACTTATGTTGGTAAAGAATGTTCGGTGTATAGAAAAGAAAGATAGCTAATTATATCTGTATGTAATCATGTTTTGCGGTGTCAGAGTTCTAGCAAGGCACGAGTGGTTCTGTTCCATAAGACAGTTGAATTACAACTGAATAAGGGTGAATGACACCCAAGAATAGTCCTGTGGTGTTCCAGATTTTGCTTGTAACGGTAAGGTGTCTTAAGATTATGTATGTGGATAAAGATGGTGTTTTCGTTAGAAGGGATCAAGATTTGTTCTATGTTATGTGAATGATGGGATTCTATGTATCCGTATTGGAAGGTAATGACACTAATTCAAAAATCGCATAAAGTTCTTCAAAATAATGTATTGTAGAATGTGGTACTTCTGGGAAACATTGAGGGAGTATTCAGTGGCCTATGGGTCTTATGTACGAATTAGTATGGTAACAGGAGTTGATGTATTATAGTACTATAGTAAAGACTGATATGAAATTAGAGATGAATCAGAAAGGAAACTGGGTAAATGGAACGACTTGTTAATAAACCAGAATGGTATAAAAAGGAATACGATTGGTTCCTGGTGTGTGGTTGAAGTAATGAGTCTTGCAGACATTGCAGCAAAGCTCTTGAGTGCTGGCAGTTGTGTAACTTGATATGGGTATAAGGACTCAGTCCTGGCACTTAAACTTATGCAACGAATGGGAAGAAATAGTTTGTGATGTGTTTTATCATGGTTTGAAAATGAGTATACTCCTGTCGGTATGCGAAGCGTGGAATGTGTAATGAGTTTTCTTCTGTATGGGATCACGAAAGTCCTTGACTAGTGGAGTGCGCCGATGTTGAGGCGGAGGAAAGGGATATGAATTTCCATGTTGTCTTAGTGTAATATGGTATACACGATGTGTTATGGAAGGTTGATAATGGTATATTCTAGGTTTTGAGATCAGTTCATAATATATGGGAAGTCAATAAAATTATTGAGCAGCGCGGACAACTGCAGGTGAATTAAGAATCGATCTTTCTGATAATTTAAGAAAATGGTACTGCTATTCTATTAACTTGGCAGGGAATATGATCCAAAAAGGACAAGGTAATGTAAAATGATGATATCCAGTTGTATGGTGGTATTCTCTTGTTGGATCGACTATAATAACTGAATCGTTGATGGCATAGTGAAATTTCCGAATGGCCGTCGTGGTATGAATGGATGCTTGATGTGCGTTATGTATTCGTACGGTGGAGTACGGGATCAGGCATTGTGATTCATGTGTTGTATATGTTTTGGAGACTTGAAGCTCTTGTTAGTCCGCCTATGCAGTGGTTGTATATCATGTGTATCGACACCATTTTGTGATTATTAAAAATCGGAGGCTCTAGTGGCTTTCTCTCTTGACTTGATAAGACGAATTCGGATTATGATACTTGATTGCTGACTAGTTGTCATGGGTCAGATTGTCTAGACTAATGTGATATGGACTATGTCGGAAAATGGCACAAATTGCGTAGCAGAGAGCATCAGAGTATGCTCCAACAAAGTATTTGTACCCAGGACCAGCGGACGGCTAGTAGGCATTGCTTTGTCAGTTGGACCTTAGTGGCGGATGTCAGGGAGGAGGTATCTACCATTGATTCAGTTCCAGTATTGAGAAACGTTGTCAGATGCGTTCATGTGGCCGAGCTTGAGGCTATATGTATATGTATGTTTGCTATAATGAGAAAATTCGACTCGATATGCATTTCCTTTGCGAGATTTAGGCGTGGATCGGTTGGCACACCGCCACAGGTAGGGTATCCAGATCGGGTGGCACGCCGCCACGGGTATGTCGTTGGAGTGGGTTGCACGCCACAACAGAATATTGTGAAAATATAGTTAGTTATATGCTACCTGGTATACAATACTTCCTCGCTTCTGAGGAAAAGTCCGTTTTGAGTATCGCTTGGCGAATGGCACATCGGTTGTGTCCTTTCAGGATTTGATAGCATACGTTAATTGTTTCACCGTGGGTGAGGTTGATTGCTTGGGTTCAAGACCTAGATCTGTGCGGGGCTGATCGTTTTGAGCTTGGTAAATTGAGGTGCTTCATGAGTAATAGTGTTTGGATAGAATCATGAATCGTGGCAAGGCCACGTGATGTTATGACCTTGCGAGAAGGAGTCATGTACTCTATTTCTATAATGCGAGACGCGATCTCAGTTCTATGTTATGATGGCACAAAGGAATTGAATTACAGCTCTTTTGCTGGAGACAATTATCATGATTTGAGCTGTCATGATTCGAGTGTGTTCAGACTTTTCTATTGGAGCCTATGTTGTGCTCGTCGTGGCTTAGGCCGGTGTTGAGGTGTCTTATCACCAGTGCGGTGTGTTATAATCGAAATGACCGTTGGAGTTATTAATAAATACGAGCATATTGGATCTTAGCTTGTTAGAAAGGTAAAAATCGAGGTTTGGCTCCGAAACCTATTGTGGTATCAGTTTTAAAAAGGAAATGGATTCATGAATGGTTAACCTGAGAGATGAGTTCGGTATATCTCGTGCTTCAGCTGCCGTGGGCAGGATATGGAGGTGTTGGAATTAGACTCTATCTAATGAAAGAGGTTATCAGCTAGTATTTGGTTATTGTGGCTACTTGTTGTGATTAGAGACTATCGTCTCGAGTGATTGGGTTGTCGATACATCATATGATCTCACCCGGAGTAGCGAATATGGGTTATTGCAGTGGATTCGAGTGTATCCTGAGTATAGGCATGGGATTTGCATTTGGCATATGATTTCAGAGAGTGCAATGTGATTTATGATTCAGATGGTCTGTGAAATTTTGACTATATGGATTTTTCGGACTTATATGAGATAGGGTGACGTATGATTGCCCGAATATATGCTTGGTAAGGTCATTCAGCTATGGGGTTGCTTCTAGTACAACTCTGGGTACGCTCGAGGACGAGCGATTGTTTAAGTTGGGGAGAATGTAACAACCCAGCCCGTCGTTACGGGAATTACCACCCCGTTATGTTTTAATTACATGTCTTATGCTTTTTTATCAGTGTTAGAGCCTATCGGGTGAGTTAGGAGTGATTTGGATTGAAAATGAGGCATATAGCCTTTTTGAAGGAAACTTGAATAAGGAAAGTCCACCCGGAGTTAACTATTTGGTTAGAGGGCTCGGAATCGGACTCTGATGATTTGGTTAGTTCCGGGAGGTGATTTGTGACTTAGGGGAGCAATCGAAATTGAATTCGGAGGTCCGGTGTAGAAATAGGCTTGAATTGGCTAAGGTCGAATTTTGGCGAAATCCGAACGGTAGGTGAGATTTTGATCTGGGGGTCAGAATGGAATTCCGACAGTTGCAGTAGCCTCGTTATGTGATTTTGGATATGTCCGCAAAATTTCAGGTCATTCGGACGTCGTTTGGTCGGGTTTTTGATTGATTGTGTAATTCGGAATGTTTTAAGGAATTTAGGCTTGAATCCGTGTATAATTGGTGATTTTGATGTTTAGTATGATGTTTTTACGATTGGAACAAGTTCTTATCGTGTTTTGGAGTATGTTGGTGGTTTTCATTGGGGTCCCCGGGGCCTCGGGATGAATTCAGGGGTCCAAACGGACCATTTTGTGCTAACTGCACTGCTGTTTCTGCTGCAATTAGTGCAGAAGATTTTTGTGCTTCGCGATCGCGAAGCTATGTCTGCGATCGCGTAGGGTAAAGCTGGGAAGCTCTGCGATCGCGTAGTATATTGGAATGAGGTCGGAAAATTTGTTCTTCGCGATCGCGGGAGGAGTGATGCGATCGCGTAGGTCTGGGATTTAGAGCAGTGCGATCGCGGGTGGTTTCACGCGATCGCGTAGTGTTGAGGCATGAGACAGTGCGATCACGTAGGGAATGTCACGATCGCATAGAGTAATTTTGGAGCTTGATAAATTTGTTCATCGCGATCGCGACCCTGAGGCTGCGATCGCAGAAGGTCGCCTGGCAGTCAGTGAATTAATATAACAGAAAAGTCCAGTCGCGAACCCCTTACCCAAAACCTCCATTTTTGAGTTCCAAGAGAAGAAATTTACGGGAGTTTGCTGGGAAATCATCGGGGTTTCGTTGGAGGTAAGTTTTGTGGCTTAATTACATCATTTTAACATGAAATCCTTGGTTAAATTTATGTAAATGGAAGATTAAAGGTGGGTTTGAGCCCTAGGCCAAAATTGAAGAAAAACCCTAATTTGAGTGGGCAAATGGAGTCCGATTTTGGTAAATTTTATATGCCTAGACTTGTATCGAGATGAGGATTCCGAATATGTGACTTTTGTAATTTTTCGACAAGCGTATCGTGAGTGGTGAGACCTATGTAACCTAGAGCTTTGATACCAACTTGTCACGACCCGGATTTTTTTCCCCAACATCGGGATCGTGATGGCGCCTACTCGTGGTAGCTAGGCAAGCCATTGTATTCATACTATCCTGTTTTTAACACAATTTTAATTAAATAAATGCGGAATACTTTATCGAAATGGAAATAACGAATCACAAGGTGAAAATCATACTGAAATCCTCTACCCAAGACGTGGAGTCACCAACTCACGAACTACTATGGAATACTACACATAAAAGTCTGAAGGAAATATAACATAATTCCGTTTGTCTCGGAACAAAGAGACTACAACTAATAACATAAATAAAGAAAGAGACGCCGGGCCTGCGGACGTCTGCAAGCTACCTCGGTCTCAAATGTGATCAACTCCCGCGCAATCTATTTACCGCTGCCGCTGCTCCTGATCGTAACCTGGACCTGTGCAAAAACGCACAGAAGTGTAGCATCAGCACAACCGACCCCATGTGCCGGTAAGTGCCTGGCCTATCCCGGCGAAGTAGTGACAAGCCTAGGACCAGACACCCACATAACCTGTGCAATTCAATATATATATATGTGTACCACAAAATAACAAGAAATAATCAAGTAATAATACAATAAGAAATATCTTAAAGAATTCAACAATTAACCACAGTTAATAATTTCACAAAGAAAACAAAGTATAATGTAAACACGAATTATATCACTTCAAGAAATAGCAAGCAATTGCACGGCATCACCCTTCGTGCTTTTACTCTCATCCTCACCAAATAAACAAATAAAGTACACGGCATCACCCTTCGTGCTTTTACTCTCATCCTCACCAAACAAACAAATAAAGTACACGGCATCACCCGTCGTGCTTTTACTCTCATCCTCACATCCATAGTACGGCATGATCCTTCGTACATGGTTCAATAACAGGGCACAGCATGATCCTTCGTGCATAATCAATAAATAAACATGGCACGACATCACCCTTCGTGCATTATCACTCTTCCTCACCCAAATAACAATCACAGTTAAGGGCAGAGAAAGAAACAATAATTCATAAATCGTCCCATCAAGGGCAATCAACAATTATCTTCACAACAAGTCCCAACAAGGGAAAACAATAACATTTCATCTATAATATATCTCAAAATAATCATTTTTCAACGACTCACGGTCATACTAGATGCCAGTGTATGGATGCTCGTCACCACGGTCCATACACCGCACTCGATCACATAACACATAACACATAATCCTATTCCCTCAAGCTAGGATAGAACAAACACTTACCTCGAATGCTTATGAACAATCCAATCCGTGGAAATGTCTTTTTCTTTCAATTTGGCTCCAATCCAACCGTATTTATACACAATTGATTTAATATCATCAATTCTACTCCACAAACTAATTCTTAATACCAAATACAACTTTTACAACATTCTCCCATGAATAGTGAATTTCAACCCCGGGCCCACATGGTCGGAATTCGGGGTTATGACCAAAATCCGGTTACCCATTCCCCCACGAGTTCATATATATAATTTGTTTCAAAATCGGACATCAATTCGAGGTCCAATTCCCCAATTTATGAAAAACCCTATTTTCTAACAAAAACAAGAATTTTACCATGAAAATCTTTGATTTCTTATGAAAAACATGTTTAATGATGTTAGGAATTGAAAGAATTAAGTAAAAAGTGACTTACAATCGCTTTGATGAAGAAGAAATCCTTGAAGAATCGCAAATGGGTGTTTTGGTTTTGTAAAATGTGAAGAAATGACTGAAATTCGTGTTTTTCAGGTCTCTGTGTTCGCATTTGCGAACATGGGTTCGCAATTGCGAACCCCGACCAATTTCCGGAGTTTGAAAAATAAGCTAAGGGTGGGAAGTTCGCATTTGCGAACATTTGTTCGCATTTGCGAACATCTCGCATTTGCGAACTAATGTTCGCATTTGCGAACACATGCTGTATAAGGAAGTGTTCGCATTTGCGAACAATGGTTCGCATTTGCGAACCAAGGCAGTCACTGGGACGTTCGCATTTGCGAACAATGGTTCGCATTTGCGAACCAAGGCAGCACTGGGGACCTTCGCAAATGCGAACAATTGTTCGCATTTGCGAACAAGGCTGGCTTCGCATTTGCGATCAAGGTTCACATTTGCGAGCTCGCCCTCCTTCGCAATTGCGAAAAACTTCGCAATTGCGAAGTCCTAACAACTCGGTGAAAATCCAGCAGTTCAAAAATTCACAGTTTCATCCAACGGCCTATCAAATCTTTACCCGAGCCCCCCGGGCTCCAAACCAAACATGTACATAACCTCAAAAACACATTATGGACTTGTTCGTGCGATCATATCGCCAATATCACTTCGTTTTAATCAAATCAAGCCTCAAACTCATGATTTTCATACTTTTGATTTTCAAAACTTCTTAACTTGGAACTCAAGGTCCAAAACATCTCAAACGACATCCAAATGTCACCAAACTTTGCAGAAATCACATATATAATATTTAAGACTTGTACCGGGCGTCGGAACCAAAATACGAGCCCGATACCAAAGTCAATTAATTTATTTCCTTTAATAATTGCATCAAAAACAATTTCACATAAAAATTCATAACTTGGGCTCTAGGCCTCAAAATTCGACTCCGGACGCATGTCCAAGTCCCATATTTTCCTACGGACCTCTCGGGACCATCCAATCTCGGGTCCGATCCGTTTACCAAAATGTTGACCGAAGTCAACCATATCAATATTAATATCATTTTTATCCAAATTTCTCATAATTCATATTTTCTATCACAAAATCTTTTCCGGCTACATGCTCGAATTGCACGTAAATCGAGGCAACATGAATGAGGTTTTCAAGGGTCTCCGAAGCTCGAAATGATTAATTAAATAAGTGATGACCCTTTGGGTCGCTAATCTTCACTTCTAAAACAATCGCTTGCCCTTCGAACGGACTAACAGAAGAAGTAACTGGTCGCAAGATACAGCAGGTACGTGCTCAAGCATATCGTACTCGACTCCAGTCGGTGCTCAGAGGTCGACCCTCCGAACGACGCATCGCAAGGATACCTCGACCTCCATCAAGTCGCGTCCACGCCTCAGAGGTATAATCGTCTCAATCGTCAAGATGTCATTGTCCGATAGCATCGATCAGATGGGATCGTCTGCATTGCACGCAAGCAGATACATGAAAACTCGATATACGCCGAGCAATAGGCGGCAGTTAATCTTAGCCGAACTTCACTGCCAACTATACTGTCGCTGAAGCTTGCACGGCCTAATTCATCACGTCTTCATCATACGCTCTCAGGTGTATAATACTGTACGTCAATACTATGACCAACCATGACATCCTATTATCTGGCTACGATCATGTCTGTATAAGTCTTTTGTCTCAGATCTGAATTATCTCACCGAATTATATTGACCTGTATCTAAGGCCCTCTGAATCTGCATCTGCATTCAACCATCCGGCCAGTCTCATTCCACCGGTGATCGATACGCAACGCCCATACGGGAGCCATTCTGATGCTAGATTGTAATCGTTATTGCAGGCAATCTCGCAATGGTAGCAGCAAATCCCCGAAATCACAACACAGCGCTCGAAGTCATCCAGTCTAAATGAGGCCTCCGATCTAACATGCTTTGGTGACATCGAACCGCGTTACATCTCGACCGAATCACCTGTCTAGACCGCCAGTAAATCACAGGTGCCCGATCGTAGATAATGATAGTACATGGAGAATTATCACCTCTCTACTTAACCTCCAACTCTCCGACGAGCAGTGAGACAGATATCTGGAATACAAGGTGTCGATTTGTCAGTCTGTCAATGCACTCCAAATAGCACGAATCCCCTCCGAGTCAGAATAGTCCAAGCAACGGGGTTCATATGGATCTCGCCCATTTTCACTCGGCGAATTTCACTCGAATAATACTAACAGTCCCGCGCTCATATTATCCCATTATACAGCAGCTGCATTGACATACGTAATGGTATCTATATCTTCACTATTTCTAAGGGCCAGCGCTGCGGCAGCCCGAAGCTTATGCCTTCTGCCGGGCATCAAGTGAGTCATCAGTACAAATTGCAAGTAGCATCAAAACTTTCGATATCAAGCACCCGCAAATTTCGACACTCTATCAAATTTGTCATCGGTTTATTGCTTCCCCGCACTGTGAACTCTCACCAATTTTCCACTCGAGGATCATCAAATTGCTCACGGATACGCTCTAATGAGAGAAGCACGAGCGACCGCAGTAGCTAACATCTTCAAGCAAGTTTGCCTAATACACGACTCTCATTGGTACCCGGCATAACTGAGTTCAGGTTCACCGAGTATATGCATGTATCTCGATTGATCAACATACGTAGTATTTACGCACGTTGCATACTTCAAGTGATGCATCGCGCTAGTAACATCATATCGGTTATAGCAATGCGGCTAATAGCTCGCCGTCAGAGATTCAACTCCTTTCGGCTTGAACAGCTATCGCAGCTTTGCAGGAACAAGGTACACTACTGCCACACATCGTCATATAGAGTTAATGCTATACCTGCATTTTAAGGCAATGCACCACCACAGCATATCTCAAGATCATGAATCGGATAATTCTTCATGTGCTTCGAACAGATCACATATATTTATAATCGCATTAATATCGTCTAAAATCTGCAGATGCAGTATGCCACAATAAACTCGAGAAATTCGCAGCTAGTGATTAGATGACTGGTGCGTTGTCAAGTGCCGTGCTCCAGCTGAAGCTACCATTGTTTTCACGACTCATCGACCAGCATTTCACCCAATAATCGGGCATCTGTGGCCTAATGTAGAGGAACCCTCTATAGAACGGACAGAGACCAAGTGTCCTTATGAAACTCGGATATCACCGCCAATGGCTGGCCGAGGCTAATTCCCTGATCAAGCTTGCAATCTTCGGCCTACTCTGAATAATCTTCCACGGATATGCACGCGGACCTGCACAGAACACCTCGAATCTGCAACTCGCATTTAGAAAATTGCCAGTATATGCCGGCTATCTTCAGTTCGAAGGCCTGCCTGACGTCGGTGCCGCGTGTTTTCCGGCGCATGTGGAGTATACTGTGATGTCATCTATGAATATTATTATTTAACAGTATTTTAAGCAAGGTTCGAAGAAATTGATCTATCATCCTCCATTGAATGTAGCTGCCGCATTTTCATATCAAGGGATTGGGCTTATATCGCCTATATCTAAATAAATGTAGTTTCAGTTTTTCGCTTCATTAAATTGATGTAGTAGCTCGGATCTGCCTTATCTTTAGAGACAATTTTTTCAGCATCAAACAAATATCATCTTCGGCATGGGATATTTATTTGATATTTTGTTTAATCGTTTGTAATTACAATATTCAGATCGAAAGACTTTCTTTATACATAGTAGCAAGTTTCTGCGGACACTGTTTATTAGTTTCTTCTCAGTGATCTGCACTGATTTTTCACATGCAGGTTATACGATAGGGTGGGAATAGATGGTTTCCCTGGCAGCCAGATTACATAAATGGAGATTGGCATGCCACCAGAAATCTGGGCCTTGGGTTAGGGGACCGACAACTTTCAAGGCTGAATCATTCTAACATAAGAGCCATAAGCTAGACGCCTGTATTCATACGCCGGTTAACATATGATAATATAACGAAATGTTGAAAATTTTCCACGTGTATGTATTTTCGCAAGTTAAGGTGATATTTTAGCATGACAATCAAGAATAGCAGGTATAGACAACTAGCCTATCTCATGACATTATCAGATATTAAGACTTCAGCTGATAAGATTTTAATTTTATTTAGATTGAGCCGAAGAGCACGGAATACTACCTGTGTATTAATATATCTGTATATACTGCTAATGGGAATACGGCAAGTAAGAGAGACACAGCTATTAAATGGGTAGATCCAGGTCAAATACACAAGCCACTTCCCCGCCACAATACAAGAATAGTACTCGAATCACAAGATTCGAGCTGCCTTCAGCTCGTCTTGCTGCGTTAGGGATTCGCATTCCTCTTCGAAGCCGCGTCGCCAGATCTACTCATCAATCGGCCGAATGGCACGCAAGCCTACCTCCACCCTATAATCTTCTGCCGCCGTCGGTGTTCTTGCGGTTGCCGGCCTGAACAGAGACGAGATCTGCCAGAAGGCTCCGTCGCTATAGGGTACTCCCTGCCGACTCACAATCGTATACCCCACGGGAGGCGGTCAGTCGAGAATCGTCCGAGACTTCGAGAACTACGACCGTGAAGCTGAAGGCTTAGCGAGCTGGGAGGATCGTCTTCTAGATTTACCGTAGAGTGACCAAATCTATCGTAACGATTTTGAGGCCCCATAAGCAGACAATTACCTTCCGTATAGTATTACCTAATTTCTGCATAAGCTGCATTTACGCTTTTCTCTGAATGATATGTTATTTTCATTTATTTATATTTTCAATTTTCGATTTAAGCTCATTTTATAAATCTGTTTTATTTTCTTCCAGACTTTGAGCAAAGAAAAACTTCAATAAATCTGCCTATATTGCAATATATATTTCGAGGGACAAATCGCTTTCCAAATCTTGCCAGTGTTAGTGGAGAAACTTCCATAAGAGCTTATGAATCGTCTCTATGATATGTCGTATAATAATCTTCACTATGTCTCGATTTCAGTAGGCCAGTAGCAAATTTTCGCTTACTGAGTTCCCATATCTTTGGTGAATTTTCAGCAGAATCGGAGCAAAGTTTCGAGGGATGACATGCGCCCACGTAGTGGTAGTTTAGAGAATTGACAAGTCTTCCATAATGAATGTAGGTCATGGCCGCGACGTTGCAGTTTGCAGTTGCATCGGCTGCCATACCAAGGGATTACCGGGTGCTCCGAGGGCCGGTGGAGCATCAAGTTCGAGCTGCGAGCAATAGGATATTCGTCTTCTCCTCTAGCCAGAGAATTGGGCAACAAGAACTTCGTCTGTATACTGTCGAGAACTTTATTTCATTAGTATCTCGAATTCAGGATTTCAGTTTTCTGGACTCCGCTGGTTTCCACTGATCGGTTCTTCACACCTACATATTCCACTCCGAGTTGCCAAGTCGGTTACTTTACATTTTTTTTTTCGATAAGCGCTTGCCGCCTGTTTTCGAAAGCAGCTGCCGCGACAGAGTGTCGACGAGGTCGCGAAGTTTACTGCACAAATTCAATCAAAGATTTGAGGAATTGTCAGCATCTTTATCACAAGAAAGAATGAGAGTCCCAATAGATTTCGAGTATTGCCGTCTCGCTATTTTCCACCTCCGTAAACTTCTAATTAGCTCATTGCTGAAATGTCGGTGACCTATGTAATCTAAAAATTTTTGATAACTACGACTACGTGATTTTTTTCAACATCGATTGCATTTACATATTCAAGTATGGGCAGCAAGCCATTGTATTATCCTCCTCGTTTTTAACACAATTTTAATAATGCTTATCGAATGGAAACAACGAACACAGCGAAAATCATGATACTTGAGTCACCAACTCACAAACTACTACGGAATACTACAATATCCGAAGAAATATATCAATTCAGTTTGTTCAACAAGAGACTACAGCCTAATAACATCGTTAGTTAGGATGTCAAGCGATCACCGCATGTTCTGCCCAACATGACACTTCATTGCTATTTATCAAAGGCGTCAGAATTGACTCAAAAACGACAGTATGCAGCATCAAGATACGTGGTCGTCGGTAGTTGCCCGTGCCTATTCCTTGAAGACACAGTTCCAGACAGACACCCACATATCCGCACCCAATATATATATAGGTACCACAACAACAAGAGTCAATCAAGGTCAATATCAAGAAAGAATCCAATACAACCATTGCCATACTTCAATAAAGAAACAAGTTGGAGACAATTGTTAAATAGCAAAGAATCAGACAAGTATCAGCTTCCTCGCAGTACTATCCTCACTGTATATACGCGATCACCTCTTCGCAGCTTACTATCCTCACCAAACAAACAAATACACGTATCAGCTCGCAGCATTTTCGTTCACATCCAGGTACGATGTATATTTCCATTTTCTTAAGAAATCAAGTAATAATCAATAAAATAAATTACATAGTTCTCAATTTTCTTGTGGATAAATCATCGACCAAGACTTGAGAGAATGCCAATACCTTAAAGGGCAAACAGAAAGAAACAACAACTATAAATGCACCAACAATACTACAATACCTAACAAGTGAGAATACTCACTCACATATTAAAAGTATCATTTTCAATGAATAATTTCGAAGAAAATCTTCGGATTGCCAGTTACCACAATTCCCATACAATGACTTCATACCACATAACATTACAATCTTCTAGCTCCTCAGTTAACAAATACTTGTTCGCCAGGAATTCCACCAAAATCTTTCAATTCCATCCAACCGCATTTGGCTATCAATTGATTTAATATCATCAAATTTACCACAAACTGGTTCTAATACCAAATGTTTTTACAATATCTCTAGTCTAACGCCAACATGGCCGAATTGCTATGACAAACGCTAGCCCATTTTCACTGTGCTCATATATGGTTCTGTTTCAAATGAGTCACCCGGCGGCCCACTCCAATTTATTTAAAAACTCTATTTTAATTTTACATGAGTTTTTTTTTATGAAAACATGTTTAATGATGTTAGAATTGAAAGAATTGCGAAAAAGTGACTTAAGAAACAACCAGAAAGAAACAATAGAACAAGTGTTTTGGTTTTGTAAAATGAAGAAATGATCGAAATTCAGAAGCAGAAACTCGCATTTGCGGAACATTGAAAATGAATTGCAAATCTCGGTTTTCTGAGTTTGAAAATAAGCAGTATGGGAGACGAAAAATTTTCCAGCCGCATTTGGTATCAGCTTCGCATTTGCGGTCTGTTGCCGCGATTTGCAATACATTTGTATAGCAAACATTTCATAACAACGCATTTGCGAACTTGCAGTTTGTTGGGGAATACTGCGATTTGCGAATTTTTGTTGCAGATAAATAAATTGTTCGCGATTTGCGTGAAATAAGGTGGGTTGCGATTTGCGATGCATCGTTGCGATATGGAAGCTCGCCCCTCAAGAATACAAATTTAATACTGGTGAAAAATCCAGCATACCCAGAAAACTAACGGTTTATTAATTTTATTCGGAAAATTTCGCCTAAACCAAACATGGGTATAATTTCAACCTTCAAAAAACATTGACTATATGAATATACTTTTAATCAAATCAGTTTTTCAACTCATGATTTTCATTTTTGGATTTTTCAAAAATTTAACATTTGAAATTAAGGTACCAAATTATTTAAGAATTGTATCAGCGCCAAATTAAAATACGGTTCATACTGGGGCGTCAATTAATTTGATTTTTAATAATAGACAAAAATACACATAAAATTCTAGTCGGTTTTCGACGATGTCTAAGTCCTTATATTTATTTTATCCGAAAAAAACTGGATCCGCTTAATAAAAATGTCTTAATCGGCCAACTTCATATCAATATTAATATTCATCCAATTCATATTTTTCTATCACAAAATCCTGATCGCGTTGGTTACAAAATGAAGCAACATAACGAAAATGTAGCCGAATGAGATTACTACAGACGACTAGGTCGCCACATCAGGCCGTTTGATTGGCATCGTTCCATTAGCTTCCATTTTGATATTTTAGAAAAAATTGATTTGTGCTACGAAGGTATTCGGCATCGAAGTTTGCCGATTTCGAGGTGGGAACTCGGAAAGTAGCAAACCTCGACTCAAGATTATCTTAAATGCACAAAGGGATATATCACGCTGAGCACAAAGCGCCAATTTTATCATGACCACCCAAATTTTTAATAAATAATAACACCTAATTGTTGAATGAATTGACTAATTATCACAGGTCGATATATTCCCCGCTTCACATCGTTTGATAACATCGTTATTTTTAATCTAAATTTAAGGTTTTGTCGGTATTTAGTATAGTTAGAATAGACAGGTCTTATAATATTAAATTTATTTTCAATATGATATCGCTAAACTGCGCAGGCTAATGGAATTTATATGCAACAATTTAGGGAGGGAATTATTTCATGTATATATACATGCATGTATCAGAATGCACGCCAAGCAGTATATGATTGTCACGCTGCCGAATAAGTGCTAAAATTTGCCCCACAGCATGTACTAGTTACCGGATTTCCGCTATTAATCGTGAAGTGTCATATTGATTTACGGTACTACGCAACAACATTCAAGACTTCATATTATCGCACAATATGTGATTAGTTGTTTTATCAATAGACTTCCTGGTGTAAATTGATAAGGAAAACAGCTCAGGGGTTGATTTCAGGTGATTTGCACCGCCAGATTATCTGTATTGGTATATTATAATGATAAGTGTTAAAAATTGAGTATTTTTACGATCTAATTTCACTTATGTTGAAAGTAAAAGAGTATTTCGCATTGCGTAGCATGATTTATCGTACTTCTTCCTTTAAGCATTATTTACTTTTATTACTGATGCGTTAGAAGTAAAATCTGTTATTTTCGCATCTGCGGTGGGTGATCTGTGTATATCACAAGATGGTCGATTTATTATTTTTCTCGGTATTTTTGATTGCCGCTACTGTTGCAGATTCGACATTTGCTTTGTTCAGATTTTGCCAGGCATTGTCATTTGTTTACACTTTGTATATCTCAGTAGAATTATTTATTTGGATTTCTAAATTTTATGGGAGTTGGCATGTGCATGTGATTTAATTCCTATTTTTATCTATCATCGCTATGTTTTTAAATTGGATGTAAAGTATTTAAAATTCTGGCAATAATGTAAGCGCTACGTAAAAGCATCACTACCGATTGGGGTTATTTATTTTTATGGCTAATGCAGATTCACAATTAAATTTGGCATTTAGCGTCTAGTGTTTGAATTTTAAAGTATCAAGTTGAGCATAATGGAGATTGCATCTGAGAGTTTTATGGATCTTAATTCCCATAATTAAATCATTAATTTTCAAAGCGCTTATATCAAACTATTTTGAAGTAGTATATTTGCTTATATTGACAATGTCATTGTTCATTATTAAAGAGACACTATATATGTTATGCCGCCTAGTGGATTTGTAATATATGTACACATATATTCACATTATTTCTTAACTCCATTTGACAACATTGTTTGGTCAAAAATTTAGACGCCATTAGTCCGGGTGTTTATTTTTATCCAACAGCCTTATAGATCTTCTATTTTATTTCGAATTACGTTCCTTCGTTGTTCCATGTAGCTTTTTCCAATCCTCCATGGCAGCGTCGCCCAACACATTTGACATAAAACCACACCTAACGCATCCACTACGTAGTGACGAATTTGTAATCGAGAGTATGTATCAAAATAATCAAGAATCTTCGTTGCTCTGTTCTTTGGATTACAAGTCTTTAAGTTTTTATAGGTCAATTATTATCATCTTAATTTTCCTAAAGCAATCCATTTAAATTAACGGTTTTATTTCAGAGAAGATCAACTAATTCCCATGCATGTAGCCCAATATGGACGGTATTCAATTATTGACGTCCTTTCCATAACAATCATTAAGTGTCAGGTTGAACTTGCTCTTCCTCTTAGAGGTAGTAGAAAAGTCAGAATTGCCAAAAAAATTTTCTGTTTTTATTATTTTTCTGTATTTGCCAAAGATAATGAAATTTTTTTTATTTTCCTTTCAAGACGTTGGAATCCTCACAATCTAATTTCCTATATTCTTTTTTTATACGGATATATTTCAAAGAACTCAAGATTATCCGATTTCTATAACCGCATTATCAATTTTCGATGATGCACCAAAATTGATATGTTTGATAAACGATATCCTATGAAACATAATCAACGGAAAAGGGTCCTAGCTTTACCCTTTGGGGTTTAAGAATTTACTTCCACATTCTAAGGCTCACTAGTCATCCCATTATCGGATTACGTTTTTGTTTACGTGGTACTGATTACAGTTGCTGTTTTATACCCACTAGTTCTCATGGCAAACTGTATTTATCAATAATGTTTCAAATCTAAATTTCCTTTATGAACGATTTTTTGATCCCATTATTCGGGCATAGGTGGAGCCGCATTTATATATTCTAAAGATATTTATCCAAAAAAAGAGATTCATAATTTCACCACTCTATCACTTTATTTATTTTGATTTTTTTGATTATTGTTTTCAACTTCATTTTTGTATTGCTTGAATGCGTTTATTGCTTCATCTTTACTATTAAGTAAGTAAACATAGCAATATTGAGTACTATCGCCAATAAAGTTATGAAATACGTTTATCACAGTATGGTGACAATTTCATGTCACAAACGCTAATTAAGCCTAAGAAGTTGAATTTTTTCAACCGACTTATAAGGATATTTAACATACTTTAAACATAAATTAATTCATTTGACTCAAGTAAGTAAGACGAAACTGAAATTTTATTATTATTCTCAACAACCATTACATTCAGCTTGAAAAGGCCCTCAGTGAGGTAGCCTTTTCCTACAAACATTTCGTTCTTACTTACTACAACATTATCAGAAATATAAACACATTTAAAACCATTTTCAACAATAATTTCAGTAGAGACCAAATTCTTCCTAATCTCGGAAACATGAAGGACGTTGCTCAAAGTCACCACTTTGCCAAAAGTCATTTTGTGAAATAGCTTCCCACATCCTTCAATATTGGATTTTGAAGCATTTCCCATAGAAATCGTCTCATCGGGTCCAACAGTAGCATAAGTAGCAAACACTTCTCTAACAACACAAACATGGCTAGTGGCTCCAGAATCAATCCACCACTTTTTAAGATTGCGTACCAGTTGACTGTCCACCACCAAGGCTTGGACAGATGGGAAGAAACACCCAGTGCTTTTGCGGACTCCGCTGGGATTTGAACCTAAGACTTCATGATTTTCACTCTACTTCATCGACCACTACTTGGTTGTTGGATGAACTTGCTTTGAGCTTCATCTTCCTTTTTGGATTTCTTGAACATGTTAGTTGTAAGCTTGATTTGGTCATCAATTTACTTGGAATGCTTCATTGATAACAAGATCTTCAATGAAATTTTCATTAGTAAAACTAAGTTTACTAATTTCAATATCAATATTAATTTGAGGTATCTTCAGTATCGTTGAATAATCATTCGTAATTCGACTCAAAATTTTCAGAGTCCAAAACTTTCAGAAGAACAACTTTCAATGCCCGACATTCAGCTTTGTATTTCCTTTCATTGTTTCCATGTTTCGAATGTTTACGCCATCAGAGATCTATATACAGTATCTTTCAAATGTTTGGGACATATTCCTGCATAAAATCAACGGTTTCGTCGCCAACTGAGTGACACATAGAATACCTTCTGATAATGAGATTTAGAGTATCACCAAGAGCATCTTGCCGCTGCCGCCTGAAATTAACTTGCATTTTCCAAGTGTTGGCCAAAGAGCTGCCGTTTTAGGTCGTCAGATATAGCCAAATTCCCATTGGAGTTACTTGATTCCTCATTCTATTAATACTTTAAAGCACAACACAAATGATAGAACGAGATCTTACAGAAAATCACAAAGTGCTCTTAATTAAAATAGTGTAACAAATACAAAATATATTAAATCTTCTAAGTTTGTTATAAATACTTAGAAATACACAGATAGTCAAGAAATTAATTTCTGAAAACATCAATTGGTTGAATGCTCTTTAAGGAATTTAATCCTCTAGCACAGTGTTCACAGATGTATCAATGCATATTCTGCAAATGCTAGCCAAAACCCCAGCTCAACGAACACAAAATTCGGTAGCGAATCAATTACTTTTGCTTTTCTGATACAATGTGTATGCGTATTATATTTAAATATAATTAACTTCAAACAAAGCAATGTAATAGTGTTTTTTGTATTTATATTAAAAAAATTACCAAATTGTTTATTACTATCCTGCAAAACTGCTACAACGTAAATGCCATTGCATAAATGGCATTCAATATTACAGTGGAAAATTAATTGCAGTTATTTCGCTAACAAAAAATTGAAATTTGGGTATTAATATTTATTTAATATTAATAATTTATTATTAAAATAAAAATTGGTTAATATTTTTTTAATATTTTATTATTAACAAATAGATGGTTCCGTTAATAATCGGCCATTTGATCGATTTTAAATAATAATTTTCGGAATTTCAGCTGCATTGCCGTTTTGTTTTCAAATGTAGTTAGTATTTTGTTTTAATGCATGAAAATTTCCGCAGTAGGTTTTTTTAAGAGCAAAGAAAGTGCACCGCTTATATAGTCAAATTCAAAATTTGACAATGTCTTTAGGTAATTTGTTTACATCACTAACATTTACATCTTTTAAATATTTAATATATTAATTAAAGATAGTCTACCGTATTAAAAAACGACTACCGAATCTATGTGCAAATAGAGATCAAAAAGAGGGAGTATGAATCTAAATCGGTTAGTTTTGCTCCGGCTATACGTACAAATTTTTGTTTCGTAAATAAAGTCAATTAATTACTGCGCAAGTATGGTAAATGATAAAAATTATGATTATTTATCAATAAAAGTACAAATGAGAGAAAAAAATGTAACAATGTCATCACAAAATTCAAGCAGTTACATAGCGTTTATCGCTATGTAACGCATTTATGGATTTACCAAGGATACAAATCTAAGTATTGTACAAAAATATTATATTTAGCATAATAGATTTTTTGTTGACAGATTTTGCTGTTTTCTCTATAAATATTGATTATTATTCTGTCCATATATTCTAAATTATCGGCTATGGTGGCTTCTGTGTTTGGGAAGTATTACAGTTGTTTGTTTTGAGTATATTATCACGATTACGGATAGAAGCATTTTGTTGTATTACGTGATTTGTATCTAGGGAAGGAGCAAAATGCTGCATGGTTTCGATAATGAAAGTATTTAGGCGAAGTCGGATTTTTCATATGTATTCGAGTGAGGCCGAGCTTGGATATTGTGTTTTATTTTAACATTTAAAATTTTGCTAAAGTAATACATTATATTGTATTTTAAATTTCTAGTAAATGCTCATGCACTTGCGACACTAAGTTCTGGGTTATTTGATGTGATTGGACGTCCGATCTTAAAAATGAGAATTTCAAATGTTTTTAGGGATTTCATATGTTTTGGTGTATTAATCGGTAATTTTGAATGTTATTTCTGCGATTAGATCATTGCGGTAACTGGTAAGCATCATAATTCATATTTAAGTAGTTTGGTGTGATTGCGGCAGAAATCCCTCTCAAAGTCGAGCTATAGATAGAGATGAGAATGAAAAAAAAATTCAATTCTAAATGTCTGGGCCAATTCTCGTTAATTTGTGATCACACGGAGGTACTAATTGATTCTTTTGAAATTTTGCGACAATTATTTCGAACGTATCTAGATGTTTCAATATAAAATTAAAAATGTATTTATTTTAGAAAGATGAAATATTCATTATAGATTTTAATTCTATGTACTCACGTTGTAAAAATAATTTACATAATTATGTCACTTAAGTAATTATATATAACTCTGTTTAAAATCGTGACCTAAAGTAATTGTACTTAATTTACTAGTATAATAAGTTAATCTTTGAATTGTAGTGTATATAACAACTTGTCTGGATGGTTGTTACACGTCTTTTTATAATTTATCGTATTATATTTCTTGATAAATACAATATTTGGATGGTACCTATGAGCACAAAGAAGATATCAATTATCCAATGTCAGCCTTCGATTAATATGATGCTGAAAAGAATTCAATGTTGGACGTCAAGATTTATGTCCTATGCACAGAGAGCTGTGCTTATAAAGAGTGTTTTAACTACAATTTATAATTTATAGGCTCAGATATTTATTTTGCCAAAGAATATTATTCAGTTCATTGATACAATAGAAGTTTCCTATTGTCAGGGAATGTAAAGCCTACTAGGAAGGTACTGATTGCTTGGGAAAAGTTGTGTAGTCCAAGAGTTGCAGGGGGCTTGAATTTTACTAATGTGGAGCTATGGAACAAAGCTGTAATTTATAAATTGTTATGGAACATATGCAATCAGAAGGAAAATCTATGGATACAATCGGTAAATGCATACTACATAAAAGGGAATACTGTTTGGAGCACAACACCTAAGAATGGCTGACAACAAAGAAAAGATTAGCAAGATGGGGAATAAAAATAGAGACCACGTGTGCATTATATCAACAAGAGACTGAAATGGTTTAGCACTTGTTTTTTGATTGTGCAATGACAGGAACAATATGGCAACAACTGCTACATTGCAAGGAATACAGAGGAAGATGCTGAAATTGCAATAAGAACTGGCATGGATAGAAATAGTAGAAAAAGGAAAAAGTGGAGGAGCAGCTTTATGTAGAATGACTTTAGCTGCTGCAGTTTACTATATATGGCAAGAAAGAAACAGTGTCATCTTTAAACAGAAAAGAAGAATAGCAACAATCATAGTTAGAATGATCATTCAGAAAATTTACATTAGAGCCACCATGTTTCCTTTGTTAGAAAAAACTATGATCAATGTAAACTAGTACTCGGATCTAGTAGAGCAGTGATAGAGGATTGAAAAGTAGGAAAGTAAAAATGTAGAAGGACCCAAACTGGAGCAGCATATCCAGTGGGGTTAGTTTTTGTTCGGTTGTTTGCATGTACAAATTTTACTTGGTAAATAAAGTCAACTAATTGCCAAAAACAAGTATGGTAAAGATCTAAAATATGATTATTTCACGATAAAAATGACAAAATGAGAGAAAAAAATAAGGTAACAATGTCACCACACAAAATTCGTTGTTACATAAAGTGATACTTTCTATCGTTATGTAACGATGAATTTAACAATATTATACAATAAAATTTAAATAATAATTAAAATAAATATTATATTTAAAGTAACAATACGATATAATACAATAGGTAATAATCATCCAAACAAGCTGTAATTAAAATCCTAATGCTGAAATGTTTTAGATTTAAATCTTCTGGAAGTGTAAAAATTACACTTAATGTTTTTTATTGTTACTCTAGAACTTTTTCTTAAGTGTGTTTGTGAATATATGTAAAGATATATATACATAGTAGATCCTAAAATAACTCACATCCTACCATTGCCTCCGAAGGTTTAGGAGATAAGACTTGCACTTTTCCTTTTGTGAATTTCCATGGCACCATTTTCTAATTTCTTTTCTTAATCACTATCCACAAATTTCCATTTATTTTTGCTTCTCTCTGTCCCCTTCAGTATTTGGGAATAATTTTCCAATTCCTCCTCTTGACTTTTATCTTCATCACATTCTACATAGAATCATCTTGTCATTTCTACACATTCGTTTCTGTTGTTTTCTCCCTATAGTTTATATATGTTTAACGTAAAGGGTGGCTATGTTTAACACGCCCTTTGTTCTATCTTTTGCGCTTTTATTATCATTTCCTCTTCTTTTCCTTTTTGCCCCACGAATATTTCCACCAAAACACGTAGAAATCTCTATTCCTGATGAACTTGATGATCTAGCGTTATTCAGGCGTGCCACCCTTGCTTCCATTGATAGGGGCGGTGGTGGCACCACCAACCCCCGTCTCAAGATTGCTTTTCTCTTCCTCACCAATACTGATCTTCATTTCGCCCCTCTTTGGGATCAATTCTTCGCTGGTCACGATGGCCTTTACAATATTTACATCCATGCAGATCCTTCATCCAAAGTTTCGCCACCTGGCGGGCGAATTTTCAAGGGCCGTTTCATCGCGGCGAAGAGGACTCAACGTGCATCCCCTACCCTAATATCAGCGGCTCGTCGTCTTATGGCGACGGCCCTCTTAGACGACCCGTTAAATTCTTATTTTGCCCTCGTATCACAACATTGCATCCCTTTACATTCATTCAACTATATTTACAACTCCCTCTTCACATCTCAATTCCCTGAATATCGGAGCTTCATCCAAATATTATCCAACGAGTCGTACATGTGGGACCGATACGTTGCACGTGGCGAAAGTGCAATGCTACCTGAAGTACCGTTTGATAGGTTTCGGTTTGGGTCTCAATTCTTTGTTCTTACACGACGGCATGCATTGGTAGTAATTAGGGATAGGAGGTTATGGAGGAAGTTTAGATTACCTTGTTTGAATGACGATTCGTGTTATCCTGAGGAGCATTATTTCCCTACACTGAATTCGATTCACGGAGCTTATAAATAAGCTCCGGCGAAATATCCGCCGGAAAATAAGTACGTGGGTGTCCATCAACACTCTCCGTCCAATTAACACGAGTTAATGTATACTGTGTACAACCTTCAGGATCCTCCATTGACAAAAGTGTAGGGAAATAATGCTCCTCAGGATAACACGAATCGTCATTCAAACAAGGTAATCTAAACTTCCTCCATAACCTCCTATCCCTAATTACTACCAATGCATGCCGTCGTGTAAGAACAAAGAATTGAGACCCAAACCGAAACCTATCAAACGGTACTTCAGGTAGCATTGCACTTTCGCCACGTGCAACGTATCGGTCCCACATGTACGACTCGTTGGATAATATTTGGATGAAGCTCCGATATTCAGGGAATTGAGATGTGAAGAGGGAGTTGTAAATATAGTTGAATGAATGTAAAGGGATGCAATGTTGTGATACGAGGGCAAAATAAGAATTTAACGGGTCGTCTAAGAGGGCCGTCGCCATAAGACGACGAGCCGCTGATATTAGGGTAGGGGATGCACGTTGAGTCCTCTTCGCCGCGATGAAACGGCCCTTGAAAATTCGCCCGCCAGGTGGCGAAACTTTGGATGAAGGATCTGCATGGATGTAAATATTGTAAAGGCCATCGTGACCAGCGAAGAATTGATCCCAAAGAGGGGCGAAATGAAGATCAGTATTGGTGAGGAAGAGAAAAGCAATCTTGAGACGGGGGTTGGTGGTGCCACCACCGCCCCTATCAATGGAAGCAAGGGTGGCACGCCTGAATAACGCTAGATCATCAAGTTCATCAGGAATAGAGATTTCTACGTGTTTTGGTGGAAATATTCGTGGGGCAAAAAGGAAAAGAAGAGGAAATGATAATAAAAGCGCAAAAGATAGAACAAAGGGCGTGTTAAACATAGCCACCCTTTACGTTAAACATATATAAACTATAGGGAGAAAACAACAGAAACGAATGTGTAGAAATGACAAGATGATTCTATGTAGAATGTGATGAAGATAAAAGTCAAGAGGAGGAATTGGAAAATTATTCCCAAATACTGAAGGGGACAGAGAGAAGCAAAAATAAATGGAAATTTGTGGATAGTGATTAAGAAAAGAAATTAGAAAATGGTGCCATGGAAATTCACAAAAGGAAAAGTGCAAGTCTTATCTCCTAAACCTTCGGAGGCAATGGTAGGATGTGAGTTATTTTAGGATCTACTATGTATATATATCTTTACATATATTCACAAACACACTTAAGAAAAAGTTCTAGAGTAACAATAAAAAACATTAAGTGTAATTTTTACACTTCCAGAAGATTTAAATCTAAAACATTTCAGCATTAGGATTTTAATTACAGCTTGTTTGGATGATTATTACCTATTGTATTATATCGTATTGTTACTTTAAATATAATATTTATTTTAATTATTATTTAAATTTTATTGTATAATATTGTTAAATTCATCGTTACATAACGATAGAAAGTATCACTTTATGTAACAACGAATTTTGTGTGGTGACATTGTTACCTTATTTTTTTCTCTCATTTTGTCATTTTTATCGTGAAATAATCATATTTTAGATCTTTACCATACTTGTTTTTGGCAATTAGTTGACTTTATTTACCAAGTAAAATTTGTACATGCAAACAACCGAACAAAAACTAACCCCACTGGATATGCTGCTCCAGTTTGGGTCCTTCTACATTTTTACTTTCCTACTTTTCAATCCTCTATCACTGCTCTACTAGATCCGAGTACTAGTTTACATTGATCATAGTTTTTTCTAACAAAGGAAACATGGTGGCTCTAATGTAAATTTTCTGAATGATCATTCTAACTATGATTGTTGCTATTCTTCTTTTCTGTTTAAAGATGACACTGTTTCTTTCTTGCCATATATAGTAAACTGCAGCAGCTAAAGTCATTCTACATAAAGATGCTCCTTCACTTCTTCTTTTTGCTACTCTTTCTATCCATGCCAGTTCTTCTTGCCATTTCAGCTTCTTCCTCTCTATTCCTTGCCAATATAGCAGTTGTTGCCATATTGTCCCTATCGTTGCACAATTAAAAAACAAGTGCTGAACTGTCTCTATCTCTTGTTGACATATTCACATATGCTCTCTATATTTTGTTCCCCATCTTGCTAATCTTTCCTTTGTTGCTAGCCTTTGCAGAATTGCAATTCTCAATATAAAAATTCATTTTGGAAGTCCATAATTGTTGCATATTAATTTTCTCCAAATTACCTTCTGAAACTCCCTCTGCATGATTTTATACATTTATTTGATTGGGAAGTTGTCCATCCTCTGCACCTCTTCTTTAGTGTAACCAGCATTTTCAAATTAATTCTTTGCCTTGAAAATCTGTTGAATGACCCAAGATGCATTCTTAGGTGTTGTACTTCATAATGTATTCTCTTTAATATAGTAAGCATTAACCCATTGTACCCATAACTTCTCATTCTGCTTGCATATATTCCATAGTAACCTGCAACTAGCAACTTTGTTCCACAATCCCACATTAGTAAAATTCAAGCCACCTACTACTCTTAGGCAGTATAGTTTTTCCCAAGCAATCAGTGCCTTTCTAGTAGGCTCTACATTTCCTGACCATAAGAACCTTCTACATATTATATCAATGAACTGAATAATCTTCTTTGGCAAAATAAAGATCTAAGTCCAGAAATTTTGAATTGCAGTCAAAACACCCTTTATAAGCATAGATCTCCCTGCATAGGGCAGAAATTTTGATGTCCAACATTAAATTGTGTTCAGCATCCTATAAATCAAAGGCTCACATCAGATAATTGGTATTTTCTTTATGCTCAAAGGTACCCAAGTATCTGAATGGTTGCTCTCCCTTGTTGTATCCCAACATATTCATAATTTTCCTTTGAGTCACAAGATCTACCCCTCCAAAGTATATGCAGCTCTTGTTTGGGTTTGCAATTAATCCTGACGCCTTAGAAAAAATTTTAAATTGTTGATGCGACTCTCTAACTGATTATATACCACACATACAAAAATATAGCAAATTGTCAGCAAAACCTAAGTGTACTAAATTGCGTGACATCATGAAACGATGACAATCTCTATCCAAATATTGTATTTATCAAGAAATATAATACGATAAATTATAAAAAGACGTGTAACAACCATCCAGACAAGTTGTTATATACACTACAATTCAAAGATTAACTTATTATACTAGTAAATTAAGTACAATTACTTTAGGTCACGATTTTAAACAGAGTTATATATAATTACTTAAGTGACATAATTATGTAAATTATTTTTACAACGTGAGTACATAGAATTAAAATCTATAATGAATATTTCATCTTTCTAAAATAAATACATTTTTAATTTTATATTGAAACATCTAGATACGTTCGAAATAATTGTCGCAAAATTTCAAAAGAATCAATTAGTACCTCCGTGTGATCACAAATTAACGAGAATTGGCCCAGACATTTAGAATTGAATTTTTTTTTCATTCTCATCTCTATCTATAGCTCGACTTTGATAGGGATTTCTGCCGCAATCACACCAAACTACTTAAATATGAATTATGATGCTTACCGCAATGATTGTTAATAAAACGGATTGCTACAATAGTTATCACAAAATTCATTTGTTTTGTTCCAAGACTCAAAAATATTTGTCAGGATCCAAAATCCGTTAAAGGTGTGATGGTATCAGACACCAATATCAGGTAAGCTAACCAAATAATTAATTTAGTTCTCATTTTTAGTATATCGAAATCATAATTTTCTTCAATTAAATAGTAAGTACTGAATAATCTCATAATTAACCCAGAACTCAGTGTCGCAAGTGCATGAGCATTTACTAGAAATTTAAAATACAATATAATAATTGTTCGGAGTACAAATTTGGACAAAAAAGAAAACACAAGTACTCCGAAGGAAACTCTGCTGGCTGCGGATCGTCTCATAAGATGCAGCTCACCTAAGTACTCGTATCAACCATGCCGCAGCGTCCATAAGACCACTAGACATACACGTACATGTACAACAAAATGTACATCTGTCACGCCCCCAATCCTGGTCGTGATGGCGCCCAACCCTAAAGCTAGGCAAGCCTGACCAACAATCGCTCCCAAATAAACCTTAAACCTCACAACCGACAATTTAAGGAGAATATAATAGTTTTAGAATAATAATCCAATATTTATAGAAGAATAATACTGTAAAATACGAAGTCTGATAAAATCCTATTGTATTATATTGTATTGTTACTTTAAATATAATATTTTATTTTAATTATTACTTAGATTTTATTGTATCATATTGTTAAATCCATCGTTACATAACGATAGAAAGTGTCACTATATGTAACAACGGATTTTGTGTGATGACATTGTTACCTTATTTTTTTCTCTCATTTTGTACTTTTTATTGTTAAATAATCATATTTTAGATCATTTACCATACTTGTTTTTGGTAATTAATTGACTTTATTTACCAAGTAAAATTTGTACATGCAAACAACCGAACAAAAACTAACCCCACTGGATATGCTGCTCCAGTTTGGGTCCTTCTACATTTCTACTTTCCTACTTTTCAGTCCTCTATCACTGCTCTACTAGATCCGAGTACCAGTTTACATTGGTCATAGTTTTTTCTGTTGGGTTTAATATTTAATTAATATATTAAATATTTAAAAGATGGTGAATGGGAAATGGAGGGAAATCAAATTTTGAGTGAAATTTCAAGTTACCCTCCTTGGTAAATGGGCATTGTCCCATACTGGAAGAGGAAGAGGTTTTTTATGGGTATATAAGCAATTGCACTTCTTTTAGCTCTTAAAGAGTTGAGAAGAAAGCAAGCCTCGCACCGTCGTCGTCGTCGTCGTCGCTCGCTCGGCTCTGCTCGGCTCCGCCTCGGCTTTGGCTACGGCTTCGAATTCGAATTCGGATTCAGATTTGGAATCGGTCAAATGATCGATTGATTAACTTTTTGGACCAAATTTATTTGTTAATAGTAAAATATTAACAGAAATGTTATTAAATATTTATTTTAATAATAGAATATTAATATTAAATAAATATTAATATTAAATCCAAATTTCAATTTTTCTGTTTTTGTAACAGAAACTTAACTACCCATTAATTTTCCCTCTTTATTATTGAGTAAAAGGCCATTTATGCAATGGCATTTATGTTGTGGCAGTTTTGCAGAAACATCCATTCTGAAGAGACTCTTCAGATTTCAGCCCAACTTTTGGCTATAAATACAACACTATTCTGCTCAGAATTTTACTACGAATTTTTGAGTTTCTCCTCCTTTCTTCTGCATACATTTAGCATCAAGCAAAGCAAAAAGTAATTGTGATTCGCTACCGAATTTTGTGTTCGTTGAAACACTGGGGTTTGAAGTACCACTACACCAGTGTGTAATTCGTTCTATCCTTGGTGGAAATAATCCATAACCTTGGGTACTAGGAGGGGATTAAATTCCTTAAGGAAACATTGTGAATTCAGTGGGCTCGAATTGGTTTCTTCATTTTTGTTTATGCATATTCTTGTTTGTATTTATTTATATTTCTAGAATTATTTTATAAATACAGTGTAATAACAAGCTTAAGGAATTTAATATATTTTTGTATTTGTTTTTACTATTTCTGGAGAGTAAAACCTTTGTGGTTTTGTACTCTATTAAAATCTACGCGATTTTAATATTTGTGTTATTCTTTTACAGAAATGACTAATAAGAATGAGAATCAAGCTATTCCAATGGTGACTGCTAATGCCTCAACAAGTCGAACGACTCCGGCAGCATTGGCACCGGCAGAGAAACTTGGAAAAAATTTTGGGATTGATTTCAAGCGCTGGCAACAAAAGATGCTCTTCTATTTGACTACTCTAAGTCTCCAGAAGTTCATCAAGGAAGATGTTCCTGTGTTGTCTGACGAAACTCCAGGAACTGAACGCTTTCTCGTCGTTGAGGCGTGGAAGCATTTAGACTTTTTATGCAAGAATTATATTCTAAGCGGGCTGGAAGATTCTTTGTATAACGTCTACGATGGCGTAGAAACGTCAAAGGAACTGTGGACTGCGCTTGAAAAGAAATACAAAACTGAAGATGCCGGGTTGAAAAAGTTTGTTGCCTGCAAAGTTTTTGGACTACAAAATAGTAGATAGCAAGTCTGTTATTACCCAAGTCCAGGAATTGCAAGTGATTATTCACGATCTCCTTGCTGAAGGTATAAATCAAATTAATATTGATATTGAAAATAGTAACCTTAGTATTTTTACTAATGACGATTTCATTGAAGGTCTTGTTATCAATGGAGCATTCCAAGTAGCAGCAATGATTAAGAAGTTGCCTCCTTTGTGGAAGGACTTCAAAAACTACTTGAAACACAAACGTAAGGAGATGTCCCTTGAAGATCTCATTGTTCGGTTGAGAATCGAAGAGGACAATAAAGCTGCTGAAAAGAGAGGCCGTGGAAACTCAACAATAATGGGAGCAAATATTGTTGAAGAGAACAAAAAGAGGAAGAAGGCTTCTGGACCAAAATACAACCCAAGCAAGAAGCAGTTCAGTGGAAACTACTACAACTGTGGAAAACCCGGACACAAATCTACGGAGTGTCGTGCTCCGAAGAAAGACAAGAAGAAGGGTCAAGCAAACATGGTTGTAAAGCATGATGATGTTGATGACTTATGTGACATGCTTTCCGAATGCAACTTGGTAGGCAATCCTAAAGAGTGGTGGATTGATTCTGGAGCCACTCGCTATGTTTGTGCTGTTAGAGAAGCGTTTGCTACTTATGCTCCTGTTGGACCCGACGAGATGATTTCTTTGGGAAATGCTTCTAAGGCCAATATTGAAGGATGTGGGAAGATATTTCTCAAAATGACTTCCGGCAAAGTGGTGACTTTGAACAACGTCCTTCATGTTCCCGAGATTAGGAAGAATTTGGTCTCTACTGGACTTCTTGTTAAAAATGGTTTTAAATGTGTTTTTGTTTCCGATAAGGTTGTAATAAGTAAGAACGAAATGTTTGTAGGAAAAGGTTACCTCACTGAGGGCCTTTTCAAGTAATGGTTGTTGAGAATAATAATAAAATTTTAGCTTC
Organism: Nicotiana noctiflora; assembly: GCA_032618575.1. Lineage (NCBI taxonomy): Eukaryota > Viridiplantae > Streptophyta > Magnoliopsida > Solanales > Solanaceae > Nicotiana > Nicotiana noctiflora. The sequence goes on along the minus strand of JASVEL010006819.1, from coordinate 41,609 downwards.
GTCTTACTCACTTGAGTCAAATGAATTATGGCATATATGTTTGGGTCATGTCAATTATAAAACCTTACGGAAAATGATTAATTTGGAAGTATTGCCTAAATTTGAATGTGACAAATCAAAATGTCAAGTATGTGTGGAATCTAAGTATGTTAAACATCCTTATAAGTCGGTTGAAAGGAATTCAAATTCTTTAGACTTAATTCACATTTGTGACATGAAGTCAATACCATCTCGCGGTGGAAAGAAGTATTTCATAACTTTTATTGACGATAGTACTCAATATTGCTATGTTTACTTACTTAATAGTAAAGATGAAGCAATAGACGCATTCAAGCAATACAAAAATGAAGTTGAAACACAACTTATCAAAAAAATCAAAATGATAAGAAGTGATAGGGGTGGTGAATATGAATCTCCTTTTGAACAAATATGTTTAGAATATGGAATTATTCATCAAACAACGGCCCCTTACATGCCCCAATCCAATGGGATTGCACAAAGAAAGAATCGTTCATTAAAGGAGATGATGAACACATTATTGATAAGTTCTGGTTTGCCACAGAACTAGTGGGGGTATGCCGTACTTACGGCTAGCCGAATACTAAATCGAGTACCCCATAGCAAAACACAATCCATTCCACATGAGAAATGGAAAGGAAGGAAGCCCAACTTGAATTATTTTAAAGTGTGGGAGTGTTTGGCAAAAATACAAGTTCTTAAACCCAAAAGGGTAAAAATAGGACCGAAAACCGTTGATTGTGTTTTCATAGGATATGCGACTAATAGTAAAGCATATCAATTTCTGGTTCATAAATCAGAAAATCCCGACATTAATAATAATGCGGTTATAGAATCAGATAATGCTGAGTTCTTTGAAAATATATATCCGTATAAAAAGAAATATGAGTCGATTAGTGAAGGATCTAAACGATCTTGGGAAGAAGTAAAAGAAAGTACACTTAACCAGGAAGATCCAAGGCGTAGTAAACGTCAAAGAATGTCTACTTCATTTGGACCAGATTTTATGACTTTCTTATTGGAAAATGAGCCTCAAACAATTAAAGAAGCTATGTCTTCTTCGGAATCATTGTTATGGAAAGAGGCAGTCAATAGTGAAATAGAATCCATATTGAACAACCATACATGGGAATTGGTTGATCTTCCTCCTGGAAATAAACCGTTGGGTTCTAAATGGATCTTTAAGAGGAAAATTAAAGATGATGGCACTATTGACAAATATAAGGCAAGACTTGTGGTCAAAGGGTATAGACAACGAGAAGGTCTTGATTATTTTGATACATACTCTCCAGTTACAAGAATTACGTCCATACGCACGTTAGTAGCGTTAGGTGTGGTTTATGGTCTTGAAATTCATCAAATGGATGTTGAGACGGCCTTTTTAAATGGAGGATTGGAGAAAGAAATATACATGGAACAACCAGAAGGGTTTGTGGTTCCAGGTAAAGAATAGAAGGTCTATAGACTTGTTAAGTCCCTTTACGGATTAAAATAAGCACCCAGACAATGGCATGCAAATTTTGACCAAACAATGTTGTCAAATGGGTTTAAGATAAATGAATGTGATAAATGTGTGTACATTAAAAATATTCTAAATCACATAGGCATTGTTTGCTTATATGTGGATGATATGCTCATAATGAGTAATGACATTGTCAATATAAATGCTACTAAGTGTATGCTAGCTAGTAAGTTTGATATGAACGACTTGGGAGTTGATGATTTAATTATGGGAATTAAGATCCATAAGACTTCTCAAGGTCTGGCATTATCACAATCTCATTATATCAAGACAGTACTTTAAAAATTCAAGCACTTGGACTTTAAAGTTGCAAAGACTACAATTGACGTGAATCTTGCATTAGCAAAAAACAAAGGCCAAATGTCACGACCCCAAATCCGGTCGTGATGGCGCCCAGCACACCGCTAGGCCAGCCCGACCAGTCAACAATAACCACGGAGCCACAAGCTCACTTTATCCAATTTAAGCATAACAGTGATAGATATATTAAAAATAGGGAACCAAGTCCCAATACATGCCAACTCCCATAGACCGAAAGGTCAAGAGTCATGAGCCTCTACAGAGTATACAAAGTGTAAATAGTGACTATAACTGTGCACAAGTGTGGGATGATCAGAACAAAATACAGACAAACTGGAGTATCAGGTCCTGCGAACGCTGGCAGCTACCTCGACTGTCCAAAAGCACTTCCGAGCCGCAATAGAATCAGCCATGCTGTGATGTACCTGAATCTGCACACAAGGTGCAGGGAGTCGGGTGTGACTACTTCCAACTCAGCAGTAATAAAAGTAAATAATGCTTAAGGGAAGAAAACCACGATAGACACAATCTCATGCTACACAATACAAAACTATCTTTTTATTCCTTTCCAACATAAGTGAGTAGATCATTAAAAATCTCAATTTTTAGCTACTTTCTGTCATAATAATATACCAATACCTGGATACAATCTCAAGCGGTGCAAGTCCGCACTCAAATCAGCCCCTCGGGCTCAGCACTCCTTATCAATTTACACCAGGAGATCTGGTCAATAAGGCAACTAATGCATGTGTGCCAGTAATGTATGAGTGCTGAATGTTATGCCACGTAGTACACGTAAACCAATGTATGTATTCCATGCAATGCATATGACCGCTACGGCGTGTAGCCCGATCCAATTTGGGTACCCGTGCTCACTGTGGGGTTCAGACTCCGGAGGGGCTCCTACGACCCAAGCACAATATTAATATCACACCTGCTGCAGCGCGCAGCCCGATCCGTATACCACTGCGGCGTGCAGTCCGATCCATGCATGTATATGCTCACATTAAATGTCATGCCCTAACATATGGCCCTCGGCCCAATCAGTCTAACAAATAATCAAGAAAGCCCTACGGGCAACAATATCATATTAGCTCACAATTAAAATATTATTAAGACCTTGTTCAAGTTTTTCATAACCTTATAAGAATGCTGAATAGCAAAAATACCATTTAAAACCTTAAATTTAGATAAAAATATGTACGGTGTTATCAAGACAATGATACTAATCCCCGAAGGATTCAACTAATCGGCACGAAGCCCAAACATGATAATTAGTCCAATTCATTTCAACAATTAGGTGTTATTATTTATTACGCGGGACGGACCAAGTCGCGATCCCCAATGGTGCTCTACCCCACGCCCGTTATCCGGCGTGCAAGTCACCTCAACACAGCACTAAGATGTGCAAGTCCGGGGTTTACTAACCCTCAGGACATCATTTACAAGTATTTCCCACCTCGAATCGACGAAAGCTCATGCCCGCGATGCCTTAGATCCTCGAACTGGCATCCACGCACATCAAAACTAGCACAAATCAGCACAAATATATCAAAATAGGCTAATGGAACGATACCCAATCAAAACAACTCAATGTGACGACCCAAAGGGTCATCACTTATTTAATTAATCATTTCGAGCTTCGGAGGCCTTGAAAACCTCATTCTATGTTGCCTCGATTTATGTGCACGATCCGAGCATGTTGCCAGAGAAAGATTTTGTGATAGAAAATATGAATTCTATGAGAAATTTGGATAAAAATGATATTAATATTGATATGGTTGACTTCGGTCAACATTTTTGGTAAACGGATCCGACCCGAGATTGGATGGTCCCGAGAGGTCCGTAGGAAAATATGGGACTTGGACATGCGTCCGGAGTCGAATTCGAGGCCTAGAGCCCAAGTTATGAATTTTTATGTGAAATTGTTTTTGATGCAATTATTAAAGGAAATAAATTAATTGACCTTGGTATCGGGCTCGTATTTTGGTTCCGACGCCCGTTACAAGTCTTAAATATTATATATGTGATTTCTGTAAAGTTTGGTGACATTTGGATGTCGTTTGAGATGTTTTGGACCTTGAGTTCCAATGTTAAGAAGTTTTGAAAATCAAAAGTATGAAAATCATGAGTTGAGGCTTGATTTGATTAAAACGAAGTGATATTGGCGATATGATCGCACGAACAAGTCCATAATGTGTTTTCGAGGTTGTGTACATGTTTGGTTTGGAGCCCGGGGGGCTCGGGTAAAGATTTGATAGGCCGTTGGATGAAAATCTGAATTTTTAACTGCTGGTTTTTTTCACCCAGCTGTTGGCTTCGCAATTGCGAAGAATTTCTCGCAATTGCGAAGGTGACAGACCAAGGCAAGCCCCCTTTGGCCCAGCCTTGTTCGCAAATGCGAACAATTGTTCGCATTTGCGAAGGTCCCCAGTGCCAGCCTATGTTCGCAAATGCGAACTAAAGTTCGCAAATGCGAACATTCCCCAACACTGCCTTGGTTCGCAAATGCGAACCATTGTTCGCAAATGCGAACACTGCCTATACAACATGTGTTCGCAAATGCGAACATTAGTTCGCAAATGCGAACTGTTCGCAAATACGAACAAATGTTCGCAAATGCGAACTTCCCACCCTTAGCTTATTTTTCAAACTCCAGAAATTGGTCGGGATTCGCAATTGCGAACCCATGTTCGCAAATGCGAACACAGAGACCTGAAAAACACGAATTTCAGTCATTTCTTCACATTTTACAAAAACCAAAACACCCATTTACGATTCTTCAAGGATTTCTTCTTCATCAAAACGATTGTAAGTCACTTTTTACTTAATTCTTTCAATTCCTAACATCATTAAACATGTTTTTCATAAGAAATCAAAGATTTTCATGGTAAAATTCTTGTTTTTGTTAGAAAATAGGGTTTTTCATAAATTGGGGAATTGGACCTCGAATTGATGTCCGATTTTGAAACAAATTATATATATGAACTCGTGGGGGAATGGGTAACCGGATTTTGGTCATAACCCCGAATTCCGACCATGTGGGCCCGGGGTTGAAATTCACTATTCATGGTAGAATGTTGTAAAAGTTGTATTTGGTATTAAGAATTAGTTTGTGGAGTAGAATTGATGATATTAAATCAATTGTGTATAGATACGGTTGGATTGGAGCCAAATTGAAAGAAAAAGACATTTCCACGGATTGGATTGTTCATAAGCATTCGAGGTAAGTGTTTGTTCTATCCTAGCTTGAGGGAATAGGATTATGTGTTATGTGTTATGTGATCGAGTGCGGTGTATGGGTTGTGGTGACGAGCATCCATACACTGGCGGCGTCTAGTATGACCGTGAGTCGTTGGAAAATGATATTTTGAGATATATTACAGGTGAATTGTTATTGTTCTCCCTTGTTGGGACTTGTTGTGAAGATAATTGTTGATTGCCCTTGATGGGACGATTTATGAATTGTTGTTTCTTTCTCTGCCCTTAACTGTGATTGTTATTTGGGTGAGGAAGAGTGATAATGCACGAAGGGTGATGCCGTGCCATGTTTATTTATTTATGCACGTAGGTTAATGTCGTGCCATGTTTATTTATTGATTATGCACGAAGGATCATGCCGTGCCATGTTATTGAACCATGTACGAAGGATCATGCCGTACTATGGATGTGAGGATGAGAGTAAAAGCACGAAGGGTGATGCCGTGTACTTTATTTGTTTATTTGGTGAGGATGAGAGTAAAAGCACGAACGGTGATGCCGTGTACTTTATTTGTTTATTTGGTGAGGATGAGAGTAAAAGCACGAAGGGTGATGCCGTGCAATTGCTTGCTATTTCTTGAAGTGATATAATTCGTGTTTACATTATACTTTGTTTTCTTTGTGAAATTATTAACTGTGGTTAATTGTTGAATTCTTTAAGATATTTCTTATTGTATTATTACTTGATTATTTCTTGTTATTTTGTGGTACACATATATATATATTGAATTGCACAGGTTATGTGGGTGTCTGGTCCTAGGCTTGTCACTACTTCGCCGGGATAGGCCAGGCACTTACCAGCACATGGGGTCGGTTGTGCTGATGCTACACTTCTGTGCGTTTTTGCACAGGTCCGGGTTACGATCAGGAGCAGCAGCAACAGTAAATAGATTGCGTGGGAGTTGATCACATTTGAGACCGAGGTAGCTTGCAGACGTCCGCAGGCCCGGCGTCTCTCTCTTTATTTATGTTATTAGTCGTAGTCTCTTTGTTCCGAGACAAACAGAATTATGTTATATTTCCTTCAGACTTTTATGTGTAGTATTCCATAGTAGTTCGTGAGTTGGTGACTCCACGTCTTGGGTAGAGGATTTCAGTATGATTTTCACCTTGTGATTCGTTATTTCCATTTCGATAAAGTATTCCGCATTTATTTAATTAAAATTGTGTTAAAAACAGGATAGTATGAATACAATGGCTTGCCTAGCTACCACGAGTAGGCGCCATCACGATCCCGATGTTGGGGAAAAAATCCGGGTCGTGACATCTTGATTTAAATTTGTCACTACAGGCAAATGAGCAGTTAGAAAATAATGTTTCCACTTTATATAATCCGCAAGACGACTTGTAAACATCAAGTTTACTACGTTTTAGCGATTATTTTTTCATGTTTTAATTGGATTTGTATTAACACTCATATTTTTTATAGGGGGTACCGTCCGAATTTGAATTCTACAAGTTATGACCCCGCTCCTAGTTGGAATCTGCATAGGATCTGGAATAATGGACCACGTCGGTCCAACTAGGAGTTATCACCAACCTGAAAATATCCATCATGAAACCTCAAGACAATACGATTTGTAAGTAAAGGCTCCGAGCAGCCTCCGCAGGGCCCGACTCGAGTCCCGGAAGAGACTTTAATCACCCCGCATCTCCGGATGCTTTGGTCGAATAGCGGGATTCATGGACGACATTGCCGTAGCGGGTTTATTATCGCTTGCCCCGACTACTTCTCGGCCGGAGGAGGGGCCCGTACTCCTATTGCTCATACTCCGAGCCGCAGCTCCTCAGCCTCAGGCACCAGCAATCCGGCACCACCGTGGCCACTCGTCCGGTACCACGACTCACGCCGGCGACGGAGCCGGCCATGACTTCCGATTCATTATGGAGGCTTGATCGGTTCTCCAAGCTATTTACCACTACATTCGGTGGAGCCGCATCAGAGGATCCTCAGGACTTTTATTCAGTTGCCATGAGATTCTCAAGACTACGGGGATCGTGGAGACAAACGGAGTTGATTTTTGTACTTTCAGACTTGCAGGATCCGCCAAGACTTGGTGGAGAGATTATTGCTCGACTCGACCAGCAGGGTCCCCAGCTTATCATGGGACCAGTTTGCGGAACTATTTATGGAGAAGTTTCTCCCCGCTACTCGGCGGGATTTACTTCGGAGGCGGCTTGAGCGCCTCCATCGTGGCACTATGACGAGCTACACGAGATGAGACGAGATTCATCGACTTGGCTTGTCATGCAGCGGCGATACTTCCCACCGGAGCGGGAGAGGGTCCGCAGATTATAGATGGGCTTAATCAGATCCGATTAGACTCCGGATGGCTATGGGCGTGGGGAGTGACATATCATTTCGGGAGGCGGCCAACGCGAACACGCAGAGTTGAGATGGCTCTTGCTAGGGGAGGTGGTTATTCTTCGGACAAGAGGCCTCGTCATTCGTGTAGATTTGGTGGTCCTTCCTCCGGTGGCACAGAATCCTTTGACAGAGGCCGACCCTCCAAGCTCTTTCATTCCGCCCTTCGAAGCTTCGCTGCGGTGGATCGGTGATCGTGGTTCTCGGGGTATTATTCGGACCGGCCTCCTATTAGTGCTCGGCCTCTTCGTAGTGTTCGTGGAGGCCATTCGTGTCGTCAGGGCCAGCAGCCCTCATCGCCCAAGAGTTGCTACGGTCGTGGCGACCCAGTGTCATTTTATCGGAATTGCCCTATAGCGAGCGGGCAACTCTCGGCGAGCCGAGGTCCTCGTCCCATGATTCGAGCCCCGACCGACCCTCAGCCTGCCCAGCCAGCCGCAGGCGGGGGTAGAGATTATAGAGGCGGAGGTCGAGACCGTAGAGGCGGAGACCGTCCAGCCAGAGGTAGAGGTCAGCCGGTTGATGGTCGTCCCAGAGACGCAGCTCAGAGGGGAGGTGCAGATCCCCGATTCTATGCTTTACCAGCCAGGCCAGAGGCAGAGGCATCAGATGCCGTGATTACGGGTACTATTCTTGTGTGTGGCAGAGGTGCTTCAGTATTATTTGACCCTGGATCTACCTATTCCTATGTGTCTTCCTACTTCGCACCGTATTTGGCTGTGCCCAGCTATGCTCTGGATATCCCAGTTTATGTGGCTACACCAGTGGGTGACTCCATCGTAGTCGATCGGGTGCATCGTTCGTGCGTAGTTATATTTGGGGGTCTTGAGACCCGTGTGGATCTGTTGCTTTTGGATATGGTAGATTTTGATGTCATATTGGGGATGGACCGGTTGTCCCCATACCATGCTATTCTTGATTGTCATGCTAAGACTGTCACCTTAGCCTTGCCAGAATCACCCCGATTAGAGTGGAAGGGTACCTCAAGCCACTCCGTTCGCATTGTTATTTCCTATGTTAAGGCTCGACGTATGGTCGAGAAGGGGTGTCTAGCTTATTTGCCATATGTTCGTGATTCCAGCGCGTAGATTCCTTCTATTGATTCAGTTCCTATTGTACGGGATTTTTCTGAGGTCTTCCCTTCAGACCTTCCAGGTATGCCACCCGACAGGGATATTGATTTCTGTATTGATTTGGCACCGGGAACTCAGCCCATCTCTATTCCACCCTATCGTATGGCCCCGCCGAAGCTAAAAGAGTTGAAAGATCAGTTGCAGGACCTTCTTGAGAAGGGCTTTATCAGGCCCAGTGTTTCCCCCCGGGGAGCACCCGTATTATTTGTAAAGAAGAAGGATGGCTCGATGCAGATGTGTATTGATTACCGGCAGTTAAACAAGGTGACTATCAAAAATAAATATCCACTTCCGAGGATTGATGATTTGTTTGACCAGCTCCAAGGAGCAAGGGTGTTCTCAAAAATAGACTTGAGGTCGGGTTACCATCAGCTGAAGATCAGGGCGGCCGACATTCCTAAGACAGCCTTTTGCACCAGGTACGACAACTATGAATTCTTGGTCATATCTTTCGGGTTGACCAATGCTCCAGCAACATTCATGGAGTTGATGAATCGGGTATTCAGGCCTTACTTAGATCTGTTCGTGATAGTATTCATAGATGACATCCCGGTATACTCCCGCAGCCAGGAAGAGCACGAGCAGCACCTCAGAGTGGTTCTTCAGACTCTGAAAGATAACCACCTATATGCCAAATTTTCTAAATGTGAGTTCTGGCTGAGTTCGGTAGCATTTCCTGGGTCACATTGTATCAGTGGAAGGTATTCAGGTAGACCCAAAGAAGATCGAGGCAGTCCAGAATTGGCCTCGACCAGCTTCAGTGACTGAGATCCGGAGTTTCTGGGATTAGCAGGTTACTACCGTCGTTTTGTAGAGGGTTTTCTCTATTGCGCCCCCGATGACCGAGGTCGACCCTGCAGTGGTGTCCAATTTCGGTGGTCGAGGAGTGCGAGGCGAGCTTTCGTAAGCTCAAGACGCCTCGACCACCGCACCGTTGTTGGTACTACCTACAGCGTGCGTGGCCTTATACGAGCTTATCGCGACGCATCTCGTACAGTGCTTGGAGCGGTATTGATGCAGGATGGTAAGGTTATCGCTTATGCTTCGAGGCGATTAAAGATACATGAGAAGAATTATCCAGTTCATGATCTTGAATTAGCAGCAGTGGTTCATGCCTTAAAGATCCGGAGGCATTATCTATATGGTGTGACATGCGAGGTGTACACCGATCACAAAAGCCTAAGAGTACTTGTTCAAGCAAAAGGAGTTGAATCTACGACAACGGAGATGGTTAGTAGTTGCTAAAAGACTATGATGTTACTATATTATATCACCCGTGTAAGGCCAATGTGGTGGCCGATGCATTGAGTAGAAAGTATGCCAAGCATGGGTAGTCTTGCATATATTCCGGTCAATCGGAGACCATTAGCCCTAGATGTCCGAGCCTTAGCCAACCGGTTCGCGAGACTAGACATTTCGAGCCTAGCAGAGTGTTAGCCCGCACGGTCGCTTGTTCTTCATTATTAGAGCGTATCCGTGAGAGGCAATTTGATGATCCTCATTTGCGTGAGTTGAGAGATACAAGACAAGCAGTGAGGTGCCACACAGGTAAACCTAGATGATGACGGGGTATCGAAATTGCAGGGTCGAGTTTGTGTGCCCAATGTCGAAGCGGATTCGAGAGTTGATCTTAGCAGAGGCCCACAGCTCACGGTATTCTATTCACCCAGGCGCGCCGCGAAGATGTATCAGGACTTGCGAAAGCACTATTGGTGGCGCAGAATGAAGAAAGATATCGTTGCGTATGTCGCTCGGTGTCTAAATTGTCGCAGGTGAAATATGAGCACCAGAGACCTGGTGGTGTGTTCCGGAGGATTGAAATTCCCGAGTGGAAATGGGAGCGGATCACTATGGACTTCGTTATTGGACTTCCTTTGACTCGGAGAAAATTTGATGCTATTTGGGTCATTGTTGATAGGCTGACCAAATCAGCACACTTTATTCCAGTATCTGTCTCCTACTCGTCGGAGAGGTTAGCGGAGGTTTACATTAGGGAGATTGTTCGTCTCCACGGGGTGCCAGTATCTATTATCTCTGATCGGGGTACGCAGTTTACCTCGCGGTTCTGGAGAGCGGTTCAGCAGGAGTTAGGCACCCAGGTTCAGTTGAGTACAGCATTTCATCCTCAGACGGATGGCCAGTCCGAGAGGACTATTCAGATTCTAGAGGACATGCTTCGAGCCCGTGTTATTGATTTCGGAGGCTCGTGGGATCAGTTTCTGCCATTAGCAGAGTTCGCCTACAATAACAGTTACCAATCTAGCATCCAGATGGCTCCGTATGAGGCGTTGTATGGTAGGCGATGTCGATCACCAGTTGGATGGTTTGAACCGGGAGAGGCTCGGTTGTTGGGTACAGACTTAGTTCGGGAGGCCTTAGATAAGGTCAAGACTATTCAGGAGAGATTGCGTTCAGCTCAGTCTAGGCAAAAGACTTATGCGGATCGTAAGGTTCGAGATGTAGATTTCATGGTCGGTGAACGAGTATTGCTCCGAGTGTCGCCTATGAAGGGCGTGATGAGGTTTGGGAAGAAGGGCAAGCTCAGCCCTAGGTATATTGGCCCATTTGAGATTCTAGACAGAGTGGGAGGGGTGGCTTACAGATTAGCTTTGCCGCCTAGCTTATCAGCCGTGCATCCGGTTTTTCATGTATCTATGCTTCGGAGATACCACGGCGATCCCACACATGTGTTAGACTTCAGTACCGTCCAATTGGACAATGATCTATCTTACGAGGAGGAGCCGGTGGCTATTCTAGACCGGCAGGTTCGACAGTTGAGGTCGAAGAGTTATCCTTCTGTGCGTGTTCAGTGGAGGGGTCAGCCTCCTGAGGCATCGACCTGGGAGTCCGAGTCTGATATGCGGAGCCGCTACCCACACTTGTTTCCTGACTCAGGTACTTCTTTTTTTGTCCGTTCGAGGACGAACGGTTGTTTTAGAGGTGGAGATTGTGACGACCCAAAGGGTCATCACTTATTTAATTAATCATTTCGAGCTTCTGAGGCCTTGAAAACCTCATTCTATGTTGCCTCGATTTACGTGCACGATCCGAGCATGTAGCCGAAAAGATTTTGTGATAGAAAATATGAATTCTATGAGAAATTTGGATAAAAATGATATTAATATTGATATGGTTGACTTCGGTCAACATTTTTGGTAAACGGATCCGGACCCGAGATTGGATGGTCCCGAGAGGTCCGTAGGAAAATATGGGACTCGGACATGCGTCCGGAGTCGAATTTTGAGGCCTAGAGCCCAAGTTATGAATTTTTATGTGAAATTGTTTTTGATGCAATTATTAAAGGAAATAAATTAATTGACCTTGGTATCGGGCTCGTATTTTGGTTCCGACGCCCGGTACAAGTCTTAAATATTATATATGTGATTTCTGTAAAGTTTGGTGACATTTGAATGTCGTTTGAGATGTTTTGGACCTTGAGTTCCAATGTTAAGAAGTTTTGAAAATCAAAAGTATGAAAATCATGAGTCGAGGCTTGATTTGATTAAAACGAAGTGATATTGGCGATATGATCGCACGAACAAGTCCATAATGTATTTTTGAGGTTGTGTACATGTTTGGTTTGGAGCCCGGGGGGCTCGGGTAAAGTTTTAATAGGCCGTTGGATGAAACTCTGAATTTTTGAAGTGCTGGATTTTCACCCAGCTGTTGGCTTCGCAATTGCGAAGTTTTCTCGCAATTGCGAAGGGGGACAGGCTCGCAAATGTGAACATTCATCGCAAATGCGAAGCCCCCTTTGGCCCAGCCTTGTTCGCAAATGCGAACAATTGTTCGCATTTGCGAAGGTCCCCAGTGCCAGCCTATGTTCGCAAATGCGAACAAAAGTTCGCAAATGCGAACATTCCCCATACTGCCTTGGTTCGCAAATGCGAACCATTGTTCGCAAATGCGAACACTGCCTTATACAGCATGTGTTCGCAAATGCGAACATTAGTTCGCAAATGCGAACAAATGTTCGCAAATGCGAACTTCCCACCCTTAGCTTATTTTTCAAACTCCATAAATTGGTCGGGGTTCGCAATTGCGAACCCATGTTCGCAAATGCGAACACAGAGACCTGAAAAACACGAATTTCAGCCATTTCTTCACATTTTACAAAAACCAAAACACCCATTTACGATTCTTCAAGGATTTCTTCTTCATCAAAACGATTGTAAGTCACTTTTTACTTAATTCTTTCAATTCCTAACATCATTAAACATGTTTTTCATAAGAAATCAAAGATTTTCATGGTAAAATTCTTGTTTTTGTTAGAAAATAGGGTTTTTCATAAATTGGGGAATTGGACCTCGAATTGATGTCCGATTTTGAAACAAATTATATATATGAACTCGTGGGGGAATGGGTAACCGGATTTTGGTCATAACCCCGAATTCCGACCATGTGGGCCCGGGGTTGAAATTCACTATTCATGGCAGAATGTTGTAAAAGTTGTATTTGGTATTAAGAATTAGTTTGTGGAGTAGAATTGATGATATTAAATCAATTGTGTATAAATACGGTTGGATTGGAGCCAAATTGAAAGAAAAAGACATTTCCACGGATTGGATTGTTCATAAGCATTCGAGGTAAGTGTTTGTTCTATCCTAGCTTGAGGGAATAGGATTATGTGTTATGTGTTATGTGATCGAGTGCGGTGTATGGGCTGTGGTGACGAGCATCCATACACCGGCGTCTAGTATGACCGCGAGTCGTTGGAAAATGATTATTTTGAGATATATTACAGATGAATTGTTATTGTTCTCCCTTGTTGGGACTTGTTGTGAAGATAATTGTTGATTGCCCTTGATGGGACGATTTATGAATTATTGTTTCTTTCTCTGCCCTTAACTGTGATTGTTATTTGGGTGAGGAAGAGTGATAATGCACGAAGGTTAATGCCGTGCCATGTTTTATTGATTATGCACGAAGGATCATGCCGTGCCTTGTTATTGAACCATGTACGAAGGATCATGCCGTACTATGGATGTGAGGATGAGAGTAAAAGCACGAAGGGTGATGCCGTGTACTTTATTTGTTTGTTTGGTGAGGATGAGAGTAAAAGCACGAACGGTGATGCCGTGTACTTTATTTGTTTATTTGGTGAGGATGAGAGTAAAAGCACGAAGGGTGATGCCGTGCAATTGCTTGCTATTTCTTGAAGTGATATAATTCGTGTTTACATTATACTTTGTTTTCTTTGTGAAATTATTAACTGTGGTTAATTGTTGAATTCTTTAAGATATTTCTTATTGTATTATTACTTGATTATTTCTTGTTATTTTGTGGTACACATATATATATATTGAATTGCACAGGTTATGTGGGTGTCTGGTCCTAGGCTTGTCACTACTTCGCCGGGATAGGCCAGGCACTTACCAGCACATGGGGTCGGTTGTGCTGATGCTACACTTCTGTGCGTTTTTGCACAGGTCCAGGTTACGATCAGGAGCAGCAGCAGCAGTGAATAGATTGCGTGGGAGTTGATCATATTTGAGACCGAGGTAGCTTGCAGACGTCCGCAGGCCCGGCGTCTCTCTCTTTATTTATGTTATTAGCTGGAGTCTCTTTGTTCCGAGACAAACATGAATTGTGTTATATTTCTTCAGACTTTTATGTGTAGTATTCCATAGTAGTTTGTGAGTTGGTGACTCCACGTCTTGGGTAGAGGATTTCAGTATGATTTTCACCTTGTGATTCGTTATTTCCATTTCGATAAAGTATTCCGCATTTATTTAATTAAAATTGTGTTAAAAACAGGATAGTATGAATACAATGGCTTGCCTAGCTACCACGAGTAGGCGCCATCACGATCCCGATGTTGGGGAAAAAAATCCGGGTCGTGACAAGTTGGTATCAAAAAAATTCCCAAAGTTGTCAAAACCCGACTTTCGGTACGCTTGTCGAAAAATTACAAAAGTCACATATTCGGAATCCTCATCTCGATACAAGTCTAGGCATATAAAATTTACCAAAATCGGACTCCATTTGCCCACTCAAATTAGGGTTTTTCTTCAATTTTGGCCTAGGGCTCAAACCCACCTTTAATCTTCCATTTACATAAATTTAACCAAGGATTTCATGTTAAAATGATGTAATTAAGCCACAAAACTTACCTCCAACGAAACCCCGATGATTTCCCAGCAAACTCCCGTAAATTTCTTCTCTTGGAACTCAAAAATGGAGGTTTTGGGTAAGGGGTTCGCGACTGGACTTTTCTGTTATATTAATTCACTGACTGCCAGGCGACCTTCTGCGATCGCAGCCTCAGGGTCGCGATCGCGATGAACAAATTTATCAAGCTCCAAAATTACTCTATGCGATCGTGACATTCCCTACGTGATCGCACTGTCTCATGCCTCAACACTACGCGATCGCGTGAAACCACCCGCGATCGCACTGCTCTAAATCCCAGACCTACGCGATCGCATCACTCCTCCCGCGATCGCGAAGAACAAATTTTCCGACCTCATTCCAATATACTACGCGATCGCAGAGCTTCCCAGCTTTACCCTACGCGATCGCAGACATAGCTTCGCGATCGCGAAGCACAAAAATCTTCTGCACTAATTGCAGCAGAAACAGCAGTGCAGTTAGCACAAAATGGTCCGTTTGGACCCCTGAATTCATCCCGAGGCCCCGGGGACCCCAATGAAAACCACCAACATACTCCAAAACACGATAAGAACTTGTTCCAATCGTAAAAACATCATACTAAACATCAAAATCACCAATTATACACGGATTCAAGCCTAAATTCCTTAAAACATTCCGAATTACACAATCAATCAAAAACCCGACCAAACGACGTCCGAATGACCTGAAATTTTGCGGACATATCCAAAATCACATAACGAGGCTACTGCAACTTTCGGAATTCCATTCTGACCCCCGGATCAAAATCTCACCTACCGTTCGGATTTCGCCAAAATTCAACCTTAGCCAATTCAAGCCTATTTCTACACCGGGCCTCCAAATTCAATTCCGATTGCTCCCCTAAGTCACAAATCACCTCCCGGAACTAACCGAATCGTCAGAATCCGATTCCGAGCCCTCTAACCAAATAGTCAACTCCGGGTGGACTTTCCTTATTCAAGTTTCCTTCAAAAAGGCTATATGCCTCATTTTCAATCCAAATCACTCCTAACTCACCCGATAGGCTCTAACACCGATATAAAAGCATAAAATATGTAATTACAACATAACGGGGTGGTAATTTCCCGTAACGACGGGCTGGGTTGTTACATTCTCCCCAACTTAAACAATCGCTCGTCCTCGAGCGTACCCAGAGTTGTACTAGAAGCAACCCCATAGCTGAATGACCTTACCAAGCATATATTCGGGCAATCATACGTCACCCTATCTCATATAAGTCCGAAAAATCCATATAGTCAAAATTTCACAGACCATCTGAATCATAAATCACATTGCACTCTCTGAAATCATATGCCAAATGCAAATCCCATGCCTATACTCAGGATACACTCGAATCCACTGCAATAACCCATATTCACTACTCCCGGTGAGATCATATGATGTATCGACAACCCAATCACTCGAGACGATAGTCTCTAATCACAACAAGTAGCCACAATAACCAAATACTAGCTGATAACCTCTTTCATTAGATAGAGTCTAATTCCAACACCTCCATATCCTGCCCACGGCAGCTGAAGCACGAGATATACCGAACTCATCTCTCAGGTTAACCATTCATGAATCCATTTCCTTTTTAAAACTGATACCACAATAGGTTTCGGAGCCAAACCTCGATTTTTACCTTTCTAACAAGCTAAGATCCAATATGCTCGTATTTATTAATAACTCCAACGGTCATTTCGATTATAACACACCGCACTGGTGATAAGACACCTCAACACCGGCCTAAGCCACGACGAGCACAACATAGGCTCCAATAGAAAAGTCTGAACACACTCGAATCATGACAGCTCAAATCATGATAATTGTCTCCAGCAAAAGAGCTGTAATTCAATTCCTTTGTGCCATCATAACATAGAACTGAGATCGCGTCTCGCATTATAGAAATAGAGTACATGACTCCTTCTCGCAAGGTCATAACATCACGTGGCCTTGCCACGATTCATGATTCTATCCAAACACTATTACTCATGAAGCACCTCAATTTACCAAGCTTAAAACGATCAGCCCCGCACATATTTAGGTCTGAACCCAAGCAATCAACCTCACCCACGGTGAAACAATTAACGTATGCTATCAAATCCTGAAAGGACACAACCGATGTGCCATTCGCCAAGCGATACTCAAAACGGACTTTCCTCGGAAGTGAAGAAGTATTGTATACCAGGTAGCATATAACTAACTATATTTTCACAATATTCTGTTGTGGCGTGCAACCCGCTCCAACGACATACCCGTGGCGGCGTGCCACCCGATCTGGATACCCTACCTGTGGCGGTGTGCCAACCGATCCACGCCTAAATCTCGCAAAGGAAATGCATATCGAGTCGAATTTTCTCATTATAGCAAACATACATATACATATAGCCTCAAGCTCGGCCACATGAACGCATCTGACAACGTTTCTCAATACTGGAACTGAATCAATGGTAGATACCTCCTCCCCGACATCCGCCACTAAGGTCCAACTGACAAAGAAATGCCTACCAGCCGTCTGCTGGTCCTGAGGTACCACTACTCTGTTGGAGCATACTCTGATGCTCTCCGCTACGCAATTTGTGCCATTTTCCGACATAGTCCATATCACATTAGTCTAGACAATCTGACCTATGACAACCAGTCAGCAATCGAGTATCATAATCCGAATTCGTCTTATCAAGTCAAGAGAGAAAGCCACTAGAGCCTCCGATTTTTAATAATCACAAAATGGTGTCGATACACATGATATACAACCACTGCATAGGCGGACTAACAAGAGCTTCAAGTCTCCAAAACATATACAACACATGAATCACAATGCCTGATCCCGTACTCCACTGTACATATACATAACGCACATCAAGCATCCATTCATACCACGACAGCCAATCAGAAATTTCACTATGCCATCAATTACTCAGTTATTATAGTCGATCCAACAAGAGAATACCACCATACCACCGGATATCATCGGTTTACATTGCCTTGTCCTTTTTGGATCATATTCCCTGCCAAGTTAATAGAATAGCAGTACCATTTTCTTAAATTATCAGAAAGATTGATTCTTAATTCACTTGCAGCTGTCCGCGCTGCTCAATAATTTTATTGACTTCCCATATATTATGAACTGATCTCAAAACCTAGAATATACCATTATCAACCTTCCATAACACATCGTGTATACCATATTACACTAAGACAACATGGAAATTCATATCCCTTTCCTCCGCCTCAACATCGGCGCACTCCACTAGTCAAGGACTTTCGTGATCCCATACAGAAGAAAACTCATTACACATTCCACGCTTCGCATACCGACATGAGTATACTCATTTTCAAACCATGATAAAACACATCACAAACTATTTCTTCCCATTCGTTGCATAAGTTTAACTGCCAGGACTGAGTCCTTATACCCATATCAAGTTACACAACTGCCAGCACTCAAGAGCTTTGCTGCAATGTCCGCAAGACTCATTACTTCAACCACACACCAGGAATCAATCGTATTCCTTTTTATACCATTCTGGTTTATTAACAAGTCGTTCCATTTACCCAGTTTCCTTTCTGATTCATCTCTAATTTCATATCAGTCTTTACTATAGTACTATAATACATCAACTCCTGTTACCATACTAATTCGTACATAAGACCCATAGGCCACTGAATACTCCCTCAATGTTTCCCAGAAGTACCACATTCTACAATACATTATTTTGAAGAACTTTATGCGATTTTTGAATTAGTGTCATTACCTTCCAATACGGATACATAGAATCCCATCATTCACATAACATAGAACAAATCTTGATCCCTTCTAACGAAAACACCATCTTTATCCACATACATAATCTTAAGACACCTTACCGTTACAAGCAAAATCTGAAACACCACAGGACTATTCTTGGGTGTCATTCACCCTTATTCAGCTGTAATTCAACTGTCTTATGGAACAGAACCACTCGTGCCTTGCTAGAACTCTGACACCGCAAAACATGATTACATACAGATACAATTAGCTATCTTTCTTTTCTATACACCGAACATTCTTTACCAACATAAGTTCACAACATCCTAGTATTTCTTCACATCTACGTAGCACCATAACCCTTATCGAAATTTCCCAACATACCTAGAGACAGAGCCAACACAACACACAACAGTGCAATTAGTTAATCAATAACAACCTCCCCAACTTAGCTCGGAGCCATACATCAAGGCACTTCTAGCTACTCATAGCATTCTTACTCAAATGATGCCACAAAGTTCTAGTTAGATTAAACTCAAGTCATTTACAAGCTTCGGCGGAGATTCGAATTATCAGAAATATTAACTCTTTTGCAATTCTTGCATTCATTCACACACAACAGTTACGCCCCCTATTTAGGTGACAAAATCTTTTCTAAGTCCCAAATTTTCCAAAAATTTCGGCAGAGTTCCCTTTGTAAATTGGCCTATCCACCTGCCAGAGAATCACCAAAACCATCCTAGCATTACATTCACAACTCGACAAGACATCACAATGCATATCGACAACATTAGTCTCAATACTACACAAATCATATTATCATATTTGGTATATGAACATGCATTGTACCTGCTCGAATCATAACACATATCAACTACCTTTCAATTACACATGAGAACCAATCCACCTATCTCGCCTCAATTTAGCATTTCAGCACAATACCTTCCACCAGGATACACATAGCATAATCATTTTAGTCTTCCCGAGTTTGAACTCGTTCCACTACACATAAGGCACTTATATTACTGAGCGCTCGATGCATACACAGACGTGCGGAAGGAATTTCAAAAGCATATCTCAAGCTGAATCAAGTACGCACGATAAGAATTCCAAGAAATGTGAAGTGTTTCCTAAAGGTTCGCAGCCTCCCGAGGATAAGTACAGGCGTCCCCGTACCGATCCACAAGACTCTACTAACCGGCTCAAGACTCATGAGTGGGTTAGTTTTCATGTTATTTGGTCAGCGTTTGTGTCACGACCCCAGATTCGGTCGTGATGGCGCCCAACACACCGCTAGGCCAGCCCGACCAATCAACAATAACCACGGAGCCACAAGCTCACTTTATCCAATTTAAGCACAACAGTGATAGATATATTAAAAACAGGGAACCAAGTCCCAACACGTGCCAACTCCCATAGACCGAAGGGTCAAGAGTCATGAGCCTCTACAGAGTATACAAAGTGTAAATAGTGAATATAACCGTGCACAAGTGTGGGATGATCAGAACAAAATATAGACAAACTGGAGAATCAGGTCCTGCGAACGCTGGCAGCTACCTCGACTGTCCAAAAGCACTCCCGAGCCGCAATAGAATCAGCCATGATGTGATGTACCTGAATCTGCACACAAGGTGCAGGGAGTCGGGTGTGAGTACTTCCAACTCAGCAGTAATAAAAGTAAATAATGTTGAAGGGAAGAAAACCACGATAGACACAATCTCATGCTACACAATACGGAACTATCCTTTTATTCCTTTCCAGCATAAGTGAGTAGATCATTGCCCGTCGTCACGGGAATTACCACCCCGTTATGTTGTAATTACATAATTCATGCTTTTATATCAGTGTTAGAGTCTATCGGGTAAGTTAGGAGTGAATTGAAATGAAAATGAGGCATATAACCTTTTCGAAGGAAACTTGAATAAGGAAAGTCAACCCGGAGTTGACTATGTAGTTAGGGAGCTCGAAACCGGATTCTGATGATTCGACTAGTTCCGGGGGATCATTTATGACTTAGGAGAACAATCGGAATTGAATTCGGAGGTCCGGTGTAGTTTTAGGCTTGAATTGGCTAAGGTTGAATTTTGGCGAAATCCGAACGGTAGGTGAAATTTTGATCCGGGGGTCGGAATGGAATTCCGACAGTTGCAGTAGCTCCGTTAGGTGATTTTGGATGTGCCTGCAAAATTTCAGGTCATTCGGACGTCGTTTGGTCGGGTTTTTCATCGAATGTGTAATTCAGAAAGTTTTAAGAAATTTAGGCTTGAATCCGTGTGTAATTGGTGATTTTGATGTTTAGGATGGTGTTATTATGATTGGAACAAGTTCGTATCGTGTTTTGGGGTATGTTGGTGGTTTTTGTTGGGGTCCCGGGGGCCTCGGGATGAATTCGGGGGTCCAAACGGACCATTTTGTGCCAAATGCACTGCTGTTTCTGCTGCAATTAGTGCAGCAGAATTTTACCCTTCGCGATCGCAGAGATAGGGACGCGATCGCGTAAGGTCAAGAACAGAAGCAACGCGATCGCAGGAGCACGGACGCGATCGCGTAGTGTTATCCGGGTGGTCATCGCGATCGCATGAGCATCTACGCGATCGCGTAGAAGAGAAATGGGGTCCAGGGAAAAATGTGCTACGCGATCGCAGGAATAGGGACGCGATCGCGTGAGGCCGGATGGTTGTACATCGCGATCGCGTGAGGAGGATCGCGATCACGTGAGGGCGAAAAGTTTGAGCATCACGATCGCGTGAGTAGAGTCGCGATCGCGCAGGGCAAATGGGTCTGGCAGAGAATTTAATCACAGAACAGAGGGGCTACGGGTTCATTAACCCAAAACGCCATTTTTGAGTTCTAGAGAGAGAAACTCACGGGAATTGCTGGTAATTCATCGGGGATTCGTTGGAGGTAAGTTTTGTGGCTTAATTACATCATTTTAACATGAAACCTTGGTTAAATTTCCGTAAATGGAAGATTAAAGGTGGGTTTGAGCCCTAGGCCTAAATTGAAGAAAAACACCGATTTGAGTGGGCAAACGGAGTCCGATTTTGGTAAATTTTATATGCCTAGACTCGTATCGAGATGAGGATTCCGAATATGTGATTTTTGTAATTTTTCGACAAGTGTACCAAAAGTCGGGTTTTGACAACTTGTGTGTTTTGAAATAAATTGGGTTATTTCGAATGAATTTCGTGAAATTAGCGTATATTGATGCATTCTCTATGATTTTGAGCAGATTTGGCACCCAAGGAGATTGATTTGCGAGGCAAGCGCAAGGCGAATTGAAGCTTCTACCGATTCGAGGTGAGTGGTAGTAGTAAACAATGTACTGAGGGTTTGAAACCCCGTACTAGCACTTCACAGTGCTATATTGAGATGAGACACACGTTCTATGACGGGCGTGGTGACATTGTGATTGGGGGTTCGGACTTAGTCCTTCCCGGTTAATAGAATACTGTGTGGTATGACTGTTACTGATATTACAACCGTACAATAGGGCTAAAAGCCATGTTTGGGGCCTTGTGCCGATCTGTAGAGTATTAGGGAACCTATAGAGCTAGGTGACCCTTATATCGTGTTGGAAATATACACTCAGCCATAGCTCTAGCTGTATAGCATAATATGAGCCGTACTAGATGTGTACATTGAGAGAGATTATCTAGGGTGGAATTCCCTCTTCTAGCTGAGTGGGCTTGAAAGGCCAAGTCTATACCGATTGAGATGAGATAGGGTCAAGGACCCACTATGAGATGTTATATTGGGCCTGAGAGGCCAAACACATATTGACTGGGATAGGGTCGAGGACCCATTATGAGGTATTATATACTTATACCTATATTGGATCGGGCTGCACGCCGCAACAGTATATATATTGGATCGGACTGCACGCTGCAGTAATATACATGTAATATACATGTAATATACGTGTGGGACGGACTGCACGCCGCAGTATTATTGCGCTTGGGCTGTAGGAGCCCCTTCGGAGTCTGAGTCTGCACACATTCTCAGTGAGCACTGGTGTATATGATGGGATCGGGCTGCACGCCGCAGCAGTACAGAGATATATACATATATATAATGGATCCGACCGCACGCCGCAAGAATATCTCGTGTGGATCGTGCCGCACGCCGCAGCATTATAGTGCTTGGGCCTGGGAGCCCCTCCGAAGTCCGTATACACCCCCGCGAGCGCCGTCGACGCTAAACGGACGGGCTGCGCACCGCATCGGTATTTGTAATGGAGCGGGCTGCACGCCGCAGATTATACTTAATCATACCCTACTATCTACTTAAATACTTATACATTATAGACATAAGTATGTGTCTTTATATGTTGAGATGGCCGTACACCGTAGGGTACGAGTGAGGGTTGGTTCAGGGTGGAATCTTG
Organism: Nicotiana noctiflora; assembly: GCA_032618575.1. Classification (NCBI taxonomy): domain Eukaryota; kingdom Viridiplantae; phylum Streptophyta; class Magnoliopsida; order Solanales; family Solanaceae; genus Nicotiana; species Nicotiana noctiflora. The sequence continues at coordinate 18,740 of JASVEL010006819.1, read as the reverse complement.
CAGAGATAAACGTAGATTGGAGGTTAGAGTACTACTATAGTGATGACGTACCTGTGAGGGTTGCCTTAGAACTGTTTAGTGATAGTATAGGTGTTCTTACTTTCAGTTATTATTTATTATTATTACTCACTGAGTTGAAATATACTCACCCCACTCCCCGCACTTTCTGTGTAGATACAGGTGTTCAAGAAGGCAGTTGAGTTACCGCAACTCCTACAATATTGTTATCCCGAGGAGACTTCGAGGTAGCTGCCAGCGTCCGCAGAGCTTGTTTTCTCCTTCTTTATCATCTTGTTGATTTCCTATTTGCCTAGACTTGGTTGTATTAGGATGCTATTCTGTAGAGGCTCAGTCTCGTGACACCACGATATGTTTGGGACCGTATTTTGTATGTTTTACGTTTCGCTTATCACCTGATATGATCATTTACTGTTTAAGTTTAATTTGATTAATAACTAGCTGGTTTAAGGGATAATATGGCTGGGCTTGCCTAGCATTGTGTTGGGCGCCATCATGACCAGGGTTTGGGTCGTGACAAGTTGGTATCAAAGCCTAGGTTAACAGGTCTCGCGAGTCATGAGCCGGCTGGTAGAGTCTCGTGGATCGGTGCGGGGACGCCTGTACTTATCCTCGGGAGGCTGCAAACCTTTTTAGGAAAAGTTTCAATTCTTGGAATTCTTGTCGTGCGATTACTTTTGACTTGAACTGAACTTTGACATTCTATTCTCTCGCACAAGGGAGAGCTCTAGCTCGTGGTAGAAGAAGAGGGCGTTCTAGATTTACTCTAGTTGTGCCACTGGTGGATCTAGTGGAGGATCATGTTATTGAAAATCATAACGAGATGCATGGAAAAACGCCGTCCCTAGTGGATTTCATTTCTGTGTAGGATTCCAGGAGGTCATGGGCTGTATGCTACGGTTCATGGATACTATGATGCATGCTGGTTTATTTTCAGCAGACCTAGCTATATCTCACGTATGAGAGAGAGCACAAAACTATACCTCTGAGGCTTCAAGGAATTTGGTTGTAGTATATCATACCTCGAGTGCACTACTCGTGGTCATAGCTCAGCTAGTTGTAGCGGTTATACTAGAACATAGACCAGTTGCCACCAGCGAGCCGCAGAAGTTATTGGATAAATGGACCAGGCTACATCATTTTATATTTTAAAGGTGAGCAATATGAGGACCCCTAGAACTTTATTGATTATTGCATGGACATACTGGACAATAGGAGGATATTGGAGTCCGCCGGGTGGACTTTACCACTTTTCAGCTAGAGGCAGGGCCCATAGAGGGTGTCAAGCCTATCTTTTTTCGGCGGACCAACAGGTTCTCCTCCCTTGATATAGGACCAATTGACACGTCTCTTTCTAGATAGATATATTCCACCCTCTCAAAAGGAAGAGTTGCGGGGTTATTTTGAGTAGCTCCAGCAGGGTCGGATGTCGGTGACCAACTATAAAGCGAGATTCTATAATTCCGATAGAGAGAGGATTGGGCGCTTCGTGGATGGCCTCATTTATCCCATTCGTATTCTGATGACTCGGGAGAGGGTTTTGAGTCGTACATTCGAGGATGCTGTGGATATTGCTCGCGACATAGAGACAGATCGTCGCAGAGAGCGGGATGAGAGGGAGGCCAAGAGGCCTCGAGGTTCAGTTAGCTCTAGTGGCACTCAGACCAGAGGCCAGAGTTAGCAGAGCCGAGGTCACTCTTTCAGATCTTTGCAGTCGGGCCGCTCAGATCGTCATAGGTGGTCCTCTAGACAGGGTTATCAGGGTTCGCACCAGAGCCAGCTATCTCTCAGCGCCATGCCAGCTCAGAGTTTTTCACAGGCCCCATCTGCTCAGGTTTCATCTCGGCCTAGTTCATCAACCGGCCACTCCAGCGCCAGAGGTCCTTATCAGTCTCAGCCCCCAGCACCGGGGAGTTGCTACGAGTGCGGAGAGTTTGGGCACCACCATAGAGAGTGTCCCCGTCTTGTTTCCAGGTCATATTAGCAGAGGGGGCATCCCTCGTCATCTGGTCCTTCTACTTCAGCACCCGCCCTGCCAGCTAGGGGTAAGGGTTAGTCAGCTAGGGGTTGCCCTCGAGGGGGAGGCTGATCAGGCGGACATGCTAGATGTTATGCTCTTCAGGGCCGATCGGAGGCTGTTGCTTCTGACGCTGTCATTACAGGTATTATTTCAGTCTGCCACAGAGATGCCTCAGTGTTGTTCGATCCTAGTTCTACTTATTCTTATGTGTATACATATTTTGCTCCTGATTTCGGCACGACCCGAGGGTGTCTTGAGCTGCCAGTGCATGTATCTACCCCGGTAGGGGATACTATTGTTGTGGACCATGTATACCGGTCCTGTCTGGTCACTATTGGGGGTCTGGAGACCCGAGTGGACCTGTTGCTTCTCAACATGATTGATTTTGATGTTATATTGGGCATGGACCGGTTATCTCCATGTCATGCTATTCCGGACCGTCATGCCAAGACAGCCACTTTGGCTATGCCGGCATTCGTAGGATCGAGTGGCGAGGCACGACCGAGTATGTACCTAGTAGGGTAATATCTTTCCTCAAGGCCCAACGAATGGTCGGGAAGGGATGTATCTCTTATTTAGCATTTGTGCGGGAGGTCGAGGCCCGGACTCCCAGTATTGATTCCATTCCCATTGTGCGAGACTTTCCTGATGTGTTTCCCTCATGCCGGGCATGCCGCCGGACAGGGATATTGATTTTGGTATCGATTTGGTGCCGTGCACTCAGCCTTATCTCTATTCCTCCGTATCGTATGGCACCACCGAGTTGAAGGAATCGAAGGAGCAGCCTCCAGGAACTCCTAGATAAGTGGGTTCATTCGGCCGAGCTGTGTCGCCGTGGGTGCACCCGGTCCCGTTTGTTAAGCAGAATGACTGATCTACGAGGATGTGTATTGACTATAGGCAGCTAAACAAAGTAACAATGAAGAATAAGTATCCTCTGCCTCGTATTGATGATTTATTTGATCAGCTCCAGGGAGCTAGAGTGTTCTCGAAGATTGATCTTCGTTCAGGCTACCATCAGCTGAAGATTAGGGAGTCTGACATTATGAAGACTGCATTCCGGACCCGATACGGACATTATGAGTTCCTTGTGATGTCATTTGGGCTGACCAACGCCCCAGCAGCATTTATGCATCTGATGAACAGTGTGTTCAGGCCTTATTTGGATTCATTTGTGATTGTGTTCATTGATGACATTCTAGTCTACTCCCGTAGTCAGGAGGAGCATGCTCGACACTTGAGTATTGTGTTGCAGAGATTGAGAGAGGAGAAGCTGTATGCCAAGTTCTCCAAATGTGAGTTCTGGCTTGAGTCCGTGGCATTCTTAGGGCACGTGGTGTCCCGTGATGGTATTCAGGTAGATCCGATGAAGGTCGAGGCAGTGCAGAGTTGGCCCAGACCGACCTCAGTTACTGAGATCCGTAGCTTTCTGGGATTGGCAGGGTATTATCGCCGATTCGTTCAGGGATTCTCTTCTATTGCTTCACCCTTGACTAGATTGACTCAGAAGGGTGTTCCTTTCTTATGGTCCGAGGAGTGCGAGGAGAGCTTTCAGAAGCTCAAGACAGCACTGACCACAGCACCAGCCTTGATTCTACCGACAACTTCAGATTCTTATACTGTATATTGTGATGCCTCAGGAGTGGGCATTGGTTGTGTGTTGATGCAGGAGGGTAGGGTCATTGCTTATGCTTCTCGTCAGTTGAAGCCCCACGAGAAGAACTACCCTGTTCATGATTTGGAGCTAGCAGCCATAGTTCATGCTTTGAAGATTTGGAGGCATTACCTGTATGGTGTCTCATGTGAGGTGTTCACGGATCATCGCAGCCTTCAACACTTATTCAGACAGAAGGACCTTAATTTGAGACAGTGGAGGTGGTTGGAGTTGCTTAAAGATTATGACATCACTATTCTGTATCATCCGGGGAAGGCCAATGTGGTGGCCGATGCCTTGAGTCGGAAGGCGGTTAGCATGGGCAACTTAGCTTTCATCCCAGTTGGGGAGAGGCCATTTGCTTATGATGTTCAGGCCCTAGCCAATCGGCTAGTGAGATTAGATATTTCGGAGCCGAGTCGGGTGTTGGCTTGTGTTGTTTCTCGATCTTCCTTATATGATCGCATTAGGGAGCGACAGTATGATGACCCACATTTGCTTGTCCTTAAGGACAAAGTGCAACATAATGATGTTAGAGATGTGACTATCGACAGTGATGGTGTTTTGAGAATGCAGAGCAGTATATGTGTGCCCAATGTTGATGGTTTGCGGGAGTTGATACTTGAGGAGGCACACAATTCGCGGTACTCTATTCACCCAGGTGCCGCAAAGATGTACCAAGACTTGAGACAACACTACTAGTGGAGGAGAATGAAGATGGATATTGTTAGGCATGTAGCTAAGTGCCTCAATTGCCAGCAGGTCAAATATGAGCATCAGAGACCGGGCGGTGTTCTTCAACGTATGGTTATTCCCGAGTGGAAATGGGAGAGGATCACCATGGATTTTGTTATTGGGCTCCCTCGGACAGCGAGGAAGTTTGATTCTGTATGGGTGATTGTTGATCGGCCGACTAAGTCCGCACATTTCATCCCAGTTAGAACTACTTACTCATCCGAGCGGTTGGCATCGATCTTTATTCGGGAGATTGTCGGGTTGCATGGGGTCCCGTGTCTATTATATCCGACAGAGGCACTCGCTCACTTCTCAATTTTGGAGAGCATTTCAGCGAGAAACGGGTACGCGGGTTGAGCCGAGTACAGCATTTCACCCCCGGACGGACGTGACGCTCCGAGCGCACTATTCGCATCCCGGAGGATATGTCGCGGGTACGTGTGATCGACTTCGGTGGTTCATCGGGATGAGTTTTTGCCACTTGCCGAGTTTGCCTACAACAACAGCCACCGGTCGAGTATTCGGATGGCCCCGTACGAGGCATTGTAGGGCAGACGGCGTAGATCTCCCGTCGGATGGTTTCGAGCCCTGCGAGGATAGATTGACAGGACCGAGTTAGTTCGAGATGCCTCGGATAGAGCAAAGTCGATCCGGAGAGGCTTCGCACGCACGCTCTCGCCGTGAAGAGTTATGCAGACCGTAGGGTTCGAGAGTTGTCTTTCATGGTCGGTGATAGAGTATTGCCGAAGGTTTCACCCACGAAGGGTGTCAGTGAGGTTCGGGGAGAAAGGGAAGTTGAGTCCCGGGGCACATCGGTCCTTTTGAGATACTCGTGAGAGTCGGAGAGGTGGCATACGAGTTAGCCTTGCCACCCAGCCTATCCAACGTTCATCCAGTATTAAATGTGTCCTATGCTCCGGAAGTACATCGAGGATCCGTCTCATGTATTAGACTTCAGTACCATTCAGCTTGATGGTGATCTATCCTATAACGTGGAGCCTATTGCTATTTTGGGTCGCCAAGTAAGAAAGTTGAGGTCGAAGGAGATTGCATCAGTTAAGGTTCAGTGGAGAGGTCGACCCGTAGAGGAGGCTACTTGGGAGGTTGAGCAGGAGATGCGGAGCAGATACCCTCAGCTATTCGAGACTTCAGGTATGTTTCTTGACCCGCTCGAGGACGAGCGTTTGTTTAAGTTGGGGAGAATGTGACGACCCGGCCCGTCGTCACGGGAATTACCACCCCGTTATGTTGTAATTACATAATTCATGCCTTTATATCAGTGTTAGAGTCTATCGGGGAAGTTAGGAGTGAATTGAAATGAAAATGAGGCATATAACCTTTTTGAAGGAAACTTAAATAATGGGAAGTCAACCTAGAGTTGACTATTGAGTTAGAGAGCTCGGAACCGGATTCCGATGATTCGACTAGTTCCGGGGATCATTTATGACTTAGGAGAACAATTGGAATTGAATTCGGAGGTCCGGTGTAGTTTTAGGCTTGAATTGGCTAAGGTTGAATTTTGGCGAAATCCGAACGGTAGGTGAAATTTTGATCCGGGGCTCAGAACGAAATTCCGAGAGTTGCAGTAGCTCCGTTAGGTGATTTTGGATATGCGTGCAAAATTTCAGGTCATTTGGAGGTGTTTAGGTCGGGTTTTAGATCAAATGTTAGTTTGGAAAGTTTTAGAAGAACTTAGGCCTCAATCCGATGTAAATTTGGTGTTTTGATGTTAGTTTTGGTGATTTGAGACTGAAACTAAGTTTGCATGATCATATGCGACATCTTAATATGTTCGTATGCGGTCCCGGGGGCCTCGGGATGAATTCGGGGGTCCAAACGGACCATTTTGTGCCAAATGCACTGCTGTTTCTGCTGCAATTAGTGCAGCAGAATTTTACCCTTCGCGATCGCAGAGATAGGGACGCGATCGTGTAAGGTCAAGAACAGAAGCAACGCGATCGCAGGAGCACGGACGCGATCGCATAGTGTTATCCGGGTGGTCATCGCGATCGCATGAGCATCTACGCGATCGCGTAGAAGAGAAATGGGGTCCAGGGAAAAATGTGCTACACGATCGCAGGAATAGGGACGCGATCGCGTGAGGCCGGATGGTTGTACATCGCGATCTCGTGAGGAGGATCGCGATCGCATGAGGGCGAAAAGTTTGAGCATCGCGATCGCGTGAGTAGAGTCGCGATCGCGTAGAGCAAATGGGTCTGGCAGAGAATTTAATCACAGAACAGAGGGGCTACGGGTTCATTAACCCAAAACGCCATTTTTGAGTTCTAGAGAGAGAAACTCACGGGAATTGCCGGTAATTCATCGGGGATTCGTCGGAGGTAAGTTTTGTGGCTTAATTACATCATTTTAACATGAAATCATGGGTTAAATTTCTATAAATGGAAGATTAAAGGTGGGTTTGAGCCCTAGGCCTAAATTTAAGAAAAACACTAATTTGAGTGGGCAAATGGAGTCCGATTTTGGTAAATTTTATATGCCTAGACTCGTATCGAGATGAGGATTCCGAATATGTGATTTTTGTAATTTTTCGACAAGTGTACCAAAAGTCTCGAGTTTTGACAACTTGTGGGTTTTGAAATAAATTGGGTTATTTCGAATGAATTTCGTGAAATTAGCGTATATTGATGCATTCTCTATGATTTTGAGCAGATTTGGCACCCGAGGAGATTGATTTGCGAGGCAAGCGCAAGGCGGATTGAAGCTTCTACCGGTTCGAGGTGAGTGGTAGTAGTAAACAATGTACCGAGGGTTTGAAACCCCGTACTAGCACTTCACAGTGCTATATTGAGATGAGACACACGTTCTATGACGGGCGTGGTGACATTGTGATTGGGGGTTCGGACTTAGTCCTTCCCGGTTAATAGAATACTGTGTGGTATGACTGTTACTGATATTACAACCGTACAATAGGGCTAAAAGCCATGTTTGGGGCCTTGTGCCGATCTGTAGAGTATTAGGGAACCTATAGAGCTAGGTGACCCTTATATTGTGATTGGAAACATACACTCAGTCGTAGCTCTAGCCGTATATCATAATATGAGCCGTACTAGATGTGTACACTGAGAGAGATTATCTAGGGTGGAATTCCCTGTTCTAGCTGAGTGGGCCTGAAAAGTAGTGGTAACAATGACACTGTATGTTATACGTGAAATAATGCTAACAATGATAGTGTATGTTACACTTGAAATAGTGGTAACAATGACATTGTAATATATACTTGGAACAGAGGGAAAAATGGCACTGTGTGATATAAATTGGTTAGGTAATAATGGCTGACCGGTCAGGTAATAATGGCTGACCGATCAGGTAACAACGACTGACCAAGATATTGCGCTTGGGCTGTAGGAGCCCCTCTAGAGTCTGTACACACCCCCCAGTGAGCGCCGTCGACGATTAATAAATATGGATGGCTCGGGCTGCACGCCGTAGTGGGTACTGAAATGTACCATCATATACATTGCATTGCATTCATGCATTGGTTTCTATTTGTACTATATGGCATGACATTTAGCACTCATATATTATTGGCATACATGCATTACTTGCCTTGTTAACCAGATACTCTGGTCGACGTTAAATGGAGCGGGCTGCGCGCCGCAGCGATATATGTATTGGAGCGGGCTGCACGCCGCAGCATTATACTTAATCATACCCTACTATCTACTTAAATACTTATACATTATAGACATAAGTATGTGTCTTTATATGTTGAGATGGCCGTACACCGTAGGGGTACGAGCGAGGGTTAGTTCAGTGTGGAATCTTGTAGAGATAAACGTAGATTGGAGGTTAGAGTACTACTATAGTGATGACGTACCTGTGAGGGTTGCCTTAGAACTGCTAAGTGATAGCACAGGATTTCTTACCTTCAGTTATTATTTATTATTGTTACTCACCGAGTTGAAATATACTCACCCCACTCCCCTGCACTTTCTGTGCAGATCCACAGGTGCCCGAGAGCAGTTGAGACATTGTGCTGCTGATCCTTGTCTACTTTTGCGGAGATTACGAGGTAGCTGCCAGCGTCCGCAGAGCTTGTTTTCTCCTTCTTTATCATCTCGTTGATTTCCTATTTGCCTAGACTTGGTTGTATTAGGATGCTATTCTGTAGAGGCTCAGTCTCGTGACACCACGATATGTTTGGGACCGTATTTTGTATGTTTTACTTTTCGGTTATCACCTGATATGATTAATTACTGTTTAAGTTTAATTTGATTAATAATTGGCCGGTTTAAGGGATAATATGGTCGGGCTTGCCTAGCATTGTGTTGGGCGCCATCACGACCAGGGTTTGGGTCGTGAAAAGTGAGTAGATCATTAAAAATCTCAATTTTTAGCTACTTTCTGTCATAATAATATACCAATACCCTGGATACACTCTCAAGCAGTGCAAGTCCGCACTCAAATCGACCCCTCGGGCTCAGCACTTATCAATTTACACCAGGAGATCCGGTCAATAAGGCAACTAATGCATGTGTGCCGATAATGTATGAGTGCCGAATGTTATGCCACGTAGTACACGTAAATCAACGTATGTACGCCATGCAACGCATATGATCTGCTACGGCGTATAGCCCGATCCAACTGGGGTACCCGTGCTCACCGCGGGGGTTCAGACTCCGGGGCTCCTACGAACTCAAGCACAATATTAATATCACACCCGTTGCGGCGTGCAGCCCGATCCGTATACCATCGCAAGGCGTGCGGTCCGATCCATGCATGTGTATGCATATGCTCACATGAAATGTCATGCCCTAACATACGGCCCTCGGCCCAATCAGTCTAACAAATAATCAAGAAAGCCCTACGGGCAACAATATCATATTAGCTCACAGCTAAAATAATATTAAGACCTTGTTCAAGTTTTTCATAACCTTATAAGAATGTTGAATAGCAAAATACCATTTAAAACCTTAAATTTAGATAAAAATATGTACAGTGTTATCAAGACAATGATACCAATCCCTGAAGGATTCAAATAATCGACACGAACTCCAAGCATGATAATTAGTCCAATTCATTTCAACAATTAGGTGTTATTATTTATTACGCGGGACGGACCAAGTCACAATCCCCAATGGTGCTCTACCTCACGCCCGTTATCCGGCGTGCAAGTCACCTCGACACAACACTAAGATGTGCAAGTCCGGGGTTTACTAACCCTTGGACATCATTTACAAGTATTACCCACCTCGAACCGACGAAATCTCATGCTCGCGATGCCTTAGCTCCTCGAACCGGCATCCACGCACGTCAAAACTAGCACAAATCAGCACAAATATATCAAAATAGGCTAATGGAACGATACCCAATCAAAACAACTCAATTTGCACCGAAATTCACAAAGTTGCCAAAACCCGACTTTCGGTACGCTTGTTGAAAAATTACAAAAGTCACATATTCGGAATCCTCATCTCGATACGAGTCTAGGCATATAAAATTTACCAAAATCGGACTCCATTTGCCCACTCAAATCAGTGTTTTTCTTCAATTTTGGCCTAGGGCTCAAACCCACCTTTAATCTTCCATTTACATAAATTTAACCAAGGATTTCATGTTAAAATGATGTAATTAAGCCACAAAACTTACCTCCAACGAAACCCCGATGATTTCCCAGCAAACTCCCGTAAATTTCTTCTCTTGGAACTCAAAAATGGAGGTTTTGGGTATGGGGTTCGCGACTGGACTGTTCTGTTATATTAATTCACTGACTGCCAGGCGACCTTCTGCGATCGCAGCCTCAGGCTCGCGATCGCGATGAACAAATTTATCAAGCTCCAAAATTACTCTATGCGATCGCGACATTCCCTACGCGATCGCACTGCCTCATGCCTCAACACTACGCGATCGCGTGAAACCACCCGCGATCGCACTGCTCTAAATCCCAGACCTACGCGATCGCATCACTCCTCCCGCGATCGCGAAGAACAAATTTTCCGGACTCATTCCAATATACTACGTGATTGCAGTCTCCCCCTTGCGATCGCAGAGCTTCCCAGCTTTACCCTACGTGATCGCAGACATAGCTTCGCGATCGCGAAGCACAAAAATCTTCTGCACTAATTGCAGCAGAAACAGCAGTGCAGTTAGCACAAAATGGTCCGTTTGGACCCCCGAATTTATCCTGAGGCCCTCTGGACCCCAATGAAAACCACCAACATACTCCAAAACACGATACGAACTTGTTCCAATCATAAAAACACCATACTAAACATCAAAATCACCAATTACACACTAATTCAAGCCTAAATTCCTTAAAACATTCCGAATTACACAATCAATCAAAAACCCGACCAAACGACGTCCGAATGACCTGAAATTTTGCGGACATATCCAAAATCACATAACGAGGCTACTGCAACTGTCGGAATTCCATTCTGACCCCCGGACCAGAATCTCACCTACCATTCGGATTTCGCCAAAATTCGACCTTAGCCAATTCAAGCCTATTTCTACACCGGACCTCCGAATTCAATTCTGATTGCTCCCCTAAGTCCCAATCACCTCCCGGAACTAACCAAATCATCAGAGTCCGATTCCGAGCCCTCTAACCAAATAGTCAACTCCGGGTGGACTTTTCTTATTCAAGTTTCCTTCAAAAAGGCTATATGCCTCATTTTCAATCCAAATCACTCCTAACTCACCCGATAGGCTCTAACACTGATATAAAAGCATAAGACATGTAATTACAACATAACGGGGTGGTAATTCCCGTAATGACGGGCTGGGTTGTTACACCAAAGCATATCACAATTGGATTATGCTCGTGTGTTGGGTTGCTTAATGTACAACATGAACTGTACACGACCAGATATAGCATGTGCTATAAGAAAATTGAGTCGATATACGAGCAATTCAGGTCAATCTCATTGGATGGCCATGAAACGAGTTTTGGGATACTTAGTACATACCTAGGACTTTGCTTTGCACTACAATAAATATCCTGCAGTTGTTGAGGGATACTGTGATGCAAATTGGATCACCGGATCAACTGATTCCAAGTCCACAAGTGGATATGTATTCACAATTAGTGGAGGAGCGGTATCTTGGAAGTCGTCCAAACAAACTTGTATTGCCCGCTCTACAATGGATGTTGAGTTCATAACCTTGGATAAAGCCGGTGAAGAAGCTGAATGGCTCCGGAATTTCTTGGAAGATATTCCATTTTGGCCCAAACCGTTGGCACCAATATGTATACACTGTGATAGTCAAGCGGCAATTGGAAGGGCTGGGAGCGTTATGTATAACGGTAAATCTTGTCATATACGATGAAGACATAAAACCGTTAGACAATTACTTTCTAGAGGAATTGTCACGATTGACTATGTAAAGTCAAGTGATAATGTGGCAGATCCACTTACAAAAGTCCTAACTAGAGATGTAGTAGAGAAATCATCAAGGGGAATGGGACTGTGGCCGAGAACAAGTCATAGTGGTAGTAACTCTACCTAGAAGATTGGAGACCCCAAGATCTAGGTTCAAGGAGATCAAACAAAGTCATTTATGACGGTTCAACATTGTCAAATAAACTTTTGGTCCATTCTCTTATAAGACAGTGTTCAGTACCAAGGATAAAGCATTAAGGCTTTTTAATGATTTCTAAATTTGATACGGGGTATATCAAGTAGTGTATCTACGGGATGACACGTTTAGGAATCACCTATGTAAGTGTGAAGTGTTAGCCGCTTCAAGGAGAATTTTGTAAGGCCACTTCTCTACGCACGTATGAAACCAGGCGGTGTTCATGGCTGAAAGGAACACAACAATGAGAACCAAAGACGGTTAAGGGTTGGTTGCGTGACTTGTGGTTGTCTAGGTATACACCAAAGTTCGACGGTTCAAAGATATCAAATCTACCGATTGATCGAGTATATCCGACATAAATTCACTACGGAAAGTTCAAAGGGAAACCTACTTATCGAGATGCAATTAATCCTTACTTGCGAATTACACCGTTTTTCATGCATACTTCCGTGATATAGCCATTCCCTATTCATGTGGGGGATTTTTAGGTTTAATATTTAATTAATATATTAAATATTTAAAAGAGGGTGAATGGGAAATGAAGAGAAATGAAATTTTGAGTGAAATTTCAAGTTCCCCTCCATGGTAAATGGGCATTGTCCCATATTGGAAGAGGAAGAGGTTTTTTATGGGTATATAAGCAATTGCTCTTCTTCTAGCTCTTAAAGAGTTGAGAAGAAAGCAAGCCTCGCGCCGTCGCTGTCGTCGCTCGCTCGGCTCGGCTCGGCTTCGGCTACGGCTACGGCTACGGCTTCGGCTTCGCAGATTTAGATTCAGATTCAGATTTGGATTTGGATTTGGATTTGGTCAAACGATTGATCGATTGATTAACTTTTTGGACCAAATTTATTTGTTAATAGTAAAATATTAACAGAAATGTTATTAAATAATTATTTTATTAATAGAATATAAATATTAAATAAATATTAATATTAAATCCAAATTTCAGTTTTTCTATTTTTGTAACAGAAACTTAACTACCCATCAATTTTCCCTCTTTATTATTGAGTAAATGGCCATTTATGCAATGGTATTTATGTTGTGGCAGTTTTGCAAAAATAGCCATTCTGAAGAGACTCTTCAGATTTCAGCCCAACTTTTGGCTATAGATACAACACTATTTTGCTCAGAATTTTACTACAAATTTCTGAGTTTCTCCTCCTTTCTTCTGCATACTTTTAGTATCAAACAAAGCAAAAAGTAAGTGTGATTTGCTACCGAATTTTGTGTTCGTTGAAACACTGGGGTTTGAAGTACCACTACACCATTGTGTAATTCATTCTATCCTGGGAGGAAATAATCCATAACCTTGGGTACTAGGAGAGGATTAAATTCCTTAAGGAAACACTGTGAATTCAGTGGGCTCGAATTGGTTTCTTCATTTCTGTTTATGCATATTCTTGTTTGTATTTATTTATATTTCCAGAATTATTTTACAAATACACTGTAATAACATTTTCTAACAAAGGAAACATGGTGGCTCTAATGTGAATTCCTTGAATGATCATTCCAACTATGATTGTTGCTATTCTTCTTTTCTGTTTAAAGATGACACTGTTTCTTTCTTGCCATATATAGTAAACTGCAACAGCTAAAGTCATTCTACATAAAGATGCTCCTTCACTTCTTCTTTTTGCTACTCTTTCTATCCATGCCAGTTCTTCTTGCCATTTCAGCTTCTTCCTCTCTATTCCTTGCCAATGTAGTAGTTGTTGCCATATTGTCCCTATCATTGCACAATTAAAAAACAAGTGTTGAACTGTCTCTATCTCTTGTTGACATAGTCACATATGCTCTCTATATTTGTTCCTCATCTTGCTAATCTTTCCTTTGTCGCCAGCCTTTGCAGAATTGCAATTCTCATTATAAAAATCCATTTTGGAAGTCCATAAGTGTTGCATATTAATTTTCTCCAAGTTACCTTCTGAAACTCCCTTTGCATGATTTTATACATTTATTTGATTGAGAAGTTGTCCATCCTCTGCACCTCTTCTTCAGTGTAACTAGCATTTTCAAAGTAATTCTTTGCCTTGAACATCTGTTGAATGACCCAAGATGCATTCTTAATTGTTGTACTTCATACTGTATTCTCTTTTATATAGTAAGCATTAACCCATTGTATCCATAACTTCTCATTCTGCTTGCATATTGTGAGCACGTGATTTTTGCCCTAAGCAAACAAATTCTAACATAAAAATAAAATAAGATTTTGATGTGCAATTATGTGTTTAATTAAAATAATTGTGTGTTTGTTGTTGAAATAAGCTTGAAATTAAAACTAAAAAAAAGAGTTAATTAGAAAATGTCACAAAAAAATATGAAAATTAGAGAAAATTAACAAAAAATAAATAAATAAATACAAAAAATACTAGAAAAAATAAAAGAAAATGGCAAAAATGTCATAAAATACCAGAAAAATAGGAAAATAAAATAAAAACAACAATTGAAAAGGAATATGAAAAGAGAAAAAAAATACAAAAAAAGTACAAAGAAAATAATTAAAATACAAGAAAATATACAAAAATACAATAATATTGGGCTGAAATACAACAATACATGCCCAAGTGTAACAACCCAAGAGAAATGGTCGTCCAATCCAAGCTGTAATCAAAACGACGACTTAAAGGGCAATTTAATTGTAACCGTTCATGGTTTTAATCTAACGGACTATGTATGGCGGCCCAGTAATGAATTAAACGATGCCGTGTAGGAGATTAACTGGCCGTCCAAAGGAATAATCAGACGGATGCTAATAAGTCTCCTCAAAGAATTTGAAACGACACAGTATCATTAGTTAATCCTGGCCGTCCATATTTAAAGATCTAACGGATGCCAGGTCGTCTCTCATTAATTGGAACGACGGCGTTTGAGGAAAAGCAATCCTGTCCATTGATCACAATTGATCCAAAGGACAGGATCACTCATTCCCAAAGGGGTATAAAAGCCCCGTCTTTTGTTCAGAGACCAATACATACACTCATTATACACAACCTCCAAACCCTAGCCGCCTCATCTCTTCTTCTTCGTCTTCTTCACCTCCGTCGCCAATGGAGACTGGCCTGAGACCATGGCCATTTCCGGCCAAAACCAACCCCAAACACCTTCTCCCTTACCCTCACACACCACAACCACCCTGAAAACCCTAGAAAACCAAAAACCCCCATTTTTTTAAAAGTCCGGTCACTGGAACTTTCGCCGGCGACCTTCAACCTATGAACCATGCCCAAAGCTTTACATCCTAGAACCACCTTGAAGAGGTCTTTCGCCTTATATTGGTAGTTAATCTCGAATAACCCTAGAAATGTTCGAATATTGAAAAGAAGTCCGTCGGAACCCTATCTCCGGCGAACACCCAAAACAAATCCCACCCCAAATACATCCCAAATACACCCAGAACACCCCTCTACCCACCAAAACTCCAAAAAATAAAACCTAATCGAGGAAATCGGGAAAAATAGAAGACATCGAGTCTTCAGAAGTTCTTAAAACTTGGAAATAACAAAAGAAGAAGAAAGAAAGAAAAGAAAGAAGAAAGAAAGAAAAGAAAGAAAGAAAAAGAAAAGGAGGCAGATCCTGAAAGCTAAGTGAACCTACCCCTTTTGCTTTTTTGCTTATTTTTATTCTAAAATCTCCTGTATATGATTCTTTGCATGTTTTTAACTATTCATCTTCTAAATCTCCTGTATATTATTCTTTTCATGTTTTTGACTATTCTTATTCTAAATCTTCTGTATATGATTCTTTGCATGTTCTTGACTATTGGTCTTCTGAATATTCTGTATATGATTCTTATTAGCTTGAAAATTGCATGCATAAGATCTATCATGTTCTTTATACATGACTAGTCTATTTTAGCACTTTAGGATTCTTGATGAGTTTTACATATGAATCATGTTTACATGTGCTTATTTATTTGATTTGTTCACTCTGCCTAGTCTTAAATTACGATTTGATTTATTGGGATTAAACCATTATCAAAACTTCTCTCTCAGTTCTAATTAATTAAAAAATAATTTACGATTAAGGCTATGTGTGCAATACAACATGAATTGGCTATATTTGTAATTTGATTCATATGTTAGACTATTCTGAATCCTATTATGCTTTATGGTTTGGTTATAGCTTTAAAGATATAGATATAGTTTATTTAGTTTCTAGTAATTTGGCTATTCTTGAAAAATGACTTCGTCTGGCTATTATTGAAATGACTGGAACTGTTTGATTAGTCTGGCCATTCCTGAAATATTAAGTGGCTAATTTTGCAAATCTGTTTCTGGATTAGTTAGTTAATGTTAAAAAGGAGTTAAAAGTCAAGAAGAGTCTGGGGTTAAAATCTGGCTAAATATTAAATATGTTAGAAAATAATGGCTAATAGTTGAATAGGTATTAAACCTAGCATACCCTGACCTTAGTAGGTCCGGTAAATAGATAAAAATAATAATAAGGGTATATAAGGGATAAGAAATGGTATAATCGAGGATTTAATAGAGCCTATAGGGACAAAATGAACTTTAATGCCTAGTATTCTTGTAATTAACCATAAAATAAAGGGTAAGAAGGCATAGTAAAAAGGTATAATTGAAAATACCCTTAGCAAGTGAGGGCAGCCTAGTAATATACCCTCAATAGAATTAAAAAGAATTACCTAGAACCTTCCAGCAAGGGCTGGAAGGCATTTCGAACTCAAAATAAAGGTATTAAACTGTAATTAATAAGAAAATAAAGGGGAGGGAACTAGGAATAAGATTTTTGAATTTCCCCATCAAAATTTCACCCAAATCACCTATAAATAGGCTTCACTTGAGCCTGAATAAGGGGTTAGAAAATTCTGAGCTGAATTAAGAGTTAGAAATTGAGGTACAAATTCTGGTTACAAAAAATTCAAATAAAAGGGTTGAACATTCTGGGGGATTGAAACTTAGTTAACTTGTGAGGTCCAGATTTTTTAGAGTTAGCTTTCTTTGTTGAAATTCTGGAGTTCTATTAGAGTTTCCTGCTTTTCAATTCTACTGGATTCTATTGGAGTTCTTAAATCTATTTGTTGGTTTGCTGAATTGCTGGATTTGGGATTCTACTTTGCTGTTATATTGTTGTTTTGCTGTTGTCTGCTCATTGATTGCTCTATTGCTGCTATCATTGTTTATTCTTTGTCCATACCTAGACTCATAAGTTTTTTCTGCTGAACCAGGTACATTTTTCTTCTCCGAAAATGTAATTACAATTCGATTGAAGAAATAGAAGTTTATGAGCTATTTGGATGAAGATTGTTATTGTTTTCTTATAATATCTTCATAACTAATATGCATTAGATTTTCTATAATTTAGTAGCGTAATTTATAATAGCTAAATTGTATGTAATTGAAACAATGTAATAGATAGTATAGAGGTAGTGTAAACGTAGATATAATCATCATTAAACTTAGGTTAAAACGAGATAATACATGAACTTAATTCACTTAGTAAACATGCTTAACAATATGAAATAGTAATTAACTGATCTCGCTTAATTAAAGTATGATAATTAGAAATGAGTAATCGAGTTACAACATATTTTGTCATTTAAACTAGCTTAATAACAATTCAGAATAGTATAAGTTAGAATCAGTAATTAATAACAATTCAAATCTGCACTGTTAAGTATTGTATCATTGTTTAAAGTAGTTGAAATAGTAGTTTACTGTTTAAGTTATATTAATAATTAGTAATCAGAATTCAGAATCAATATTGATAAACATGTACTCCATTTCCTTATGAAATAAAAATGTCAGTTGTTGATTTATTCTATTATTCAATGAATATTTATATGATTGTTATGAAATCTCAATTCTACTTTGTATTTTTCTCGTCTAATTTGGGCCTAATCGATAGCATAGGCCCAGATCCAACTGGATTTATTACTGGGCCTCTGAATAATATTATATGTATACTGGGTTTCTCAAGCCCAGTCGTGCTAGATGAACTGTTAATACAGTCCACAAAGTCCAGGCCTAGAAATGGAATATTCGGCCTGGATGTAATTCTGAAAATACCCAAAAAAATAGCAACATAATTAGGAGAAAGAACAAATAGATAACATAGTACTCAATAGGATTGGACTTTAAAATAACGGGATGAGCCTCGTATAAGAATAAAATGTGCGGGTCCCCTATATGAACGTTAATAAACGATAGACTCGGGGAGACCGTTTAGCGAATTTTACGGTCCTTCCTGGAGATAATAAGTCGTAGTCGTTATAGGCACGGTTTAAAATATACATTTCTTAATACGAGTGCACATTTATGTGACTCAAATCTTAAATCCCGGTGAAGCTGAAACGTGTAAAAGTCACAGGTGTACTAGTTGCGATATGACTCGAAATGCGTTTTCATAACGTCGCAAGTCATTAAAATATCAAAACGGGACACGCACATTCTGTAAAAGCATGTAACGAAATCAAATAAGTCAAAAATGACAATTGAGCGACCGTGCTAAAATCACAAAATTTGGGAGTTCCTAACACCTGTCACGACCCAAATCCGGTCGTGATGGCGCCCAACAATTAAGCTAGGCCAGCCAGACCAACTATTACTTATCACAACGACTATCAGTCCCAAATGGACATTCCAAGAAGAATATATGAGTCAAAGAACTCCAATAATAATAATAATGAACAAAATACCGACACTCCCAAAGATCTAGAGTCACAAGTCTAGAGCCTCTAACAAAACCCAACAGGAATAGAGAGTACTGTATAGAAATACTCAAGTCTGAATACAAAATACAAAATAA